>JAJGQD010000300.1:0-21102 GCA_020882685.1 Aphelinus atriplicis
CGATTGCTGGGCGCCAGTTATCACCGCCGTATTTATTATTAAATAATCAATATACTGGCCATAGGGCCTAGAGCATGATAACAATTAATAGGAATGCGCGCACGAGTTGGTGAGGCTCGTGTGCGCGGGAGTAGGATCTTGAGCGGGAATAGCGTGGCAGCAAAGAACAATCCCAGCGGTTCTGACAAACACAACGTTTATTAATTAGCCTAGTGGGAAGATGTTACACAGAGGCGTCGAGCCTCGGGTCGCGTCTCGCGGGCCGGAGCGAGAGAGAGCGGTGAACACGCGTTGGCCGGGAGAGAGAGAGATGTCGATCGTGCGGCACTTACTCGGCGACGTGCTCCGGCGCTGTACACGGCTCGTCCTCGGGTCGGCTTTGGCGGGCGCTAGCGAGTCGGATCTCGTGAGGGGATGTCCGCTGATGTCCTCAGGGTCGCGATTGCCTGGGCGGTCTCGTTATCTCGAGGGCTCGTGGTATCGCGCACGAGGACCGGCAATAAACTAAATACTTCCGCCGCGCGCTCGGCCGGCCGAGCTCGCTTCGGCCGTCTCCGGCTGACGTCACGCGGCGCGCGGATTGAATCTCGTTCGCGACGCGGTCTCTCTCTCTCATACGTTGTCGGCAGCGCTGGCTCTCTCGCTGGACGCTGAAACATAGCTTAATATTTACAAATAATACACTATTATAGAGAGAGATATCACAGGGCCTGACAGTGTAATTGTCCGCCCGTGACAAATATATATATATATATATATATATATATATATATATATATATATATATATATATATTGATACAAAATTTATGTAAACTTGCCAAGATATGATTTCATCTCTATACTTTCATGAACTTAAATTCAGAATTTTTAAATAATTCGGATCACGGTTAAATTACAACGAAAAACGAGACTAACAGGGAGACACCACAGTCTCCGGGTCATATATTTTGACAAAACCTCTTTTAAAGTGCCCTATACCACGTATGTATGGACTCATTCCAGGGATTTAAGCCAAGGCTGCTTCCTATTGGATTCATGGATATAACAAGTTCCAGAAAAGATATATCTATGTTATTTCACATTGATAGTTCTATAACAATGACATTGGTTAGTTTAGAAAAATAACATGGTCTACAGATGAGAAATGTGAGAGTGGATATTTCTTTCCCTATATATTTGTCTTCATCATATATACACAATTGTTTATATCCTGTATAATATGAGGAACTAGATCAATATAAATGTTAAATAATCTGAAAACAGTAATAAATGATTGTCCGTAAAAATATGAGCAGCATCGGCCTAAAAATCTAGAAAGAGTCTATACATATGTAGCATAAAGCACATTAAAACACATTTGGTCAAAATATAAGACCCCTGAGGCTGTCCCCTTGTGAGTCAGAAATAGATTGGTTCAACGATATGCGTGAGTTATCAAAAATGAGCCCAGTTGTACAATGAAAAAAATGCAAATGCGTGTCGACAGTTGCCGAGAGCCGAGATATGTTAAATTTTCAACCGTGTAATTCCCAAATAATTCTTTGAGTTCATGGATAAACTCCAAACCTTACACGGAGAGAAAAGATGTAGTAAAAATGTTCTTATAGTAACGCAGGGACAGACGGCCATAATGAGGCTTTCTACATAACCTTCCAGGAAAAATTACTAAGAAAAGCAAGAGAAATCACTAGACCAGATAGAAGAAATTACTATGGACTATTGTAAAATTTATCACGTTGGAAATATTCCCTGTGGGCTCTGGCATGTTTTACTAGCAAAAATGTTAATTTTGCTGGTAACGAGTGTTGTGCGCATGCGTGACGACTCGTCGAGTACCCGCGTCGACAATCGTCTGCACTCTACAGACCAGCTGGCATCCACCGACAATAACCTATAAAACGCAAATTGACATACTCTCTCCTCAAATACTGATATAGTCGGCTATATATGAATATTGCCAGGTAGGAGCTAGAATGTGGCCATTCGACTTCGCCCTATATGAAAGGTGGCAGCTCGTATGATTAAGGTATACGTGTGCCTTTGATAGCGCAAAGCCGAGTTGTCGCCTTGCTCCAACCCGACGGGATAAAAACTTCAGTAAAGAATACGCAGGTACATATACATGAACACTAGGTGGCGTTTCGCTTCTCGCGACTCTCGCGAGGAGTGGAGTTAGTGCCTCGTTTGTATATAAGGACAGAAATGTCAGTATATACACAACATGCATTAATATGTATATCTCTCTATATTAAAAGCCAGACCGCCGCCGCCCGCCGCCGCCGCCGCCGCCGTGAAAGTTTTCGACCCCTTTTTGGCTCCCCTTTTTGGCTCCCCTTTTTGGCTCCCCTTTTTGGCTCCCCTTTTTGGCTCCCCTTTTTTGCTCCCCTTTCTTGCTCCCCTTTTCTCACCCCTTTTTTTACCCCTTTTTTTTACCCCTTTTTTACCCCTTTTTCCACCCCCTTTTTTCTGCCCCTTTTTGGCTCCCCTTTTTGGCTCCCCTTTTTGGCTCCCCTTTTTGGCTCCCCTTTTTTGCTCCCCTTTCTTGCTCCCCTTTTCTCACCCCTTTTTTACCCCTTTTTTTACCCCTTTTTCCACCCCCCTTTTTCACCCCCTTTTCCCCCCCTTTTTTCACCCCTTTTCCACCCCCTTTTTTCACCTTTTATTCCACCTCTTCCACCCCTCAGTTGAAGGTCCATTTTTGGAACTGTCGATGACTAAGAAGTAAGAACATCGAAGCTCGGATATTTACCATAGCAATCTTCGTTTACGTCCTTAGTAACCGTTACTATGGAGTGGGAAAAGTCAGTTAGAGGTCAATTTTCGGAACTGTTGATGACTAAGAAGTAAGAACATCGAAGCTCTGATATTTACCATAGCAACCGTTGTTTACGTCCTTAGCAACCGTTACTATGGAGTGGGAAAAGTCAGTTAGAGGTCTATTTTCGCAACTGTTTGATGACTAAGAAGTTAGAACATAGAAGCTCGGATATTTACCATAGCAACCGTTGTTTACGTCCTTAGCAACCGTTACTATGGAGTGGGAAAAGTCAGGTAGAGGTCCATTTTCGGAACTGCTGATGACTAAGAAGTAAGAACATCGAAGCTCTGATATATACCATAGCAACCGTTGTTTACGTCCTTAGCAACCGTTACTATGGAGTGGGAAAAGTCAGTTAGAGGTCTATTTTCGCAACTGTTTGATGACTAAGAAGTTAGAACATAGAAGCTCGGATATTTACCATAGCAACCGTTGTTTACGTCCTTAGCAACCGTTACTATGGAGTGGGAAAAGTCAGTTAGAAGTTCATTTTCACAACTGGTTGATGACTAAGAAGCTTGGATATTTACCATAGCAACCGTTGTTTACGTCCTTAGCAACCGTTACTATGGAGTGGAGGAAATGAGTTAGAGGTTCCTTTAGTTTTCTCAGAGAGTGGCGATTAATGTAAGTTGAGGTTCAATTACAATACTTTTAGAAAGCACACTGCTGAGGCACTTGGCAGTGGTTTTTCCAACTGCACAGGATACAAAATCTTTTAATCTTTTTCGAAATCTGCTGCCGAGAATCCGAAATGAAACACGCGAAAAACCTAAATCAAAAAACCGCTGCCAAGTGCCTTAGCAGTATGTTGTCTCAAAGAGGCTTTAATGAAACAGAACTTACGTTTTGGCTCCCCCTTTTGGCTCTCCTTTTTTGCTCCCCTTTTTGCTCCCCTTTTTAATCTCCCTCTCCCCTATTTAGCTCTCCGTTTACCCTCCTTAGGTGTTTCCTTAGCCACCACTTTAGAAATAATAATTAGATTGTATTGGACTGATTAATTTATAGATTTTGTGTCAATACAATGTATCGTTTCCACGCCACTTTGCAGTAGATACCAGCGCGTTTTTGATTAGTGGTATCCCCATATAGTTCACATTATACATATTTATATATATATATATATGTGTGTGTGTGTACATATATATATACATATATACATATATAATGTATACAATATAGGCCTATTCCACCCACACTATTAAAAACAATAGTTTCATTAAAATATATAATAAAAAAGAATATATTATTTTTATTAATTTAAATTATATATTAATATGTAAATATTGTCTTTAATAGTGTGTGCTGAAATAAACAGAAATTTAATATCTGTAATTTTATGATAACGACGTAATGTAATTGTAATTATAACGTACTCTTATTATTTGGGTTCAGGGATCCAAGAGGTCTGAATTTTAAAATTGATATTCTAATTTGTATTTCGCCTTTGAATATTCTTATATTTTCTTTCTTTTCTTTGTCTTCATTTATGGATTTTGATCGGAGTCATGGTCATGCTATAGAAAATTTTTTATAATAAATATATCTCTTATATTACACCCTAAACATCTTTGATTTTTTGGGATCTTTATATTTTTACCCAAAACATTTTTGAGCCTTCCAATAATTTGGTTATGTCCATTGGTTCTATGTTCTTCAAACATTTTAAATTTTCTTTCTCTTTGATAAGGAGTACATATGATTTTCCTAATAAAGACGTTTATATTTAAGCATTTCATCTATATTCATAAGTATATATCTATTTATTTAACATGTTTATGTACCAGATTCTTGTAAATCACCAACTATTTCTATTTTGGTTCCTCTATTAATTTGTTCATCTAATTCGAACCAAATTATGATATCTAATTTATATGTTCCATCTGTTATAACTGCAAAATATTCTGATATATTTTCATTCTTCTGAATGAATTGATTTCTCAAGTACCCAGATATTTCTGTAAATATAGTACGTTGAATATTAATTATAGATTATCAAATTGAAAAACTTTATATAGATATTCACTTATATATCCATTATTATTAGGAATTTCTGAAAATGTAATTTCTGTCGGTCTCGAAGTATTAATGAATTCTCCTAATTCATTAATAATTGAATATTTCTGGAGATTCAATTCAAAAATGACATTTCCTTTAGAAAAAGCTTGTAGATTTCGAGACTGAGACCATTTCTAATAATATTTTCTGTAATAAAAAAAGGTATTAATTAATACAATTATAGGTAATAATACAATCAATACTAATTGTATTATTACTAATTGAATTTTTATACCTGCTTCAATTGTATCTGTGACCGAAATTTGATAATATTTGAATCATATATATTACATTGAATTTTGAGGCCCTCATTATTATTCAAAATGAATTTCATAATCTTGAAAGACTTATTGGTACTTTTATTCGTGAAACTACATTCCTGTATAATTTCATCGATAAAGCCTACCACGCAACTATAACAAAAAATTATAAATGATTATAATTTCATTTTGGATGTAGTATATTCGAAGAAAAGGGCATACGCTGTTTTATCTCCAATCTCAATCGCTTTTATATATGTCGATGAAGAAAATGGTATATTTTTCATTTTTTTATTCTGTTTTTCAATATTATCTGAAGATCGCTTTGACATCTTATTGTTCTATAAAAATATATGATTTTTATAGATGGATATAAAGTGTTTTATATGTTATATCTAAGTAAAATAATCACAATGAATTTTTAAATGCCGAGTTAAATGATATTTTCTTTTAAAACATAAACCACATTTCAAACAATGATATGATCTTATAGATTGATGTTCTTTCACATGCCGGACAAAGTTTCTTTTATCTTGAAATATACTATTACACATTGAACATAAAAACGTATGCATTTTCTTGAAGTGTTCTGTATAAAATTTGTAACTTGTGAAATGCTTTGTACACATTAAACATTTGAATATTTTCATGCTCCTGAAAAATATAATATACAAGAAAACATGTTTTTTTTCATCCCCCTATTAGGGATTAGACAAAACTAATGAAATATAAATATGTTCTTGATCATTATCAAAAAAATTATCATAACTTCCATAAATTTTGTTACTCAAGTAAATTATATAATTTTCATGATTTAAAATATCTTCAAAATCACTTGATTTTGGCCCGTATTCATTTACAAAACGAAATTTAGCAAATTCAAGTATATCATCTAATAAATGTTCTGGAATATTGTTAATTTATCGAAAATACAAGTAAATGAAGGATGATTTATTATTATATCATTCCATAAATTGAATTTATCCATTTTCCTTTGCCAATATCTATTATATTCTTGAGTATCCCTGTCTTCTCTTTTCTAGGAATGATATATATAAATCATCTTCGATAAAAAATTCATTAATAACTGAATTATACTGCCCATAAATACGGTAGTTTGGATTGAAATTTCGATCAACAAAATAATATCGTTCTACATTTTGGTCCCATTGTGGTTCCATAGTTCCAAATAGTTTCTACAACAAAAGTTTATGTAATGTAAGTTTAAGTAAACAAGGAGACTTACCAAATAATGCGTTTATTCTAAACATCTACAACAAAATTCACAAGAGAAGTATATTATGAATGAATTATTGTTTCATCTAGATCCAATGATATTTTCTCTTTATGTTCCTGGGTAATGATTTATGTTGGAGTCCAAACTTTACAAAAAATTATAAAAGTAAAAAAATTTAAGTTCAATTGACTATCGAAATGAATATGATCAAGAACTTCGCAAATTATTAGTAATAAAACATGTTATGTGGTTTGCATTCTAAAAATACTCCATGTTATAACATGGATACATAATTTCGTAACAAAATATTCCCTAAACAATTTAATAACGAAACTATATTCGATAAAACAGCTTTCCCTACATATCATCGACTAGATAACAGTCACGAAAAATACGTTTATAAACGACGTTTAAAATCAATCGACCCTTTGGACATTAATGTCGATAATACAATGATTTTTCCCTATAATTTCTCTCTTTAAAAATATTCACTCGTCACATAGTTGATGAATATTATGCCTCTATAAAGAGTATAGAATATTTATATATTTATGGTTGATAACGAAGTAAAAAACATTCACCAACAATTGGTCGAGTTGTTATCCATCTCTACAAATGAACAAAAATTGTTCAATTTCAAACTGATTCTATTTACAGTTAAAGGTGTAACATTTTTTGATTATTTGAAAACAAATAACAATGTTTTATACAAAACTTTTTCTGAAGCAGCGAGCCATGAGACTTGTAGATTGCGAGAGTAATTTTCATCATTTTTCATGAAAATTGGGAATGGTGAAATAAACAATTTCAAAATCCTTAATGAATGGATAACAAACAATATAATTGGAAACAATGTATTGTTGTTCGATAGAAAATTACGATAATCTTGTACACAAAGTTAACAAGTCATAACGATGATGTAACTAATTTAATATTTCTTTCCAAACAATATTTTCTATTATGTCAGAATTTATATCATCATTTTGAATATAAATTTTGTTTTTGTTTTTACAACGCGAAAGAGCTACATATAATTGTCCATGAGAAAATAAGGGTTTATTCAGATAAATTCCTACTGACTCAAAACTTTGTCCTTGGGATTTATTGATTGTCATAGCAAAAGCTAAAACAATTGGAAATTGACGCCGAAATAAGATGAAAGGAAGCGATGTATATTCCCCTGTATCTAAAACAATTCTTGGGATAAAAACTACATCATTTTTCCTGTCACCTGTAATTATTTCTGCTTTAATATTGAATTTATATAAATCTAAAATTTTTAATCTTGTACCATTGCATAAACCATCTTTTGTACATAAATTTCTGATTAATATAACAATACATCCCTTTTTTAAAATTAATTCATGAATTGGAAAACCTGGTATTTTTATACTGTTCAAATACTCTATAGGATAATCCATTATAGCATCGTCTTGGGCTCTATCAGTTCCTTTATGCTTAGCATAATCGATGCTATAATAGATATGTTCTTTACTTTGAATTTTTTCTAAAATTTTTTTATTAATTATCCGTACATCATCATTACGACTTGTCAATATTACTTTATCCGATAAATCATCGGATTTTTGTATCGTAGAGCCGTATACTTTGTCTATAATATCTGATGTTTTCCATTCATCTGGAATTTGAAAATTATTTATTTCTCCGTTACCAATTTTCATGAGTAAGGACGAAAAATCATGATCACGTGATCTTACATTATGATGTAAATTTAACATTTTAAATCTTGTCCATAAAGTTGAATATTTTATAGTTTCGTTTAAGATTGTACTTTTTGTTCCAAATTTAATAACTGGTAAAATTTGTCTGAAATCTCCTCCTAAAATTATTAGCTTATTACCAAAAAATTCATTGTTATTACAAATATCTTTCAATGTTATATCAACAATTTCTAAAGCTTTTTTAGGAATCATGGAAGCTTCGTCCCAAATTATTACATCACAATTTCTAATTATTACTTTATCTGAATCTTTTTTGAAAAATAAGGTTTGACATGAATTTAGATCTAAAGGTAGTTTAAAAGTCTTATGACTTGTCATGCCTTTAGGTAACAAAATTGAAGCTATACCAGTCCATGCCATCGATAAAATTTGTTTTTTAATACTCAAAAAGTAATAAATTATGCAAGTAAAGAGAAAAGTTTTTCCTGTTCCAGCTGATGCGTCAACGAAAATCAATTTATCATTGCTAGATTTAACATAATCAAATATTAGTTTTTGATCTTTATTTAATTTATTATGATATGAATCAAAGAATATTTTGTAATTTGAAATATCTGTATCTGTAACAATATGTTGAGATTGAACAGGTTCTGGTAAACCAAAGTCTGAACACTTACAATTTTCAGAATTAAAAATTTTATTCAATTCGTTTAAAGATTGATTTTCAGAGTCCTCTGAAAAATCTTCACAAAACGAATTTTTATATTTATTCCAAAGTTGTAAAGAAAAAATAGGTTTATCTAGGATTAAATAATATGCGAAAAATTTTCTTAATTGTCGAGGAACCATAATTGCACATGCTTCATCAAACATTTTATATATTACATCATCACATTCCACAAGTCCCATAGCTATAGCAGTTTCTGTATAGTTTATATATTGAATATTATTGTATGTTTTCAAATCATTAAAGGAAGTGGCTCCTTTGACTCTGAGAAGAATTAATTTTAAGTGAAAGAGTTCTTGTTCATTAGGTGAAATCGAAACAAGTCGACCAATGGTAAGCGAATGTTTTTGACGTCGAGACGAACCAGATGATTTTTTAAAAGTATAAAATTCAGGAAAATCTGAATATAATAAATTTTGAGCTTTTTCATCTTTTTGATTTGATTTAAACCAAGCAGTTAAAGTTGTTTCTGAATTTAATTCATTGATATCAATTTGTTCGTTATCTTTAAAAACTATCTGTTGTTGATTTTCTAAATGGATAGCCAAAGCAATAACCGAATGTGATCGTCCACATATTGGTAACGATAGAATACGCCAAGATGCTTCCATTGGACTGACGTAACGACAATCTATGTATCTAGATATTTCATCGGTACTTTTTGTAGTTGAATTTTTACTATCGATTTTCATATATGCCCTATCATGACCTTTATTTAAATACATATACAAATATTTAATACTCATTATAGACGCACAATATTCAACATTAATGTGACAGTTGTATCGTTTTAAAAGATATGAATTATAAGGAACTACCATTGAATTATCAACGTTTATATCCATACCATCAATTTGTTTGTTATAAACATAACTCTTATATCTATTGTCTCTACGACGATAATGAGGAAATCCCGATTTATCAAACGTTGTTATATTGCTAAAATCTTTAGGAAAATGTTTTTTACATTTTTTTGAATCTACGTCGTAACAAGGAGTATTTTTGGAATGAGGACCATGAAGCATATGCGTCATAACTAATCTTTTAATTTCTTCATCATTTTCTGGAATTTCAGCGCTTATGAATTTATCAATTTTTTCAGAATCATTAAGTTTATCTTTTGGATCTAAAACGAAAAGCATGTGAGCATGAGGAAGGCCTCTTTTTTGAAATTCTATCACATAAACATATGAAATTATCTTTCCAAAAATATTATTGTTCATGATGTCAGATAAAAGAGCAATGAATTTTGCGTGAAATAATCTTGCAACAATAGGTGCAATATCATTACACGTTGATGGCTTAGGAAAATTTTTTAAAATTTCTACTAATTCAGGCCATTTAGGATTCGTAGTCATTGTTATAAATAAATCAGGTGTCACTTTTAATTTTCTTAAAATAGCCATTGAATCTTGAAAATTTTTATGCATATAACGAGGACTACCTGTATATGTAGGAGGTAAAATAAATAAATTTCCAACTTTCGATGGATTTTCAAAATTTTTAGAACGATTCAATTTGCTATTAGCAACATGGTCTAAAATACCTTTGTAACATGCTACACGTAATTTTTGTTGATTATTTCTTAAAAATTCTAATCTACAATATTCTATAATAATGTAAGCTTGAACTATATACTGTTGGGTTAAACGACCGCAAAACAAAATAGGATCAAATTTTGAATTTGGTCTATAACTTAAACGATATGAATAATATCTCAGAGGGGTTAAATTTTTATTACTATTATGATTTTGTTTAAATTGAGGACTCCAACCAAAATCACCCAACGGAAACATTAAAGGAAATATCATTGGATCAAGATGGAATGATAATTTGCTTAGTATACATTTTTGATTCGTACCTTCTGGAAGATTTTTAGGATAAACGCATAAATCGATATTTTTTGGAATATTTCCATATTCAGAGATTATCAAGGCTGCACATTCAGCAGTTAATGGTTTATTATACCTTTTTTCCTTTATATTTAAATTTTTCATAAAACATAAGCAGTAGTCATCAATATCAGAGTTTTTTGTTAATTCATATAAATTTTTGAATTGTTTAGTATATGGATTATTTTTCATTATATTATTAATTATTTTAATATGTTCTTCAACTAATTGATTATTTTTCTCAAGACGTAAATTTATAGCTTCTATATCATCATAAATATAAATTTGACCACAATGAGGTTCTTCACTGTTATGAATAGTTGTAGGTGCGATATGATAGACTTGTCCTTGAATTTTTAAATTATAAATACCTGATGTAAATTGTTTGACTTGAGTTGATTTGAAAGTAGCAAACGAAAAATTATTGTTATAATAACGAATTAATTCTCTAAATTTTTTATCTTCTGTAAGCAAAGTTTTTAAGTTAATATCGTATTCACTCATTGGAGGTACTATAATTTTTCCGTTATTACAACAGTCCTTCTTAATTTTTTCTGATTCTTCTTTCCAAAAAACTGCATTACAATATTTACAAAATTGATCCATTTTACCAAAATGCAAATAAGTATCTCCAAGAGGAAATTTTTTACGTTGATTTTTTAATCTCAAATATAAACGATCTTGTGACATACATTTTGATGTATCATTTAACCTTTTCTTATTTAATCTGTTTTGATTCATATTTTGAACTTTGTCTGTTTCATGCTTTTTCAAAACTCTGTCGTCAGTCATGTTGTCAACCAAATCTTTTTCGCGTTTTTTTGATATTCTGTTGTCAGTCATATTGTCAACTAAATCTTTTTTACGTTTTTTTGATACTCTATCATCGGTCATATTGTCAATCAAATCTTTTTCGCGTTTTTTTGATACTCTAACGTCAGTCATGTTTCAACATATCAGGTCCACGATGAAGCTCACAGTGAGGATATCATGCCTTCGGGTCATCAATCTCAGCCAAACTCTACAGATATGTTCCCTGACACTGGATCAAGCTACCGGTAGAGTTTGGAGTTCCAGCGCTGCCTTGTTATAGAACTTTTTATGACTTTAGACTGAGGCAGCTATATATAGATATACATATCTGCCTTGATTTGTCTAAAATCCACATAATATTCATAATTTCATCAAGAAAATAATGTATTTCACCTTGTTTGGTACTATGAATGAATATTATAACTTATGGTTTCACTTATATTGTGTGAACTGCAAGGCTAAGGTTGGAAAAGCTATTGACCGGTTGTCTCAAATTACATTCCTGGTTAATGTTTATAATTTCATGTGTAAATAACTTGCATGTGATTTGAGACCACCCGTCAACAGCTGTTCACACAATATAAGTGAAACCATAAGTTATAATACTCATTCATAGTACCAAACAAGGTGAAATACATTATTTTCTTGATGAAATTATGAATATTATGTAGATTTTAGACAAATCAAGGCAGATATGTATATCTACATATAGCTGCCTCAGTCTAAAGTCATAAAAAGTTCTATAACAGAAAAAAAGAGAGAAAAAAGTTAAATTTTGAATAATTCAGGTTTTGAGTGCACAGACTAACTTCCACATACATGCACCTAAAAATCTGAAAAAATTTTTGAGTATTCTGGGGATGGATACCAATCAATTTGTCAATGCAGAATCTCGAACAAAATTTTGACCATATGCTACTTGATTCCCATATATATATATATTATGTTATATATATTAGGTTACAGGAGGAAGAACACTGTTGATCAAACTCAAACTCAAACTGTTTGTTTGAGAATATAGGTAGGAGGAACAAGTGAACGAGGGATAGTATATGTTTTATCAAACTAATATTCTAATGCACCCTCTGCAACTAAATGTCGCCCCCTTGGATTTAAACGATTTCTGCGATTTGATCGGCCCATTAGGCAAACTTACAGTTACCAACAACAACGTTGCCCAAACCATTTGCTTTAGGAATATACATGAGGAACAATGTTGCCCAAACCGTTTGTTTGAGAAATATGCAGGAGGAACAATGTTGCCCAAACATTTTGTTTGAGGTATATGTAGGAGGAACAATGTTGCCCAAACCATTTGTTTGAGTTGTAGCGTTTTCTTACAGTTGTCTTAAAATTTTATATTTATGAGGTAACTGCATGCAATTGGCTTTGTCAGAACTGCATGCGTATACTATATTAAAGCCCATAAAGTCCTTTATGCGATTATGAATGAAAAGACTCAA
Organism: Aphelinus atriplicis; assembly: GCA_020882685.1. Taxonomy (NCBI): domain Eukaryota; kingdom Metazoa; phylum Arthropoda; class Insecta; order Hymenoptera; family Aphelinidae; genus Aphelinus; species Aphelinus atriplicis. The sequence continues at coordinate 12,953 of JAJGQD010000300.1, forward strand.
TAAATCGTTTCATATTTTTATAGACATATTACGATAATTTACATGAAGTACTATAGGAAATTTGGCACATTTGTCAGATTTCCTATTTCCGCCCTCGGGTCATATTAGCGGTATCAAATTTTTGGTACAATCCCACCCATTTTGGCTTTTAAAAACACTCTCCTACAACACTGTAAGGTTTGATCTACTCATTTTTTCACCCCAAGATCTTCCTCGTGCACCCATATACCGTAACGTATATCTGCCGAAATTCAAAAGTAACTAAATTAGTTATTTTTGAATTTCTAAGATAAGTGACGATGACGGTGAGGTGGTTACCAGTGGCGGCTAGCAAATTGCTCGCGCACTCGCTCACACCGCAGAAAGCGGAGCGGAACATGTGGGAACCGGAACGTCGCGATTATGCAATGCAGTGTGTATAACCTGATAGATGCAATTACATGAACCAACTGTTGTATCCACATTGTATCCACATTGTACGCATTGGTTATGTTATGACTGGAATTATTGGTGAGAACTAAAGTAATATACATGATGATAATCTTGTTGATGAATTATTAAGGAATTATTGAATTCTCAACAGCGTGTCTTCAAGCTTTCAATATCACCAACAAAGCAACTTTGTGCATTGGTCTTTTTAATGCAGAACAAAGCATTATTGAACTTTCGTTCAGTAAAACAGGTTTTGTTGGTTACTATGTCTCAGTCAATCAATTTTGGTCATATCTACTACATGTCACCTAGAATATTGGACCAACCTACATTCAAGAACAACAGACTATCTATCTATCTGTCTGTCTGTATGTCTGTATGTCTGTATGTCTGTCTGCAAATGTGACGGATGATGAATGGATGGAAATTTTCGAGTGAATTTTAATGAACTTCCCACGTTGACTAAATATCTAAAATGCTGCACATATGCTCATCATCAAAACGTTTAATGTTGTACAAGCATATTTCACAAATGAAATTTCTTTCATACAAAATAGTGGTTTGAAGTTTCGATCATGGTTTCGAACGTGTTAACTGAAGTTGGCTAAAAGAGAGTAGCGCATACAGCGTATCTGTCAGTTTATTATTGCCAGATAACATATTACCTATCTGTAACTCGTGACTATTGTAAGTCTCCTCAGCCGCACAAAAAAAAATCATATAAAAACATTTTTTAAAAGTATGGTTTAATGCAAACAAATGAAAATAATAAAATGATTCTCATCACTCGAATACATATTCTAGACGTTCCTTCGTGAGAGAGTGAGTTACTTTATTGTAATGATGTGTTGTCACATCATTTTAAACATTTATATAGTCACGAGTATATCACAGCATTGAACATTGGAGCCATAGTCGCTATAGGTAGAATAGACAACAGTATTTCGAATCCACACCGAGCGCCAAGCGTCAGCAGTATGTATAGAGTGCACGCGTGTAAGCTTTGCTGCAGTTTGCTTCGTATTAAAAAATATTAATTCCTTTAACTTTTGTCCATTTATTCAACCCAGTTGCAATCTCAGAAAAATTGGCCCGGCGGTGATCGTGAAATATGTAGTTTGCTGGACAGTTTTTATGAGGCAGCAGGCAGTAAAAATCGAGCATCTAGAAAGATGGAACTGAAATCACGCAAGAGATTGACTTTTACAGGACGCCACGGTAAAATTCAAGATTCAACTCAGCAGTACTTTTTACATTAATCGAGAGGTGAAACGAAATTAAATACTTCCCCCATCGTAGAAGTATAGACAGGGGAATCTAACTTTTCATCTTGACCCTAATTCAAAATCGAACTAAGTTTCAGTTTTTCACTTTTTAGCCATTCACCTAATATAAATTTTTATTAGGTGAATGGCGAAACGGTCACACAGAGTGAAATTTACTCCAGCCCCAAAAAAGTCATATCCTGCTTCAACAATGAATTCTAAAAATTGAAAAACAAATCTAGGTATTGTAAGGCAAAAAAGATCTCTCAGTTATCCGAAGGGCTTTTCACTCCATCCATAGGTCCCTCTCACTCGTACCGAATCAATATTATTTATTATCTTTTCAACATTTACTGATTTAATTTTGAGGACCAATGTAGAAGCAAAAAACACATTGTATGCAGTATACATAGACATATGCATGTGAGAAATTAACAGTAATTTAAGAATCTTGAACTCGCTCAAATGTGCTCTATTAAAAGCCCGCAGAGTATGACGCCAATAAACTCCGAGGGAGAGAGGGAGGGAGGGAGGCTATTCTCTATAGTCTCCCTCTGCTTCGAGGGCTGCAGTCTGCCACCGCAGGTCAGCGCTAAAGGAACAGCACGCGTGAGACAGAAAGCATGTTTAGCCTGAAGGCTCCTTTCTGCCTTTCGGGCTCTTTCGCGTGCAGAAAAAATTAGGGAGAGGAGAGAGGTATTTTTTTCTCTCTGCGAGACGAAGATATGAATAGAATTTGAAGAAGGCGCTGCTTGTGAATTTTACATTTTTCCCTATTTAATATTTTTCAAGACTTTTTCGATGCTCGATGGCGCGGGAGCTTGTGAATGGTATAGTTATGAAAACGAAATTCAACTATCTGTAAATAACTAACACGAGAAGCCAAAGTTCCGCCTCCCGTTTTGCAGTTTTGGAGTTGCTATCGGAGCCGTTCAAGGAAGTAAAGTTGGAAATGTCGGTTTGAAGGGCGTGGAGTTGAATTTTAATCCGTCCACCAAAATCATCAGGATGTTTTTGTCATCGCGTTCAGTCATACTTGGCCGAGGAGTAATTTATACTGTATACGTTTCCTGTAATTATTCAGATCAACGCGGATAAAAAGTTGAATTAAAGCCGCTTTTCTTCAGAACCATTGAAGCAAGTATGAAAACTACCGGTTGTTGAGTTTTTGCCTGTGGGATACATCGCGTCTGCGCGTTAAATTATTCCGCGCGCTAGCGGCGAGCGTTAGCGCGCGATAGATATGTTGCGGTCGGCTCATTAACATTCTTGCAGTCCGATATTTGTATACGCGCGTGTATACAGGCGTATAGGTCGGGAGAACAAAACAAGACCTCGGCTATCCCTCGGCGGGGTAAAGAATTAATAGCCAACAATGTATATGTGTAATGTGGCATGACAAGGGGGCCGTTACGTATATACATATGCGCGAGCTGCCCGGGGACGGGAGAGAGCTAGGAGTAACGTGGCAAGTTCTTGCACGATGCCGCAAAAGATAATTAAGGGGCAGCTCTCGAGGCAGCAGCAGCGCACAGCCGCGCGTGACGAACGTTTTATTCTCGCTCAAGCTGACTTTGGCAACGGCAAGAACTTGGCAAATCTGCACTTGTACAAATCACGTCCCGATCTCTCGCCCGCGCGCATATACACTCACAAACTATCTCTACCCCTCTGCGTAAATACCCGCCGCGATAGATTAATGCCAAGGCGGCCCGGAAAAATCATCCTTCTCGTGTTTGCCTGCACAGCTGTTTTTGAATGTTCGGGGCATAACGCGCGGCAGAACGCGTCAAGGATGCGCGCAACCAAGTGACGGCAGCGGAGAATACGCGCCTCCGCTGATGAACGGCCGCGGCCGCCAGGAGAAGAGGAAGGGACATTCGCGTTTCGCGCAGAGAAATATCATCATTTTAGCGAGTGACTGCCAAAAGCGCGGATTTAAATTTGAAATTGAAAAATTAAATTTAAATTAAATTTAAATTTCAATTTGAACGTTACAACGCAATGTATATTTCGCGTTGAGGACAATGCGCGATCCTTTCGCGGGAAACTCGATTAACCCAACGTGGAGCGAGCGAGAAAGGTTTATTCGGAGGCGAAGCTACGCGCGACACGCGTTAAAAAGGTCCGCACCAAAGTATATATATCGGGCGGACGGTCGCGCGCTCAAGGGCTGGGCTGGGTAAAAATAAGGAGACAAATCATAGGGACGAATGAGCCGAGGTAGATGAGCGATAACTCAGCTCGAGCGTATATAATGAAAGACGCGTCGATTATCGGGGGACGCGCGACGCGTATATATACGTCAACGCGGCGATATAATTTATAGGCGTCCATAGAGACCCCCGACCAACTATATATACATGCTATGAAAACACGTACACATGTATAGACGCATGGTGTACTGACCAAATTCGCTGGTGCTGGCGCTGGTAGCTTAAAAAAGCAGCGGTTTGGCGCGCGGGAAAAAGGTGCAACGCCACTATGTACTCGCTTTCGATATCTCGGTTTTTCCTGATGCAGCGCGTCCGCAACTCGTTTTTCACGTTCGACAGAAGTTCCAAATAGTCGGCGGTGGCGGTGGCGTCGCAGCGCTTGGTGCGTTGAACCGGCTCTGTTAATTTTCGTCGCGCGCGCGCCTCCGCTTGCAAATATAAACTTGCCCGCGCCCGTGATGATTGTACGCTTGAAATTTTGCCCACCGTTGTAGCTACAACACACACTTATTTTGCCGCAGGCTCGATCGAGAGAAGCTGTAACGAAATCTTGTAACGATCCGCTGTGAAAAATTTCGATGCAAAAACGACTTTTCGCGCACGCGTAATTTGATCTTACACCTGTCACTTGAAAATTGAAAATAAATAAACAAACGTTCAGAATGAACATAGCTATGAGCCGAGATATTGCGCCCCGCTGCGAGAAATCGATTTTCCCCGCTGAACTGCGGAATATGTAGCTCCATCGATTATCGAAGAACGGATTAAAAATTGCTTGACAGAAGTATTGAAAAATGACAAGTTGATTCCTTTAATTTTACATGCAGAAGTAGAAGATACATGTGACAGTGACCCAATGGATGAAGAAAGTGATGAAGAATCAGAAGATGAGCAAAAAAGTGAAGAACATGAAGCTGAGGGCAATGGTGATTAAATATGATCTGAGTTTTGAAAACCTTTTTGCTGATCAACTTTAATTTAGACAATTAATCATTTGCCAATTACGATTGATTTTATTAAATTATTTCCAACTATGATTATGTCTAGACATGATGAATGTTTTAGAAAAAACTTAAATTTATAATTATACTTAGATATGTGTTCATCAATATGTTTTTATATTGAGGAAATACAATTCTCTCATTCTTCCATGAATCAAAAATCATATGAATATTCTTCCAAAGAATTAAATATTTATGACTGAAAGATTTTCATGAATAATTTCAATCTTGAAATTAAAGAGCTTCATATTTCTATAATTCACTTCATTTAGCCAGCTTTAAGAAGCTTCTACGTATGTACATACATAACATGTGAAACCATTTTGGTTTTGAATTCAATCAAATTTTGAGGATTTGCGTATTGGTGTGAATATCTATGTAAATATGAATAAAGAAATTTATAAAAACCGCAACCGCGTGGCGAGGCTTAATAATAATAAACAAGTCGGGGCGGTGGTAATTATCAAAAGATTTCACAGTTACGCGTGCGCGCGCGCGAGGAACCAATATGCAAACGCGGCCGTATGCAAGTTCCGTCTAGCCGTTATAATCTTCATAACTGTGCATAAAATGAGAGACGCGCGCGCGTGCTACAGATTTTTATTGCCGTGTGTGTGTACTGTCCGCAATCCGTCTCGCTTTGATTTCGCGGCTGTATAATATATACTCGACGGTTAATCAACCGACGGGCGATTGGGGATTTTTAACCGGGAGCTTTTGACGAACGCTGCCGCGTCGTTGCGGAATCCGTAATTGCAAACGCGTCTCGCCCGTAACGTCGATTTGCAAATCGTAAATATCCCGGCGACTGTGTTACGCGCGATCCTCCTACGGTACGCACATATGCGCGCCCCAACGGTTTTATAGTGGCGCGAGATTTTGTTTACAGCAGCCATCCCCGTTTCAGCTGTTGGATACAATGAGGCACGGATGCAGCGTATAGCCGCGTGTCTCCTAAATCCGTCAAGCGAATCAACGACGTTTACGATTGCTCAAGTACGCGCGCAAATGAGAAACGACGCGCGCGTTTATGATCCGACGTTATTTCATAAATCTGCCCGTGTGTTCGTTTCCGACCCTTCTTGCGTCGCTGAAAAACTCAATTGCTCAATTGCCTCTCTCGTCACGCTGGTTTTGCGCTGAGTAACGTACTCGCGAGAGGTCGATATTGGAAATGCCGAAAAAAAATCATTTTGGTCGTTGAACAAATGCGTGTCTCTCGGGAACGAGAGGAAAGTAAGGGCGACGCGACGACGAGACGATAAATCCACAAGTCGATTTTGTAAAAGGCCAAACATTCCCGCGTGTGTGCGGATGGCCGCGTGGTGTCTACTCCCACACAACCGATCTCGATCGATGAGATCCCGCCAGCCGGTGTCCCCCTTTCGGCCTCTCACGCGCCACATACGCTCCAGCGCCATATCGTATTTTTTTCTCCTTTGGTGCACCTGCCCACTCGTGTGTGTATCTGCATGGGACGAGGTGAGCCGGCTCCCTAATTCGATCGATCAACGGCATATTGCATTTTTTCTCTTCTTTTTTGATGGCAGCGCTAAGTTCCGACTTTGATGGATCTTCTCGGATCAAACGGGGTTCGATTTCGGTAGAATACGGTTGTTCTGATTTTTTTGAGACATAATAATTTTAATGTAACTGATGTAGTCAAATCCACTATACTTCTCAACTATACCATTTGCCAAAATTCTTCACACGAGCATACTGCCCACGATTCCAATGACATGCCAATTTTCAGTGAGATTACTAAATTCATAAAACTATTTCAACTGCAAAATCTCGAATACGAGTAAGTCATCATGATTACATCTAAAAGTTACAGTTACTCTCTTATGGTATGAATAACAGTTACGGAATTTGAATTACAAATCGAACATGATTTTATTATATATTTTATCAATCCAATTAGATAAATAACTACTTTGAAAATAATTAATTAGCTTCAATAACCACAGCTTCCATTTCTTCGTCGTTGTCTACCATCTTCTGGTCTTCTTCTTCCTCTTCTTCCAAATTCTTTCTCTCTTTGAGTCCAGCCGCAAGTGAGCATTTGGATCACGTTCGCAATTTGAAAAACCACTATTACAAAACAATATTTATTTATTATTATATAAACAATAGTCAATGACAATAGTATAATATAATACTCACAAGAGTTACGTATTAATATAACCAGGTCCGGTAAAATTCAATCTCTCCGGCATACAATTTAATGTAATAACCGGAGACGAAATGAATCCGGACCTGGATATTATTGGTTATGAACTCCATGATTACTGGTGGAGGTTCTGAAATTCGTTGTTGACATATATGGCACTGGGGATCCTCTTCTCCCCAGTTTTCAACGTGACACGTTGGGAATACTTTAAATCCAAACATTTTACTTAATTGTTAGCTGATCTGATGACTTTCACTTGCTTTAACCTAAGTTAATCTAAAAAAACAAACGTTTAACATGAATATAGTTGACATTAATCTTTTGTTTTAATCCGAATCTTTCAGATTCGATCAGATCAGCTAACAGTTCCGTAGAACTCCTTCAGTGCTCACTGCATTGGGGGGTTGGCGAGCGAAGCGAGCAGGGGGGTACCCCCCTAGTACACTTAAAAGTGCCTAAGAATCTCTTCATAGCTGAACTTAGAAATAATTCAAATTAAAGTAAATACAATAAGAAAAGAATATTTCACTTCATCTGATTATATTAATTAATGATCAATACCAAGCAACTCAGAGATTTATTATACTTATAAATTCTCTCTTAAACAAGTTTTAAAGTAAACTCACAAAAACTCTTAATATTTGAATTTCATCTTAATTTTCCATATATAAAATTAAGACAATTCAATATTACACAAACCATCACACATTGCAAACATTCACTTAATCTGAGACTGGGTCGCATTGCGCTTCTTGGTAAAGATATCATAGATTCAAAGTATCTGTCTGGGTTGCAGTACGCTTCTTGGAAGATTACGGAGATCTACTCATAGCATCGACATATGCTCATTATCATCCGGACCAATGACTGTGAGAGATTGAACTGTATTGTACTTTTCGATAATCGCATCGTTGGATTCCTACTTTACTAACCGAGATTGATAGCTCTGATTGTAGTGCACTTTTGGAGTATCATTCTCAATAACCAAAACTCATTATACTCATTCAAGTCTGAGACCGGGTCGCAGTGCGCTTCTTGGTAACGACTGTCATAGATAGAATTT
>JAJGQD010000301.1:0-21482 GCA_020882685.1 Aphelinus atriplicis
ATGAATAAATAGAATCAGGTTGGACAGAAAACATCATTTCGACTTCCCCACTCCAAAAATCGGTTTCTTTGATGATGTTTGACACTGTGTGCCAATTAAGTGTTATCAATGACAACTGAATTTTAATAAGATCAATTTGAACAAAGCAAAAAACTAATAAGACTGTTGATTCAAAATGAACAATGATCAATCCATACTGTGATATTTTTTTTTTTTTTTTTTTATTAAATACTGTGATATTTGATGCTGTGTGCCAAACGTCATAGTAATAGGCTGGATCAAAAATTATACGTGTACATTGAAGAATAAACTGTAATACATGAAAAATTTTTGGTTGCTGAAATCAAAAGGTATGTCTAAAGGTATACAAATAATTGCGCAGCGCAAATTGCGCTGCGCAATTATTTGGATCGTGCAGTAATAGGAACAAATTTACGATGTTCAGAGCTCTGATTTTAATGCGCGTGAGAATGGTGGGAGAGACGTTTCTCGTGGAACAAGTCGTTCAGATAAGCGGAAAGATGTAAATCAAAGGGATGGTTCCTCCAAAAAGAGAAAAATCTTCCAATAATGAAAACCAGTTCCATGTTCAGAGAGGAAGAGGGGGAAGATCATAAAGAAACTTACAGCTCAGGCAACTCAGCAAAGCAAGGTAAGGAATCTGTTGTTTGTTTTGTAAGAAATGATAGATGTGTAGACAGTAGTCTTACAGAAAAAGAATACCCATTATTAGTCAGAACCCTACTCAAAATTCTCAGGTGAGATCTCAGGTGAGATCTCAGGTGAGAATTCAGGGATGATTTTTTTTTCTTAATTTTTTTTTAAAAATTTTTAGGTTCATGTTAGGTAAGATCTCAGGAGGAATCTCAGGTGAGAATTCAGGGATCATTTTTGCTTTCTCAAAGAGAAAGCTTTGTAATAGGGTACAAATCGTCCAATCGAATCGGACTTTGGGACCTCGATTTTCGTAATCCACATGTCGAAAAACTTGGAAATCCAAAAAGGTCTGTATGTATGTACGTACGTACGTGCACTTTTTTTTTGTCGTACGATAACTTCCGAAGGAATTGTCCGATCGTCCTCAAATTTCGCAAACAGGTTAGTTGCCGCAAAATCTTGACCGAGTTCAATTTTCAGTCAAATCCGTTGTTGATTTCATATCATCAATGCACGATGGGTCTCCAATTCTTTCGACGATCGATGAGAATCGATGGGACATTCATTTTGGAAGAACAATTGTTTATTCTCCTAGCAACCGTTGCTATGGAGATACTAAATTCAGCTTCAGACTGACTTTTTTTGTCGTATGATAACTTTCGAAGGAATAATCCGATCGTCCTGAAATTTTGCACACAGGTCGGTCTCCAAAAGATGTGAATTGAGTTCGGTGTTCAGCAACATCCGTTGTATATCCATGGCAACCGTTGCTAGCGTCTCTTTGATAAGTTCCCATAAAATTCATGATAAATGCTCATTTGGTCTCGTATATTTATGGGATTCTATAAAAATCAAAGAGAGATTTCCCGTAGAAACTATTGTTGATGTCTCTAGCAACCGTTGTTTATATCCCTTGCAACCGTAACTGGGGAATGGGAAAAGTCAGTTGGAGGTCCATTTTTGGAACTGTTGATGACTAAGCAGTAAGAACATCAAAGCTGAGATATTTACCATAGCAGCTGTTGTTTACGTCCTCAGCAACCGTTACTATGGAGTGGGAAAAATCAGCTGGAGGTCAATTTTTGGAACTGCTGATGACTAAGAAGTGATAACATCGAAGTTCCGACATTTACCGTAGCAACCATTGTTTACATCCTTATTAATCGTTACTATGGAGTGAGAAAAGTCAGTTAGAGGTCCATTTTCGGAACTGTTGACGGCTAAGAAGTCAGACACTGAAGCTCGGATATTTACCATAGCAACCGTTGTTTACGTCCTTAGCAACCGTTACTATGGAGTGGAGGCAATGAGTTAGAGGTTCATTTTGCTTTCTCAAAGAGTGGTGATTAATGCAAGTTAAGGTTCAATTGCAATACTTTGAGAAAGCATACTGCTGAGGCACTTGGCAGCGGTTATTTTCTTAATTTTTTTCTTCTTCTTCTCAGAATGTACAGGACTAACATTAATTGTTGTCAACATGTGAAGATTAGATGAGAAAAAATGATCTATGAAAACTCACCTGAGGTCTCACCTGAGATCCCACCTGACATGAACCCAAGAATTTTGAGTAATGTAGATACCAAGTGATGATATAACTCGTTGTTTCATCAAAATTCTACATCGACCCTAATTTTCACATGTTGCCAACAATTAATGAGAAGAAAAAGGAAAAAAAATTAAGGAAGAAGAATGATCCCTGAATTATCACCTGAGATCTCACCTGAGATCTCACCTGAGATCTTACCTGACATGAACCTAAAAATTTTCAGAAAAAAAATTAAGAAAAAAAAATCATCCCTGAATTCTCACCTGAGATCTCACCTGACATGAACCTAAAAATTAAGAGAAAAATGATCCCTGAATTCTCACCTGAGATCGCACCAGAGATCTCACCCGAGTTCTCACCTGAGATCACAACCCTAATTTTCACGTGTTGCCAAGAAAGAAAAATTTATGAAAAAAAATCTCACCTGAGAAATTGGCATGAGATTCCACCTGAGATCTCAGAGATCTCACCTGAGAATTTTCAGTAGGGATACATGGGAGGCGTTTCACGTCAACTCTCCAGAGCCTGCGCGCGGACGCTGAAACCTTGCGCTTTCGACGCTTGAACATAGAACATGCCATATCTCAAAACCCTGTTTTTTTTTAGATTTTTTTTAACCCATTAAGTCCGGGATGGCGTCGAATTTGACTAAGTGTTTAACCTCATTTTTTTTATGCTATTCGGATTGGGGGAAATTTTTCATACATTATCTCTGACGTGAAATTTCATGATCTTTAAAAATATGCTATTGATTTTCATCTAACATAATTACAGAAAAAGTTATAAACAATTTTTTGCGAAAAAACGAGATTTTCAAGATATAAAATTTTTAATTATCGAAAATTTCCATATGAAAGCGTGAAGATGTACATGTTTTCATGGACTAAAACGTGGCTTTGAGTCTTGCACTTGAAGATAGGTAAGGTCCGGAATGATTGATTCAACATTATGGTCCTCAAATGGCGTCTGAACCAAAATTTTTTTTCAAGTCTCTTTCAAACCTCAGTAGTTGAGCTATATTTCGTGACACAGATAAGCCACATGCACATTTCACAGTTGGAGACATCGCTGAATTCGAATTTGTTATTATTTTTGCAAAATAATTTTGTTTAAACAATTTGTTCGAACAAATTATTGCAAAATGAAGTTTTTGGCAAAATTAATACCAGAATCCTCAGACAAAAATACATCTGGTACGCTAACTTCAGTAATAATCCATCACCCCTGCGTTTAGCCATAACCTCAAAAATATGGCGGACGCCATATCGATGAAATCGATATTTTGCAAAACAAAAAAATCTATTCTATTCTACATAAAGGAACTGTCCCTAGTGATTTTTCGATTCGTCGCATAGTTTTTGAGTAAAAAATTCAGAAAGTTTGACGGCTAGTGGGCCGGATTCAAAATTCATAATTTAATGAATTTTCCACTCGTAAACTATGCAACGAATTGAAGAAACACCAAGAACAGTTTCTATCTAATTTTCCACATAAAATCTGAAAAAAAATTCTGTTTCGCAAAATGATGATTTTTAAAAATTTTTTTGAGATTATGTCTAAACGCAGGGGCGATGGAGCTCACCGGACCTCGGATTCGGATTCGGATTCAGCAGCCAGAAAAACATATAAGTAGGGTGGTCCAGTCTCTGGTTCAATTTTTTATTTTTTTTTGTGGAGCTGTGTAATTTGTTGATAACAATATGCCTATGATGATTATTACTAAAATTAGCGTACCAGACGTATTTTTGTCTGAGGAATCGGATTCTGGTACTAGTTTTGCCAAAAAACTTCATTTTGCAATAATTTGTTTGAACCAATTGTTTGAACAAAATTATTTTGCAAAAATAATAACAAATTCGAATTCAGCGTGACTCAAACTATGGAATGTGCATGTGGTTCATCTGTATCATGAAATAAAACCCAACTACTGAGGTTTGAAGAAGACTTGAAAAAAAATTTTGGTTCGGACGCCATTTTGAGGACCTTAATGTTGAATCAATCATTCCGTACCTCACCTGTCTTTTAGTGCAGGACTCAGAGCCACGTTTTAGCCCATTAAAAGATGAGTATCTTTACGCTTTCATATGGAAATTTTCGATAATTAATAATTTTACATCTTGAAAATCTCGTTTTTTCGCATAAAATTGTTTATAACCTTTTTTGTATTGATGTTAGATAAAAATCAATAACATATTTCGAAAGATCATAAAATTTCTTGTCAGAGATGATGTATGAAAAATGTTTCCCCATCCGAATAACATAAAAAAATGAGATTGAAAACTTAGTCAAATTCGACACCACCACGGACTTAATGGATTAATAGTCTAGATCGAAAGCTGACCTTTTTTTACATTGATATAACCTCTGAAAAAATAGGACTATTTCGTTATTCTTGAGGAATTGAGTAGTGAACATGAGAGGTTGCGCCGCGCCGCGCCACGCTGCTTCCACGCGCTTGGGCTCGAGTCTTCTATACACGTAAGTGCCGAATTCAGAGTACATTCGATATCCATATTATCTAATATGTTATGTTGCTCGTTGTGATTTTTGTTAGTCATTCCAATATTCTTCAACAGAAAAAATAAGCATCCGTATAATTGGAATATACAATTTTATGGCTACAGGACAATTGCGATTAACTTGAATAAATACAAAAGAGAGCTTTTGAGTTGCTAATCATGGATCCGTTGCCAGATTAACGAAATTCAAAATGTCGTAATTATTGATGTGTCTGCTAGATAGATACCGTATTTTTTGTGCCCACAATAGAATTTGGCTAGTAATGGATATAATGATATCCGTTATTTACATCAAATCATATTTTTAAAAACATCTTTCCGAATTGTCTCTAACCAAAATATTGTTCCTCAAGCTCAGCAAACAAACCGTTCTGTATATATTTGAGTTTATTGAATATATAATAAGACTGTAAGAAAGATCCTCCTCTCTTGGAAAAACGTAAATAAAAACGAGAGATCCTATCAAACCTTTACTTTCTCTACTTATCAATTTATCCATATTGGACACTTGACGTTCCAATATTGAAGCAAAATGAGTAAAGCTCTTACTATGAAATGTGCCAATCTTTTTCAGGAACCAAATCATTATATAAAAAATGATTTGGTGAATTTCCCAAAATCATTCACAGAAAATGATCTATCAATACCAGCAGTTGCGAAAATTTGTCTGAAATGTAAAATTAAACTATTATCGCCTTGCGGAAAGAAAAATGCTGCGAATAATCCATCTTCTCCATATAGTAAGAAATCTAAAGTAGGTCAAGAATACTGTACCGATGAATATCATAAGGCAGGTGTCACTGTTCTTGACCAATTAAAAGGAAAATTTCGAGAGACCCAGAACAAACAGGAAAGGATGTTACTGCTCAGTTTTTCGCCAAAATATTAGACTCGTGATGAACTGCGAAAACAGTTTTCTTGCTCAGAATGGGAAGCAAGAAAAGCTCAAGATCTAGTGGCTCAAAATGGTATTTTAACATCGCCTGCTAATAAGAAAGACAAAGTATTACCTGATCAAACTGTATCTTTAGTTCAAAGTTTCTATGAAGACGATGCTAATAGTCGATTGATGCCTGGGATGAAAGATTTCTTATCTATCAAAAATGATGATGGCAAGCGAGTCCCTGTGCAGAAACGATTATTGCTCTGTAACTTGTTTGAGCTTTATACTCTGTTTAAGGAAGAGTATGAGAATGTCAAGATAGGATACACCAAGTTTGCACAGCTCAAACCTCTCCATTGTGTTCTAGCCGGTAGTAGTGGAACGCATAATGTTTGTGTGTGTGTGTTCATCACGAAAATGTAGAACTTATGTTGAAAGGGGTGGAATTAGAACACTTAACAGAAAACACACAATTGGCTTTTAAAAATTACCACGACTGCATTACTGTAATTGTATGTGCCAAACCATTAGATGCGTGTTTTTTAAGAAGCTGTTGAGATTGTCCAAATCCGGCTGTGCTCAAAGAAACTTTACTCAAAGTTTTTGACAATAATAATATTCATGAAGTGAAATTTGAAGCGTGGATGCAAACCAATCGTTGCTCAATCGTCACGCAAACTATGAAAACCCGTGAATATCTGAATATATTGGGTGAAAAATTGATAAAGTTAAAAACTTTAACTAGAACTAGAATTTTTTCGCTAGAGAGCAGTCTTTATTTATTCGTGAATTGAAAATGGGTTATCAGAGGGTAAATTCTTGGTTTGCTTTGATTTCGCTGAAAATTATGCGTTTGTTGTGCAGAATTCAGCTTAATCATTCCACTGGAATAACAATCAAGCAACGATTTTCACAGTCATTATTTACTCTCGAAGAAATGGAGAACTTCAGCACAAGAGCATGGCCATTATCTCAAATAATTCAGCTTACGATACAGTTGCAGTCCATGTGTACCAAGAAATAATCGTAAGATATCTGAAAAAAGAGTTCAAACCTAAGAATAGTATATTATGCAACTAGTGCGTGGAATGCGATTTCACGAGTTGCATACGATATTTCATGTTATGAGTGATCAAACGCGAATTCCACGCATCGAGATTTGAGTGCGTGAAATAAGCGTTTATGATCACGTATAATATACAATTTATTATAGTACCGATGGAGCAGGTCAGCACTTTAAAAATCAGGAAAGTTTTTCTAATTTTGTTTATCATTAAAAAGATTTTGGCATTCGCACGGAATGGCATTTCTGTGCTACAGCGCATGGAAAGGGGGCATGCGATGGAATTGGAACTAATGTAAAACGAGGTGCTAAATTAGCGAGTTTACATCGCTCTGCAAACAATCACATCTTAACCGCAGAAGGTTTATATGTATAGGCAAAAAATTATTGCGTGGAAACTGTAGTGTTTTTCAGTGCATAAGAAGAATACGAGAAAGCGAAGTTGGAATTGAAAGTGAGATTTGATAATTCTTTCCCTATACCAGGCACTCTGCAGTTCCATGCATTCATACTAACTTGCGATGAGAGGCTGATTGTCAAAAGCATTTCGTCAGCTTCGGAGTATGCAATTTTTCCGAAGTTGAAAAAAAATAAAAAAATATGCACAGATAGAACACAATATTTCAAAGTTTGAATAACAAAGCAAAAACGTTACTCAAAGAAAGTGAAATGGAATACTCACGAATCGAACAAGTAATGAACGTGAGACTTCATTCAATATATAGGAACAAGTATGGATATCGAATGTACTCTGAATCCGGCACTCACATGTACAGAAGACTCGAGCCCGAGCGCGTGGAAGCAGCGCGGTTCGGCGCGGCGCGGCGCAACCTCACATGTTCACCACTCAATTCCTCGAGAATGACGGAATAGTCCTATTTTTTAGAGGCTATATCAATGTAAAAAAAGGTCAGATTTCGATCAAGACTATTAAAAAAAATCTGAAAAACCAGGGTTTTGAGATATGGCATGATTTATGTTTTTTTTTCTGGAAAAACGTGAAAATTTTGGAAAACTATATACACTTTCGGAAAGCTGAGAGAAAACTACATCGATATCATATCCGAGATTATTTAGATATTGGTCTAATAGAGTCGAAAACAAGCGTCGAAAACGCGAAATTTTGAATTGGAGTGAGCTGGATCGATAGAGATAAAGTTGATTAATGTAGACGAGGCTGAAATTGACAATGTGATCTATGGATCTAAATTGTCAGAAAATCTGTTCTCTCTGAGGAAATTCGCCGAGGCGAGTCTTGCTATTCACTTGCATGATGAGCGCATAAACATAATCGATTAAGGGAAGGTTCTCATCTAGCACCACAAAAATGACCCTTTTTCTTCAGTTTTTTTTTCATCGAAGGAATTAAATAATGGTCTGAAACTTTTTCACGCGTACTTATATATTACTAGCTACATCAAACGCGCTGCGCGCGATCTACATGTATGCGTTTCAAAACCATATTTCAATTATTTTTTCTACGATTCTTGACCATAATCGTCTGACGTACATCTCGATTCATTCCATGATGCAAATTTCTAAAAACTAAATGAATAACCAAACCCTAAATCCTTATGATCCATTTGAAACTGTATAAGAGTATTACAAAGAACTACCGAACACTGACATCTTCTTCTATTTAAATAATCCTGAGCTATCGACACTTGAGCTCGCAAGACGATTTCAGATTTTTAACACTAAACTATTCATTTCTTTTTCTTCCAAGGCTATAACCTCCGGGGCATGTGCCTACTAAACTATTCATTGAACCACATAACATATATAACTTGCAAATCAGACATCTTAACCTAACAGAGTTATCCTATCCGGCAACTATTCAAAACTAAAAGGTAGCCTAAAATATCCACGTACCATCAATCAAATTCACATAACTACAATTATAGTTTTGAAAATAAATTGTCGAAACTTATGACAGCTTCATCAACGAAACTGACTATCCTAACCTATAATATCATGTCATCAGCTACTCTCTATCTATATATATACATCTCACTCTATATCTATAATCACCCCACTACAAATCACGTGGTTAGATCTACACCAATCAAATCACGAGTTAATGCCTTCACTCTAAAGGCCATCACTTTTCATATGAGGATTTAGGGGTAATATCCGCCAAATGCTCAAAAAAACAAGACTTTATTCATGATTTTTTTTAAACGACATTTGAGATGCAAGGTATATAAATAATATATCACTGGATTAAGCAACTCTTGGTGAATGGAAAAAAATTTCTTATTGTTAGTTTTTTTACAAAATGGCGGCTGTGCAGCGATTACCGTGAACCGCTTTTCTAAAAAGTTCTTCCGCGGCGAGCAGTAGAACTGAAAAAGTTTACATCCGATTGACTTGAAATTTTAACTGTAGCTTTTTCATTAGATTATCTAGTGGAGTACACATCATTATATTTTTAGAATTTTTCTTCAGCAAAAAGGCGACGGTTTGGGAAAAAAAAAATTTTTCGACAAAAAAAGTCTACTTTGATTGTTTATAACTTTTTTTTTGTCAATCAATCGGTAAAATAATGTGTACTTCAATAGATAATCTAATGAAGAAGCTACAGTTCAAATTTCAAGTCAATCGGATGTAAACTTTTCCAGTTCTACTGCTTGCCGAGTTTGAAAACATGGTTTTGAGAAAAACGCGTTTAAAGTTTCAAAATGCTATGTATCTTATATGAAAGTTGTTTGGTAAAAATTGATTTGAACGAATTTTGAGTTTATATCAGTACTCGGGGGTTGTAGATTTAGATTCTAAGATAGTTTAAGCATGATTTAAGCCAATAAAAAAAAATGAAAAGAAAAAACCGCTGCCAAGTGCCTTAGCAGTATGCTTTCTCAAAGAGGCTTTAACATCACCCACAAACGCATCCCAAACCTGTATTTTCACCTTTCCACTACCGTAGATACTATCATCTATTTTTCAAAAATTACAAAAAAATTATTTAATCAATTCAATTCGTATCTTTGTGACTGTGTAAAGTGTCGTTCTCTTTCAATTGACCAAACTATGTTGCGAGTGTTGATGTCTGCCCGGGCTCTCTTATTATTTGATCAAATGCAACAAAGCAAACGGTTCTAGGTTCTACACGATGCGAGACATTTGGACCTGCATAATTTTTCGATCAGTTCATCTTGTGACTGTCATACGGTTAAATGGCGGTCAAAATCGATCCGCACTGCCCTTAAGTCCGTATTTAGCACACTTGAAGACTCATTTTGATCATTTTCGACGGCAAAAGACACCAAATTTTCCCAATTTTCTCTATAGTACGTTGAAAATACTGGAAACGAAACTTACATCAATTTTTTTCCCCATTAGCAACGGTTGCTAGGGCGGTGAGCAACGGTTGCTAAGGAGCTAATTGGGAAGATTTTGTGTCCTTTGCCGTCGAAAATGATGGAAATAGATATTAAATTAATAATTTCCAACCTTCATAACGGTTGCTAGGGAAGTAAACAACGGTTGCTATGAAGAAAATAGAACAATTCAGTGTCCTTGGCCATCGAGTGTGACTTAAAACTGATTTTCCGGCTTGCCCCAATGAGCACTCATAAGGATTTGTGAGAAAACACGTTAGAAACGGTTGCTAAGGAAATAACCAACGGATTCTGCTGAAAATTGAACTCGTGATAGATCTTGCCACAACTAACCGGTGTGCGAAATTTCAGCAAGATCGGACGATTCCTTCGAAAGTTATCCTAGACAAAAGAAACGAAAAATTTTACACCTTAGCAACGGTTGCTAGAGAAATAAACAACGGATTTTGCTGAAAATTGAACTCGGCCGAGATTTTGCCGCGACTAACCTGTGTGCAAAATTTCAAGAAGATCGGACCATTTCTTCGAGAGTTATCGTGGACGAAAAAAAACGTTACACACATACATACACACACACACACACACACACACACACACATACATACATACAGACATTTTTGGATTTCCATGTTTTTCGACCCGTACATCACGAAAATCGAGGTCCCGAGGTCCGATTCGGTGGGTCGATTTTTGCCCCATTACAAAGCTTTCTCTTTGAGAAAGCAAAAAAATTTGCCGGATATTACCCCTTAAGTGTACGGAAAAATTTTTTTATCAAAAAATAATTATTATATAATAAGTTAAACACACGTTTATGGGCACACCTCTACAAGAAGTTTCCACATGGTGGGAACTCTAGAGCCTTCAATTTTTATCTGAGATCACAGAACGAAAAAGTTTCAAAAAATATATAACATATTTTTGTGGGACATACATTGGGGAACATACATTGTGGGATATCATACCAATAATATCGAAAATAAGTTGAAAATTAACAAAATGGCGGACTTAGGAAATTTATGTACCCAGCTCCCAGGAATTTAATTGCCTTTAGAATAAAAAAAGATTCAAGTCGATCCCTCGATTAGTTTTTGAGCTTCAATTCCCAGAGGTTTAAAAAAAGTCGTTTTGAGATAAACGCGTTTAAAGATTCGGTTAAGGGGGGATATACAGTTCAAATGAAAAAAAAAATCGATTTTTTTTTTTTCATAAAAAGTTAGTAAATTTCCCGTAGAATATGCTCCTGAAACCCTTTTTTCGAAATTCGAACTCCAAGTGTTTTTTCCAAGGGATTGCTGATTGAAGAGTAAGTACGATTTAACGGTAAATTAAAACTTTCAACGCGTTTTTCTCAAAACTGCATTTTTGGAGTTTATGCCGGTGATAACTCGAAAACTAATTATCCGATTGAGCAGTAACATATACGATTTCTTTATTATAGTATTACCTATCAGATGAATTGAAAATTATTGTAATATTTTATTATTAAATATGGAAAAATGTGAGAAAATGGCGGGAAAAAAATTGAAAAAAATTGAGTTTTTTGAAAAAGATACGCCAAAAGTGCAAATTTTTTTTTTAATTTTTTTTCGATCATTCATCTACTAACTGTGAATGTAATTAACGTAAATTTTTTTGATTTTTCTATTTCCGATCAAAATTGCGACCAGGAGAGCTGGCACAAGCAAAATAGAGGTACTTTTTCAACGCTATCTAACGGCCGCCATTTTGTTAGAAAAAATTCAAAAAAATATTTTTGTATACTACATGGATCAACTTATAACTGTCAAAAATTTTCGATAGATTTGATTAAAAACTACCCTTGAAAAACGATTTTCAAAAATGAGTTTTTTTTCTTGTTCGAACTGTATATCCCCCCTTAACCATAACATTAATGTTAATCATAGGTTGATTATTATGCTATAACTTTTTTAAAAAATATATTGCAGTCACACGCTTTCAGGGGAGTATTCTACACATCATAAGGTATCAAAATCAGCAAAAAAAAAGTATTCGATTTTTTTAAATTGCTTGATGAGAACTTCTCCTTAAGAGTCGAACAAGCTTTTCCTTACGGAAATATACAGTAGACCGTTTTGGATTATGAAATTACAAATTGATAAGGATGGCTCAATAGACAGTGAAAGTTCGATTATTGATAGGAATTTTACGTAAATCTGACTGAATTAGCGAGCTACAGTCAATTTACTCGGAGTGTGGCAAAAAATTTAGGAAGTCATACTTGCCAGAATAATAACCCATCGGAGACTGAAACACGAAATGAAATGGGTACAGAGAGTGCGTGCGCTAGTGAAATTTCAAACTTTGACATAACTGTTTGCAATAGAGAATTCAATTATGTGGATGAATTATCTGAGATAGGCATTCCAGAACGGGAAAACCTGTTTGAGAACACTAACAAGGAATTTCTGGCAAATGATAAAGCTTTGCTGCGGCACGCGAGACTAAGGCACAAGGCACATGTCACTGAAATATCTGAAGAACCTGCAGATAAATCACCCAGAAAGCAAGTCCTTGAAAGAAGCAGTGCTGGATGAATCCATTATGGATTGTGGAGTTTGCTGCTATCAATAAATGTACATACAGTGTGTTATTTCTAACTTCCATACATCATTACAATCGTTCTACCGTTCACACATGTATTAAATCTAGTAACTCTATTTTACAGTACTAATATCGCAGTCGAATATCACATAAACACTATACTAGAAGTAGACTGTGCGCGGGCTCAAATATTAATTAATTCAGTCTTGATATTCGTTGTTGAGGAGAGTGCCGTCAGTTCGGCCGAGCTGATACAACCGTTCACTTCAGACAGCTTCACTCATGGATTCATATGACAGAAGAAGACAATACAAATATTTGAAACGTAATTCAATTATCCACCTCATCAATATTCACAATCCGATCTCTCAGATCTTCATGAACAATCAGAGGCAGAGGTTTTGTAAATATGTCGGCAAGCTGTTCCTTCGATTTTATCCAAACTACTTCAATAAAATTTTTCCTCACACATTCCTTTACATAATTAGATCTTATTTCCACCATATGTCTAAGCTTGTTTCCACCATCAATTTTTGTGCAAGATATTGCCGCCTTACTATCACAGCAGAGTCTTATTGGGACGAAGCTTTTATCAATCGTTATTTTTAGAGAATTAAACAACCCTATTACATCCTGACATGCCTCGCTCATAGCCTCCATGCTATTGAATCATTGTACAGTTTAACTACGTAGCCACAAGTGGTCAACGAGTTTCTACCGTCTCCAAAACTTGCATCAGAGAACACTTCCATTTCATCCATTTCTCCCTTATACAACAGACCCAATTCCTTCGTTTGTCTTAGGTATCCTAGAACTCTCGCTACCATTTTCCAATCGACCTTATTTGGATTAATTTGGTGTCTGTTCAGCACATTTACAGCATAGGAAATATCTGGCCTAGTTGCATTTGCCAGATAGAGCAGACTTCCCACAACCTCTCGGTAAGAATCAGTTTCCAAACTGAGAGTTTCTGCCAAATCCTGCAGATCGTCAGAGTTTTCTCGATCTCTGCGCTTTTTATTCGCAGCCTGTGACGTTTCCATTGGAGTCTTTGATTTCTTCAGTTTATCGAAAGTGAATTTATCTAGTACTTTATCAACGTATGGCTCCTGGCTGAGCTGTGTTTCTCTTTTCTTTCTATCTCTATTTATTCTGATCCCAAGAAATTCTTTCGGTTCTCCCAGATCTGTCATCTTGAAATGAGATTGCAACCTTGTCTTGATTTCAAGCAATTTGCTTGTGCAGTTACTTGCCATTATTATGTCATCGACATATAATAACAGAATCAAGAAATTACCTCCATCCTTCCATATAAATATACAAGGTTCATTTTCATGATTTTTCAAGCCTAGTGATAAGGCTACCTCCGTAAACCTTTTGTTCCAACTTTTGGGGCTGACTTTCAATCCATACAAAGACTTCAATAGTTGACACACCTTGTTCAATTTTTCCTGTTTTGAATGCATTGTTCCTTCTGAAATTTCCATGAACACTTCCATTTCCAACGTACCGTTTAAGAATGCCGTCTTGACATCCAGTTGAACTACTTCTAGATCAAAATTGTTTATTATGGGCAACAATGCCCGAACTAGTGGGAGCCTCGAGACTGGTGCATATGTCTCTCTGAAATCATAATTCGTTTTATCCTTGAAGCCTCGAATCACCAGTCTTGCCTTGAACTTTGTGTTTCCATCCATATCTATCTTTCTTTTGAACACCCTCCTCGAGTCTATTATAAACGACGAATAAATTCGGGCTTGGTGGACTATCCCAAAGTGATATTGCGAGAAAAAAATTCCACGCTCCCCGGGCTGGATTTGAACCAGCGACCTCCTGATCTCCGGTCAGTTGCGTTATCCACTGCGCCACCGGGAAGACGGCAGCTCTCCACATCCCTGGAGCATGAATTAATTCTCTCGCAATATCACCTATATACACGATCGAATTCGATCGCTTGAATCTGTACGATCAAGGTCCAACCGTATTGTTACAGATTCCCTTTTTACCTATTTTCCCCCCACCCTCCCCCCGTCCCCAGCCCAACCAATTGGGCTACAACATCTTTTCACTCGAAGTAGTATTTTACAAATAATTATTTTTTAACGTGAGAAAAAAAATTTTGTAACGAAAAAAAAAAATAATTATTCGAGTCTATTATGTTAGGCTTCTTACCGTTTTCCTCCAAAAACGGTCTGTTCACTAATTTCCAGACCTGATTATTTTCCATTGATCTCAATTCTTCATCAACAGCTTTCTGCCACTCTTTGTGGTCTTTCGATTGCATAGACTCCATATAGGATGTTGGATCCTTGTTGATGTGAACCAGTAATGAATAATAGATCTCGTCCTTGTAATTTTCCACCTTTTCTTCCATTTCTGCCTTAAACGTGAATGCCACCATTACTCTTGATATTTCGTCTACTATTTCTCCAGAGTTCTCTGCACTCTGATCTTCATCAAAATCAAGTTTTGTTCTTTGACATTCGTCTTTCCTTGGTCTACCTCTCTGGCGTTTGAACACTCTCTCCGTTTTTGAGATTTCCTCTAACATTCCGTGTTCATCTTCCTTGAATTCAATGAACCAGTCCTCCTGGTTAATTTGTATTGGTTCAATGGGACAAATTATATATATATATATATATATATATATTATAATATATAATATATATATAATATATATATATATATTATATATATATATTATATATATATATATATATATATGCAATTCTCTGTGGGATCGAACATAAAAAAATTTGATTTGGCTAAAATTTTTTTTGAGTTCTAGGGCATCAAGCCGATTTCCCTGAATTTTTCTAGATTTTTTCGAGCACTTTAACCCCCTTCCATAAATAGGCAAAGTTTCTGATTTTGCTGTTTTTGCATTTTCAGAGGCATTTTCAACCTTCATTTACACCCTGAAAATGACCTCTGAGGCAAAAAATGAATGGGACACTTTTGTCTGCAAATTGCCTGAATTTTATAGAAAAATCATCTCCAAGGTCATTGGAGCCTCTATTTTTGAACCCTGGGAGTTCGCTCGTCAAGCCCCACATCACATGGGTACTAAAAGTTGTCCTAACTCATACCACATACAGCCTATATAGTGAAAAAATGGGCCTGGACTCTGGAAGCTCCCAAAAAATTAATATATTAACTAAAATAGGGGTAGAAACAGGCTAAAATGACTATTCAAGGGGAGCCTTGTACCGCCAACACTTCCAAATTTTGCAAACACTTGTCTGTGGTATTATTACAATTATCCACTGTAAAAACTCACATTCTATCATATTAATACATATCCTGAGTTGTCAATATCATATTTATATAGATCAAGCATTACTATACTACTTGACGCCACCTAACTTTCAGTAGTTACATGTATTGATGGTCAATATATTGTCTCTATTGTGTTAAAATATACAAGAAACTACTAATAAAGTACATTGTCATGAATTGCATTCACTCGATAAGAAAGATTAATCCAAAAAGTTAATTGTAAGCTATGCATTACACGTACACCTTATAAAAGTGCATAGATATCATATGATTTTTTTAATATCAACAAGAAAATGTTGAAGTTCACTAAATATGGGTAATATTAATGAATATTGGACTCATGAAATCCACTCATATTGTATAAACTGCATAGCTAAGGTCCAAGCAGCTATCGCCAGATAGGCTCAAACGACAACCTCAAGTTATTTACTCATGAAAATAGATAATATGAATAAATCCACTTAAAAGTATGATCACTAGATGCGCAATTTGATAAGGAATTCAAATATATATAGTTTGCCAGTGTTTCAATGACTTTATAAACCACTTTGTGAACGTTATACTTGCCTATACTGGAGACTTGTACGACCCATGTATGGCACAGGTTAGGTTACCGACCATAGACTTTTAGACATGCAAAGCTACTTTGGAAGCTCCAAACCCATTTCTGGACAGGCAAACTATATATATTTGAATTCCTTATTAAATTAAAAAATCAAAAAATCAAATTAAAAAAATCTAAAAAAATTCTGGGAAATCGGCTTGATGCCCTAGAACTTAAAAAAAAATTTTGAGCCAAATCAAATTTTTTCATGTTCGATCCCACAGAGAATTGCCCATATATATACACATACGTTGGTGAATTTTATGAAAGCAGAGATGTAAAATTCACCACCGTATGGCTCTAAGAACTGGTAGTCAGTTTTCGAATATCCCACCAAAACTACCTTCTTTGCTTTAGGACCGAACTTTGGTCCTACGTTTCTTTGAATAGTTATATATCCAATACATCCAAATCTTCTGATTTGACCTAGTTCAAAGTGATAGTTGGGAGCAAATTTCTCCAGAGGAATGTTCATATCATTACCACTGTGTGGTATTCTGTTATATGCGTATACTGCCGCTCCTGAAGCCAGATCCCACATATTTTCTGGGAATCAAACATATACGCTCTTACCTTTCTCTGAATCGTTTGGTTGAAACGTTCAGCCACTCCATTGTGTTGGGGAGTGTCTGGACAGGCCAACTGCAATTCCGCATTGAGTTTTTCCAACACCTCTACCGTATAACCACCTGTGAATTCTGTCCCTCTATCACACCTTAGAAAACATACCTTTGCGTCTCTGCCCAAGATATTTCCAGAACTCTTGACAAAAAGTTCAAGGCATTGTCCCGCTTCATTTTTATGACGCATAGGGTAGGCCATAACCAATCGGGAAAAATCATCTATGAATACTACAATAAAGCGGTATCTTTTGGGATGTGTAGCAGGGCTAATTGGTCCCATCATATATACATGAATCATCTGGAGCGGCTCTGCAGCCCTCACTCTCACAGAAGAAAAGGACTTCCTACTTAGCTTCGATAAAGCACACACTCCGCAATCCATTATTGATTCGTCAAAAACAGCATCTTTCAATGAAGCAATTTCTGGGTGCAGCTTTTGTAACTGCTTCAGATACTTTATCGATGCATGACCCAACCTCACATGCCATAACAGAGCCTTGTTATTTTTCAAGAATTTTCGATTTGTTTCGGTAAATGGACTTTCTTCTACATCTTCCATTTTAGTCAATTCATTGACGCTGTTGAATTTTCTGTCACATATTGTAACATCAAAATTAGAAATCCCCCTGTCAGATGTATTATCGTTCTTGGGATCCACCTTAGCAATTTCTGTCTCATCAGAGTTAACAAGTTCAGATGACTTTACTACCATACTTTACGTCTCATCTTGTTCATTTATTGTATTCATTTCATTTCCTTCCATTCTTAATTTTCTAGTTACGCTCCGTGTGACATGATTATTATCACTTCTGGTCAAGTTGACAAATATTTTTCAACTCTGCTATTTACTTTCAGATTCCAGCATACCTTCCTGTTCAACTTCCTACTCAATAATCTAGATAGGTTTACTATAAATCCCGGTCAAGAACAACTCATTCGATTTAGGATCAAATATGTCAATACGTTGACTGTCCATGTATATAGCAAGACCAGATTCTGCAAATTTCCTTAGGGAAAATAGATTATTGGAGAGTAATTCTGCATAGATTACGTTATCTAATTCCACCATTCCACCGTTACTTGATTTTATTGTCACCGTACCTACTCCCTCCGATTTGAAGTTTGCAGATTCATCTGCATTTGCGCATCGAATCAACTCTTGATTGGACAAGTCAAGTGATTTGAAAACTACCTTAGTTTTTGACATGTGGTCCGTTGCTTCTGAGTCACTTATACATCTGAACAGCAACGAGCATTCATGATTACAATCGGGATCATTATATACATTGATATACTCATTACAATTTTCAACAAAATATGAAATGTGGTTCTTACCTCTGTTTGTTGAGTCGACTGTTTTGGAACCACTATTGCTCCGATATTCTTGGTTATGAGAATTATTTCCTGCGTTTACATTGTAAGCAGTTTTTCCCTTCTTACTTCGTGAACCACCGTTTTCTGTATTTTCCCCCTTCCTTTTACCTCCCTTGAAACTACCTTGACTAGAATCTCTGCCTCTGTTCTCGCAGAATCGGCCTCTGCCGCCTTTAAAAGAACCACGATCGCGTGGAGAAACATACCTTTTGGAGCCTCGTCCACAAGCATTGCGTTTCCTTGGGCAGTCGTACTTGATGTGATCAACACCAAAGAAATCGTTGCAGCTAAAACACAGCTTCTTGCCATCAGTGCGCGGGCACTCGTTAGTCCAGTGACCTTGACCATCACATTTCCAACAACGATTTGTTTGACCAGGGGTTTTGGTAGCTAGTGCCGTCTTCCTTGTGTCACTGCCTTGACTAACTTGACTACCATCGTTTCGCTTTTCTGCTTCAGTCTGCATAATATAAGTTTTAAGTTTTTCATAAGTTAAACCTATACCATTTTGATTACGGGCTGCGAAATCTGCCAACTGTACAGAAGGTACAGTTAATCTAATTGATTTATGAAAGATGTCTTTTTTTTCTTTCTCTGGCAGACCTTCCGGTTCTAAGTTTCCGAACATTCTTACACATTCCTCAAATCTATCTATGAATGCCGAAGCCGTTTCACTTTTAGGAGAATATTTTATATCATACAATCTTACCCTTAAGGGGGGATATACAGTTCGAACGAGAAAAAAAACTCATTTTTGAAAATCGTTTTTCAAGGGTAGTTTTCAATCAAATCTATCGAAAATTTTTGACAGTTATAAGTTGATCTATGCAGTATACAAAAATATTTTTTTTTAATTTTTTCTAACAAAATGGCGGCCGTTAGAGAGCGTTGAAAAAGTACCTCTATTTTGCTTGTGCCGGCTCTCCTGGTCGCAATTTTGATCGGAAATGAAAAAATAAAAAAAATTTACGTTGATTACATTCACAGTTAGTAGATGAATAATCGAAAAAAAATTAAAAAAAAAATTTGCACTTTTGGCGTATCTTTTTCAAAAAACTCAATTTTTTCAATTTTTTTCCCGCCATTTTCTTACATTTTTCCATATTTAATAATAAAATATTACAATAATTTTCAATTCATCTGATAGGTAATACTATAATAAAGAAATCGTATAAGTTACTGCTCAATCGGATAATTAGTTTTCGAGTTATCACCGGCATAAACTCACAAAATGCAGTTTTGAGAAAAACGCGTTGAAAGTTTTACACTTTAATTCGTACTTACACTTTAATCAGCAATCCCTTGGAAAAAATACTTGGAGTTCGAATTTCGAAGAAAGGGTTTCAGGAGCATATTCTACGGGAAATTTACTAACTTTTTATGAAAAAAAAAAAAATCGAATTTTTTTTCCATTCGAACTGTATATCCCCCCTTAATTCCACCCACCGTTGTCAGATTTGATTCACACCGTTTTATTTCTTTCAGTTTTTCTACTATTAACTTTGGATATTTTATCTCACAGAATTTAGGATAATAACTGAAATCCTTCCTGTTAATAATGATGTCTCTGACTTTATAGTTTAATTCCTCCTTTAGAGTATCATGAAGGAATGTAGAAGTCGTTAACGAAGAATCGATCACGTGGAGAAGATCTAAAGACCGCAGCTCCGACGTGAGAAAATCATAAAAATACTCGAACCTGAGTTTTGTTGTTAATTCATAATCCCTCCTTATGCTAATCAGCAATCACGCCTCGAGCGATCTCGTCTTTCGCCCCGCGACGATTGAAAACGTCGCGCGGCGGAAAGCCTCGCGCCGCGCTAAACGATATCGTCGCGCGCTCCCGAGCTCTCGCGCCGCGGCGAAACAGTTACCGCGCGCCTCCGAGCTCTCGCACCGCGGCGAAACAGTCGTCGCGCGCTTCCGAGCTCTCGCGCCGCGGCGAAAACAGTCACCGCGCGCTTCCGAGCTCTCGCGCCGCGGCGAAACACTATCGTCGCGGTTCACCTGTCAAACAACAAACGATCGCGTGCCCCCGCGCGCGCCGTTCGCCTCACCGCACCGAGGATCTCGCCTTCGCCAACGTCCTCGAGCACGTGCCTCGACATCACGATCCGCAACGCGCAATGCGGAGAAACCCGAGCCTCGCGCTCCGACGGACGCAATCGTCGCGCGATGAACGGGCCTCGACTCGGCGCCGATCCCACGTCACCGATCGCGCACTGCACCAGTAAGCACTACTACTTACTTGAGCTTTCCGGGGTCGGCATGCTCGATCCGCCAGCGTCTCCGCCGTCCGACATCCTCTTTACCTGGTTGCTTAGTGAAGGGAGAGGGCTGTCGGGAAACTCGTGTCTCTCCTCGTCTCGCCTTTCGCACCACACAGCTTCACTTACCACTCGGAAACACTTTTACGCGCAGTGGACGCGGGCCTTTCCCATAACCTGATGGTTATTACGGGGGGCAGGTGAAATAAAAGAATGCTCCGAGTAATGTCTAAAAAAGGTTTATTTGTGATACGCGCCGACTCTATACAAACACAACGTGTGTGCGTCCGTGCTCGACGGCAGTCGTGGGACTAGTGCCGACCGGCGCGACAGCGCCAGCTCTCGCCGTGACCGGCGGAGAGGGGAGGAGGGCCAAATGATACATATATCCAACAAATTGACTATCAATAAATAATTAACAAATTAAGAAGAAAATGTGATTGTTTAGAGCACTTTTTTTCAAATCCAAAATCAGAGGAAAAAGGAATTTTATTTTTACCGTCGAAAATATGCACAAAAGTGCACTAAATATTTGAACTTTCCAAATTCTTCAAGTTTTTTCGACTACGATTTTTTCCAGCAAAAATGGTGGCCAGAAAACGGGAATCAATATTTTAGATTCTTATTTTATCAATATTTTGAAGCATACATTTTCATATTCGATATATTCAGAATTATAGATTAATTTCAGCAAGATCGAACCATTTTTTCGAAAGTTATCGTAGACGAAAGAAACGAAAAAGTACACACCTTAGCAACAG
>JAJGQD010000302.1:0-20624 GCA_020882685.1 Aphelinus atriplicis
TATTTACATAGTCATTTACGTATTATTTACATTTCGCAATCTTATGATCTAGTTGATCGTATCAGAATACCAGTATTTCGCGTCATGCGCACTTCTCGTCACGAACAAAACCCGCAATTCGTTTAGTTAACTTAAATCGTGAAATTACTTAAATACATTTACAAAGTTGTACTAGATTTTTCTGTCGAACACCGGGGATAATATTAACTCTACTTATCTCTTCTCGACAAATTATTGATCTGATGATGCCTCGATCACTCGCCTGGAGAATTCACACTCCTCTTATCCGTCCTCTGGAACAGCAGCCATGTATTGTGGGGGAGTGGCGATGACTTCGTCAATCCAGGAAGATCCGAAGCCAAGTCTGCGTAGGTCAGGGCCTTGGAATTGTATTGGCGCGATGAGAGGTGAGGCGCAAGCAGTGAGGGAGCGTGTGATCGCTTGGGCCGCAGGCGAGCGAAAGGGGCGAGGGATGAGCGCGAGTCGCGTACATAGTCTCTCTGGTCTATGCGACAATTGCGCCGTCGCTCGTTCAGTGCCGAAAACATTCAACACTTTGACCGCGTCGATATAAATGAGATTTAGTAATTCGCTACAAAATACGCCTCAGGCGACATGCCGTTTGGGACGAGACCAACGACTGCAACCAAGGTACTACAATTATATCTTGGAAGTTTGGGAGTGTTGGACCTTGGGTGGACTCTTTTCTTAAACGAATCTTTCATAAAAAAAAGTTTGGTCAAGATTGGTGACCCACGTCGCAAGTGGTCTCCTGGTAACTTTCTCATATATGAGCATATTTTCTAATTTTTTTGTGTGACTTAGACCTCACAAAGCCGCATGTATCATTATAAACTATCGGTAACTGGCAAGTAAAGCCTTCTAACTTGTAATTTGATTGGTCCAGGTCTTACAACTCCATCACGTGAGTGAAATGGATAATAAAAAGAATCAAGTAGCACTAAACAGGGCTACCAATTGAGAAAGGAATTTGAACTTCCAAGTCCCGTATGAGGCCGCTGTCGTCGCGGCTTGAAGATATGGATACATTCGTAGTTAACCCATTAGCGCCTGAACGGACACTTTTCGATGACAAAGTTCAGAGACTCACTGTACGATGCATTTGATCGGAAAAAAATCTGGAACCACTGTTTCCTATGGTTTGAAAGATACTTTTTTGAATGGCAGTGGTTAGAAAATCCAAAAATGAGTTTTTCCATAGAAAATAGCAATTTAAAAAAAGCCGTAATTTTGTGATAAAATTTTTTTTCTGAGGAATTTTTTTCTGTCTTTGAATTTTTTAACATACTTAAAACTAGTAAATATCGCGTCTATGGGTCCATAACTGAAAGTTATTATCCATACATAATCGAAAAAATCTTTTTATAAAGACAAAATGGCGACCGGCAGAAAAAATCGTAGTTTCAAACTTCAGCAGTATATGTAGACGATAGTGTATAGAAATCAGAGATACAAATGTTGACCAAAATCAAAGTTGATTTTGTCAAAGGCAGCTCCGAAAATTTTCCTGATGTAAGTTTAGACATGTTATTAGAGTTTGCAAGTGAAAATGAAAATTACTGTGGTGCTGAAATGCGAGGCGTTAAAACAATGAGGTTAGTTTTGTTTGATGGTTTTCTTATAAGGTTGAACCAAGAGACTTGGAGATCAGAAATTAATAATTGTATTAACAGCTCTATGAGAGCAAATTATGGTGATGAAGCTATAGGATATGAGCAGCTGTCAAGGAATAGTTCTGTATGTACAGTTAAAGGGAAAATCTGTCCAGAACACAAAATAAGGAATAAAAATTACACTGTTGAAGATCAAGTTGATGAATTGAAACAAATTGTTCTAAAGGCTCAGTGCCATGATTGTACTGTTTCTGAAGGTAAATATGAATGAAATTTATTGATTGAAATAATACAATATTTGAGTATTCGTATGCGTTAAAATGAAATTGTTTTACAGGTGGCAGTAAACATGCAATAGCTTTTTTAGCATGCATTTATAGAAGATCACAAGAAAAATCCAGAACTTCTATTGCATGTTGCTGGTCAAAACCAAAGTTGTCAGACGTAAGAACTAACATAAAATACATAAAAATCAAAGACATGATTAAGTCAACAACTGAAAATAAAAATCAAGAAACAAATGTACTTTAAGATTTTCTTAGTAAAGTAATGTTGCACAAGAAAGAAGATAATGGAATGAAAAACAATAGCCATTTGATAAACTTTTATGAAAAATCTTCATCAGTTAGTTTATCATTATATCACAGTGCTGTGTTATTTGATGGCGATAAGCAGAATACAAGAGAATTTATACTTTACCACACATTACTAACTCCAGAAAATTGTAAATTAGCAAGTACTGCTACTTTCAATCAGAGTGAAAGTAATATATGGTATGAGTTTAGGTATGCTAGAATAACTGCATCTGTAATATATAAAGCAGCTCAATGTCGCATTCACAATGGATCTCTAGTAGAAATAATACTTGGTTTGAAGAGTTTCGACAATTTGACATGGAACGAGGTAGAAGGTTAGAGAATGCTGTCTTAAAAAAAGTTTCCAATTTTTTAAAAATCAAGTTGAGAAAATGTGAACATTTATTGAATAAAGACTATCCTGTTTTTGGAGCTTCGCCAGATGCTATTAGTGATGATGCATTAATTGAAGTTAAATGCCCAAAAAGTACAGAAACTTTTGAAAAATACTATTACAGTAATGGAAAAATGAATAATGAAGTCAAGGCTCAATTACACATGCAAATGATATTCGCTAAGAAATTCAAAGGTTATTTGTGCATAGCAGATCCTGACTTTGAAAACAATAAGGTCACATGCATTTCTGAGAATTTAGATAAAAAATTTTATGTATGCTGACATGAAGCGAGCTTTAACATCCTGGGAAAAATCTATTTTTCCTATTTTTATGAAATAACTTAATTGATGTATTGTTTATTGTATTTATTTTATTAGTTTTACAGTTAAAACAATAAACAAGTTTTTTTACATCAAGTTTGTTTTATAATTTCAGATTGTAAATTCAAAAATCCAGCAACAATATAGACAAAAGAATCTATACATTCTATTAATTTATTATCTACTCTAGTATGGATATCGAGTAGTTGAAAATGTCTTATTCTATTGATAACTCGTTCGAAGTGGATCCTCAAACTAGCAATTTGTTTCGTTGATTTCACATCTTTTTTTGAACTCTTAGCATCTTTATTTACACTTGGTGGTCGAAGAAGTTTACAATTTTTCTTCTGTAGTATAGCATTTATTTGTTTAAAGCCTCTATCAGCTAAAACAGATGAATTGGCAGCTAACACATCTATGTATCTACAGTTTTCAATAATAGCTCTATCTGTACACCTTCCAGAAACACCTTCAGAGATGTAAATAATTAGAACATCGGGTGAGACAGCTATGAACCATTTCCCTGTGATACAGTGTTTATACTCTGAATATGTTAAGCTTTGGTTAGTAGCATGAAATGGTTTCTCTAACTCAATCTTAAAGCAGTCAATTATACTTTGAACATCTTTATATCGATACTTAAATGGAATTGGAAGGTTTGACAATATATCTTTTTTCTGAGGCCATACGATCAGATATATTTTGCAATAGTATGTACATTCTTTTTCAATATTCTGCCAGCTTGTGACTGAGACAAACTAAATTCATACGCAAGAATAGCGAATGAAAGATTAGTTTTTATTTTCTTGAACACTAGATAAATGTCTCTTCTGCTGATGCCACTCTCTTCTTCTAACAAATCTACAATGTACATATTATGTATATCTATCCCAAGTAAATGTTTTGGAGTATCCTCAAGCATTTTCTTTGTAAAAGTTTCATAGACGCTTTCTTTGAATACATTTTTTTCTAATCTTTTGATACTTTCAGCACTTGCAGTTTTACAACTAGGGGTTATAATAGAGGAACTTTTATTTAAAATACTGCTGGATATGCTACTCATAGTTGAGTTTTTGACGTCACTCACTTTCAATTTTCTTACATTTCTAATGAGTGATGACTCTGTCCACCTATCCGTTTGACATGCCTTTGTACTCGTATCAGGATGGACTTGAACACATTTTTCATCAAATAACTAGACCGATGAAGCTGTTATAGAAAGAGTGTCCGTTATAGATGAACATGAATTGAAAGAGTCAGTATCTGGAACTTGATTAGTCATTGAATCATCTTTGATTGCACTACAAGCAGAAGGTGCACTATGAAAGGAATCTGTAATTGAATCTTTTTCAAATTGAACCTAGGTAGGACATCATTCTTCAATCTTTTACATCCACCCATGAACTTGCGATACATATAATTTTCCAAGTCCTCTTCCAACTGTAAAGAAGTAGATGAATTTTAGTAATAGATATCTTTTTATTGCATTTGTACATTGATTTTTTGATGTACTTGACTTACATTCAGGTGATCTTCGCAACAGTAAAGATGTGTTTTCTTTGGAATATTCAATTTTGAATTCCAACCAACTGCTTCAAACCAAGCTTTTCTCTTTAACTGTTTAGCAGGTACATATATAAATTCTTTTTCAGGAGTTGAGAAACTTGTGTTTTCACATGCCGACACTAAACAAACTTTCATCATTGTGTTGTTTTGGAGTGCACGTGTGTATATATATATATATATATATATATATATAGGTATATAGACGCCACCGCGCCGTTCGCCCGCGAAAGTGGCGGTGACGTCAGCAGCGTTCAAAGATCACGAAATTTTATTCGATTGTATAAAATCGAAAAATGATGAAAAAAAATCGCTTTTAGGAATCTTATTATTTTAGCATGATCTTCCAGGGAAAATTGAAATTTGCGGTAAATTCGATGTCATGCATGTTCCCTATTGAGCGTCATCAAAATTGAAAAAAGACACGAATACAAATTATAATGAATCAATCGCCTACTCAAGTATTTCTTTCAGCTTTTTCTATTAGAAAATACAGCCATTGAAAGTTGCGCTGCAAAATGGATACAAACAATTCATTCAAATTCAATTTTATTCACAGGTTCACATACATACGACGTATTTCCTAATTCTAAATGAAAACACACATTCATGAATATAGTTCAGGGAACTTTCTGGGAAATTGGTAGAAAAAGGATTCGTTGTACTCAACTGTTTCATGCATGAAAAATGTTTGCCAGAACATTTACAGAATTTTTCACAGTCGCAGTTTGTTACTCGTAGATAATTTTGAATGATTCCAACCTTTATATTTGAACCATACTTGTGAGTGACAAAGTGAGATTCGTATTTCTGATCTTTTTGAGCTGATTCATGTGAACACAGTTATTTTTCTTCATATAATTTTTTGAAAAAAAAAACAAATTTGTCTCAGGTAAATCGTGCTGAGTTATAAGTCGTTAGCTTCCACTGCGCGGATTCTTGTGGCTGTACCAACAATAGAAATGTCTCTCTCAACTTTAGTCAATTTCAATTTTTTTCGTGACCTCAATAACTCTTGATAAAAATTATATGTAATACCATCTTCTTGGATCCACTCGTATTTGAACGTGTGCATTTGAAGATGTATTTTCAAATTGGAAATAATTTGTAATTCGGGCTTTTTGCTTCCATACACGAAAGCTTTAAATTTTCCGTTTATGTTTTCTAATGGGAAACAAGAAATTGTCCATAGAGGCCCTAAGCGACGCACAACTTCAGGTAAGTGCTGAAGACTGTGTATATTGCACGTCACATGATCAGCTCCGTATAACTGTTCAAACTGTCGAACAAATTTCCTAATCAAGTTTTCAGAAAGATTTACCATTTCCAAAGTGATCCTTTTTTTGCACAATAATTGTACAGCTAACATAATATACTAATAATATACTAAGAAGAAGTAATGATTGAAGTATTCTTCGGGTAATATATCATATAAAATAGGTAACGAGTAATAGAAAAACCAATTCTTTTGCCCTGAAGCTTTCCAATACTTTGAGTGTGTTTGTATAAACCTAGGTCTACGAGCAACGAATGAAGGAGGCTTTACTCTACAGAGATTTTGATCAACAATTTCAATGAAATTAATCACGCTGAAATCTTTATTCGCATATTTAGTATTGAACCATAGTTTTTGCAATTTTTTCGAAAGTCCTCGAATCCATTGTGCTTAATGTCTATGGCTGTAGATGTGATGAAGTTAGGACAAATTTTTGCAATCATTCCTGAACCTTTTACTCCACAAACTGGTTTCCCTGTTTCAAGCGCTTATATAGACCAGTCAAATACATCTTTGCCTGTCCGTACGATCAAATTCTGTGAAAAAGGATACACGCGAGTTCTATTCACAGTATAACCTTCTGCGACACAGATTTGACATCCAAATCTCCCATTGTACTGGTTCATTGATAAAAACAATGCTTTTGCTGGTAAATCAGCTGTGCCACATGAGATGATACCTCGCACAGTGATTTTTCCTCTCAAGATCTTTCACATAAAACTCTCTTCTCTTGTACAACTGTCTTGAGCATTTTCGCAAAGGATCAAGGAATAAATTTGGTTTTGCTTTTTGTCATCTCCAAACCATAGAGAAACTAATAAGATATTTTCTAGTTTATATCTATCTTCATATGGAAGTTGTAGAATAACTAAGAAAAATCCCAAAATATTATACTTAGACGATTGGAAAATTTTCACGCCATCTGTATACCACATAAAAGAGATATTGTCTAGATTCGATAATATACACTCTGGTTTTGCAAACTCTTTATGTATAGATCTATCATGAATGAACTCTTATGCAATTTTTCATAAAACTTCGGGCGATTGTATAAAGCTTCTAACTGTTGCATCAATGGTATTTCGATGAAATAATCCTTTTTTTCATCGCAGTCACAAACTAGATTCTCAGAAATTTCTTCATGCTCACACGATTCATCATTATTTGGATCATGGTCAGTGTTAGTACTTAACGATACACAATTCGAACAGTAAAAATGTTTCACAATTGTTGATCCATCTCTCCTCTCTACATTTTTTGCTTTCTCAAAGAGAAAGCTTTGTAATGGGGCAAAAATCGACCCACCGAATCGGACTTCGGGACCTCGATTTTCGTAATCTACGGGTCGAAAAACATGGAAATCCAAAAGTGTCTGTATGTATGTATGTGTGTGTGTGTGTGTGTGTGTGTGTGTGTGTGTGTGTGTGTGTGTGTGTGTGTGTGTGTGTGTGTGTGTGTGTGTGTGTGTGTGTGTGTGTGTGTGTGTGTGTATGTATGTGTGTAACGTTTTTTTTCGTCCACGATAACTCTCGAAGAAATGGTCCGATCTTCTTGAAATTTTGCACACAGGTTAGTCGCGGCAAAATCTCGGCCGAGTTCAATTTTCAGCGAAATCCGTTGTTTATTTCTCTAGCAACCGTTGCTAAGGTGTAACATTTTTCGTTTCTTTTGTCTAGGATAACTTTCGAAGGAACCGTCTGATCTTGCTGAAATTTCGCACACCGGTTAGTTGTGGCAAGATCTATCACGAGTTCAATTTTCAGCAAAATCCGTTGGTTATTTCCTTAGCAACCGTTTCTAACGTGTTTTCTCACAAATCCTTATGAGTGCTCATTGGGGCAAGCCGGAAAATCAGTTTTAAGTCACACTCGATGGCCAAGGACACTGAATTGTTCTATTTTCTTCATAGCAACCGTTGTTTACTTCCCTAGCAACCGTTATGAAGGTTGGAAATTATTAATTTAAGATCTATTTCCATCATTTTCGACGGCAAAGGACACAAAATCTTCCCAATTAGCTTCTTAGCAACCGTTGTTCCCCGCGCTAGCAACCGTTGCTAAGGGGGAAAAAAATGGATGTAAGTTTCGTTTCCAGTATTTTCAACGTACTATAGAGAAAATTGGGAAAATTTGGTGTCTTTTGCCGTCGGAAATGATCAAAATAGATTTTGAATTGATCATTTCCAACCTCAGCCGTCGAAAATGATCAAAAACGGACTTAAGGGCAGGGCGGATCGATTTTGACCGCTATTAAACCGTATGACAGTCACAAGATGAATTGATCGAAAAATTATGCAGGTCCAAATGTCTCGCATCGTGTAGAACCTAGAACCGTTTGCTTTGTTGCATTTGATCAAATAATAAGAGAGCCCGGGCAGACATCAACACTCGCAACATAGTTTGGTCAATTGAAAAAGAACGACACTTTACAAAGTCACAAAGATACGAATTGAATTGATTAAATAATTTTTTTGTAATTTTTGAAAAATAGATGATAGTATCTACGGTAGTGGAAAGGTGAAAATACAGGTTTGGGAAGCGTTTGTCGGTGATATTGAAGCCTCTTTGAGAAAGCATACTGCTAAGGCACTTAGCAGCGGTTTTTTTCAATCTATATAGACTAGTTGGACATCTATTCGGTGTTGGTAATACTAACAAAAATAATTTTAGTATTTCACAAGTGTGCCTATTTGGTTGATTCAGACTTGATTTCAGAAGTGTTATGCAAGATGATAATTCTCGGACTGTCATGGAAGCACTTTCATACAGTTCCTCATCTAGCGATGATTCAAATCAGCTGGCTTCATTATTTTCGCTGTCACAGTCACTCCCACAGCAGCTATGACAATCACAGTCACCTAAGTTGTCGTCATTTTCATTTTTGTTCTCTATTCAAATATTTGTTACATTAATACTTTAATGAATATCAATGGTGGGTTCATTTGAATTCATTGTTTAGAAAATTTACCATGGTTCTCGACAGTTTCTCGATTTAGAATTCTATTGTAATCGTATGATTCACTTATGCGGACAATCTTGAAATCAGTTCCAGCAATTAGAGATGTTTCCTAGAATTTCCATGAAAAAGAACGATTGAAGGTACCATAAATTAGGTAACAAATATAAATTCGAGTTAAAAATGTTTTGAAGAAGAAATTATATCATACTCGAAAAATTGATATTATACCTCAAATAGACATAAAAAAAAGCCTAAATTGACCAATCAGGAGACACTTTCAAGTTTTGCAAATACTTTCTTTTGGTGATATTACAACTATAAACTGTAAGGACTCACATTCTGACATGATAAACTTATCCTGAATTATCAATATTATTTACATAGATCAAGAATTACCAATACTTGACGCTACCTATCTTTCAGTGGGTCAAAATAATGGCTATATTACGCGAAAATTCACAAAAAACCATTCATTTAGTATGAGTTTCATTAAATGAGAAAAATATATAAATTCGTTGAAAATGAACTACAACAAACTAATTAAAAAAAATTTTAAATGTTTCAAAGTTATGTACGACTGCCGAGCTTACGATTTTACTGTGAAGATTGTGCTGTTGGATTTCAACTGTAGTTCCGTTCAGGTGTGTTTGAAAACACGCTGGAAAAAATCACATTTACAACCCGAAAGCATAGTTTTTATAGGAAAAATGCATGAGCGCCAATATCGTAATTGCTTTGATAAATTTCCCTTCTATTATTGAAATCTTAAGTTTTATGAGTCAAACAATTTTTATTAGAATGAGATTTTTTTCAGCGTGTTTTCGAATACACCTGAACGGGATCAAATTTGAAATCCAACAGCACAATCTTCACATATAATCGTAAGCTCGGCAGTCTCACATAACTATGAAACATTTTAACACTTTTTTAACTACGTTACCCGTTCGGTGTGATCCACTCCTCGCTTGGTATACACATTTATAATACAAAATCTATCACATCGACTAAATCCATATGCCTCTAAATATTTAGACTGCCTCAATGATTCACCTCATCTGATTCTTCGACCACATGTATATCCTCAACACCAAGCGATTTTCCTCCATCAAATGTCTCCAATTCTCGTTCGAAAAATTTTCTAAAACGCTTTTTCTGTTCTTGGATACAAGCTTCAAAAACGATCGGACGCTTAGACATTTCCTTTACCAACCGGCAAATACACCGCTAACCTTTAGTTTCACTGAATAGATATAGCTGTTATGTTTTTAAACAAACGTCATATGACGTTTGTTTATATACGTACAACAACATTCATTGCATATGTCAAAGATTGACATCGAGTTGAAATAATCTCATCGTTTGGGATAAAGTTAGAGATCCAATAACTCGCCGGGATGGAAGAAGAAAAGACATTATATGTCCTTGTATTATGGTTGAAGTCAAAAACTAAGAGCATTGTGCCATATGCAGACTTATGTCCTAAGGTACCAGAAAGAGAGGTTACTCGGGCTGTCTATAGAAGAGATCAAAAGAAATATAAAGTTAAAGTTTCTGAGAAGAGCTGTAAATATTAAACTTATTATTAAAACGTAACTTATTATTTACGTATCATATTAAACTTATCTTCTGAATTGAAGATCTTCTAGATTAATTTTTAGAGGCCGTTGAGATAGTGTGTCGCGTA
Source organism: Aphelinus atriplicis (assembly GCA_020882685.1). Classification (NCBI taxonomy): domain Eukaryota; kingdom Metazoa; phylum Arthropoda; class Insecta; order Hymenoptera; family Aphelinidae; genus Aphelinus; species Aphelinus atriplicis. The sequence continues at coordinate 10,408 of JAJGQD010000302.1, forward strand.
AGTGCTTCTATCTCCAACAACGATATAAAATATACATTTGAGCTAAAATTCTAATTCTCTACGGCGTATTTTTAAAAAGCCCGGTCATGTGGTATGGATTGTATTCACTCGATAAGGAAGATTAATCCAAAAAGTAAATTATAAGCTGTGCATTACACGTACACCTTATAACACACTAGGCAGTGCATAGATGTCATATGATTTTTTTAATATCAACAAGTACATGTGAATCAATCCACTTGAAAGTATGATCACAAGATGCGCAATTTGATAAAAAATTCAAATATATATAGTTTGCCTGTTATTAAATGACTTTATAAACCACTTTGTGAACGATATACTTGTCTATACTGGAGACTTGTATGACCCATGTATGGCAAAGGATAGGTTACCAACCATAGACTTATAGACATTCAAAGCCACTTTGGAAGCTCCAAACTCATTTCCGGACTGGCAAACTATATATATTTGGATTTCTTATTAAATTGCGCATCTGGAGATCATACTTTTAAGTGGATTGATTCACATCAGCTAATTCCATAAGTAAATAACTCGAAGTTGTAGTTTGAGCCCACCCGGCAATAGCTGCTTGGACCTTAGCTATGCAGTTTATACAATATGAGTGGATTTCATGAGTCTAATATTCATGGATATTATCCATGTTCAGCGAACTTCAACATTTTCTTGTTGATATTAAAAAAATCATATGACATCTATGCACTGCATAGTGTGTTATAAGGTGTACGTGTAATGCACAGTTTATAATTTACTTTTTGGATTAATCTTCCTTATCGAGTAAATGCAATCCATGACACATGTACATTATTGATAGTTTCTAATATATTTTAGCACAATAGAGACAATATATTGACCATCAATACATGTAACTACTGAAAGTTAGGTGGCGTCAAGTATTAGTAATGATTGATCTATATAAACATGATACTGATAACTCAGGATATGTATTAGCATGATAAAATGTAAGCTTTTACAGTGGATAGCTTAGAACTAGTTTGCATACCAATGAATACGCTTACTAATTAGCCAAAGCTGCCACTAGCTTGGATCCCGCGTAAAAATTGAGAGTATTGGCAGTACATGAGCAATATATTACACATAGCTATAATAATATATTGACAATATATTGCTCATATAATTACCAATATATAAGCAATATTTCACCAATTGGACATTTTCCAATACATTGCCCATATGAACAAATTCAGTTTTCAGTTTTCAGTTTTCAGTTTTGTCAATATAAATTTTAAGTTATTTCCTCAGATTAGAACATTATCAGTAAAAAAAATTATGATGATTAAAGGTATTAGAATATAAACATCATATTAATAATGATTTCTAGTTACGATTGTTATAGACAACTAGCCAATTAGTCATTTTCCTCAAGCAGATAAAAAAATTAAGTAGTTGATAGATTAAATAGATGATAAATTAATTAGAATAATAAGATAATGAACTATTTTCCAATTTTATATTACAACAGCACTTTGAATCAGATTACAAACATTCAATGAATTATATCCGATTTGTACGAGAGATACTGGATAACGCTGATTTTCACAAACTGGTTTATCAAACAAAACTTTTCATTTTGGATTCCTCAATGTAGCACACATTATATTGGATAACCGTCGTAAACTGGGCAGGCTCTAGTTCTGATAAATACTTTTTGTCCACATAATCTGAAAGAGAAATGAAAATTTATAAATTTCAAATATCAATTGCATAAGGTGATATGAAAAAGTAAACTTACACCCGACAGCACCAATGATCTGTTCTGGAATAGCTTTTGTTTTTTTCTCATCTTCCTCTAGCACACATTTCTTTTAGGTTTTCTGGCCCTACAAGTATTCTTAATAGAGCTCTAGTCATTACTTTTGGTGAGTTAAACTATCTCTGGAGATAGGTAAGTTTCCCTTGATCAATCCATACATTGTAGACAGAGCATAGTTGAACTCTCCCGTTCCCTGCTCTTTGAGATATTTCTAGTGGGTCTTCATAATCCTTTGTTAAAGTTCATAATTTAGAAGACAGTTAGAAAAAAATGCTTGGTCTAGCCAGCGTACACAAGGGTTGTTCTCTCAAGAGATTTCAGTGAAAATCCGCTGTATTCAAGTGATAAAACACTGTATGATGTGCGATAAATTTTGGCTGAACTAGCTATAGGCCAGAGCAAGCTTGGTGAATCTTTCGTGCGCAGACACGGCCGCGATATCTGCACAACTGTTTTCGCGCACCGTCGACATACTTAGTCAACTCTGTCAACGCAGCCAACTTAAAACCTCGTGCTGTTTTCTATACTCTCCGGAGATGACTTCTCTATTACGAGAGCTATTGGCGAGCTGGAAGATGCTGGACTCTGTAATTCAGAAATTCGAAGGTTTGTGCATTTGAAATGCATTTATGTGAGTAAGAGTATATCTGCATTCAGATTTGTATTTCAGAGGTTATGCGTATTTGGTTAGTTGAATATAATGATGATTTTAAACATCACTTTCCAGATGAAGAATTTGATAAGTATTCTTTACTGACACTGAGTAGAGATAAAATCAGTGAATTGATTGCCAAGCGAGGACCTAGATCTAACTAGGAGACCGCTTGGGATGCGGGTCACCAATCTTGACCAAAATTTTTTTCCTGGTTCCTGGTGGCCATAGTAGAGAGAATCCAGAATTTCAGGGTCCAACGCTCCCAAACATCCCAGATATTAATTTATGTATCCTGGGTGGAGACGTTGTTTTCGTCCCAAATGACAATATGTCATCTGAGACGTATTTCCCTCACTGCACTGCACTTTCACTGTTCCAACTTGACCACCACATCACATTCTATCCTAGAAAACATATAAAAGGATTAAATAGCGCAACATGCAACAAATCTTACTGTAGTGAGTAAGCAATGTCTACTTGATGAGTACACATCACATGTCAAACTAAACATGGTGTTTACAAACCACGCTTATGGTAACCTGTAGCGCAGTACCTGTGTTACCGACTTCACCCTGCAGGTTACCATAGGTGTCGTTTGTAAACACAGTCAGTTAGACATGTGATGTGTACTCATCAAGTAGACATTGCTTACTCACTACAGTTTGAGTGATTGTAAGAGAAGTTTCCAGATCAATTTCCACCACAGTCTTCTCCAGCAAGTTTGGAACTTGATCGTGTGCAGCTGATGAGGATAATTTTTATTCAAGGCGCAAGGGAATTCAGATAAGTATACTTAACCTTTACCTTTCTTCATATATTTTTGAAAGATGTTTCTTTGTGATAATTTTTGTGTTCCAGGTATGCTGTACAGAGCCAGAAATTGCATTGAAGTGAGAAGAAAACTGTGAGTAGATAAGTTTTAATATTATTGGTTATAGTATGATATTGGTCGACACATACTCAGAATTGAAGTTTTTATGAGTGAAAATCAATTCTGACCCTGAATTGTCGTCCAATTATACTGCATTTGTTGTCTTTATGCTTGGATACATGTTATTATTGCTTCAGTATCCAAGCACAGAGTGAAAAGTCGATAATCGTTGATTTTTCCATGTATTTCATGTTTTACTCTATGTGAGTAAGACATGAAAGTAAGATTTGTTGCATGTACACGCTATTTACTCCTTTTATATGTTTTCTAGGATAGAATGTGATGTGGTGGTCAAGTTGGAACAGTGAAAGTGCAGTGCAATGAGGGAAATACGTCTCAGATGACATATTGTCATTTGGGACGAGAACAACGTCTCCACCCAGGATACATAAATTAATATCTGGGAAGTTTGGGAGCGTTGGACCCTAAAATTCTGGATTCTCTCTACTATGGCCACCAGGAACCAGGAAAAATATTTTGGTCAAGATTGGTGACCCGCATCTCAAGCGGTCTCCTAGTAAGTTTGAATTTGAATTAGAGAAACTGAAAAGAAAAAGTTTACAAGTAAGAATAACATCAATTTTTCTGAGAAATAAATCTTTCATCAGAAGTAAATTTAAACATTCAGTATTCATTCCATATATCAGTATCCAGTACTCTTTATATGATTTTAAAATTTCATTCATTCACGATTTTTCTCTTTTTAAAATCTAGGGTTGTAGTCCATCACCGATTAAGAAAACTAAACAAACAACAGATGAATCTATCAACGTCAACTCAATTGAGTTGATGTTGATAGTACGCATGCTTATATATATACGGAAAGAATTTTCATCTAATGATTGGGGTGTGTCACCTCAAAATTAAGGTTCTTCCAATACAGTCAACGTATTCCCAACATAACCCTTGTATTGTCAATAGTTGGGTTGCTTTCGTGATTGGTTCAGATAGCCAAAATTCTTTGCTAGATTCAAAATGGCTAATACAGCCATATTTTTTAGCTAGAATGACCAAATTTGTTCGCTGCGGCAGCCAGCTAAACAAATTGGCTAAGTTAGCGAACCCTTTTCGCTGTGCCTATATTAGCTTTTTAAATCGCTAATCCAGCTAAATATTTTGCTGTTATAGCTATTCCTTTTTTTCCGTGCAGTACTCCTTTAGAACTGTATGGTACTTGCTCTGGGAGTACTGAAGAAAAAAAATCCACGTTTCAGCGAAATATTGGCGATATATTGAATGGTTGAATGGTTATCACCAATTTCAAAATTGGCAATGTATGGGCAATGTATTGGAAAATGTCCAATTGGTGGAATATTGCATATATATTGGTAATTATATGAGCAATATATTGTCAATATATTATGATAGCTATGTGCAATATATTGCTCATGTATTGTCAATACTCTCAATTTTCACGCGGGATACCGCAGAGATTACCGTAGTTCCATTCACGGACTTATTTGAATCTTTCGAAATATGTTCTATTCAATCAACAGCTAGCTTTATAAAAAACGAAAATACTGGGAAAGAGTTAGTCTAACCTCTTCGTACTGATAAAAGAAAACCATGGTTTGCGTGGTCTGCACAAAAACTTTTCTAGAGAATATAGGCAAACTATGCAAAAAACTCAACGTTTGAAACTAGTACGAAGATTAAAATCACTTAATGAACAACTTCCGCAAAAAATAGAATCTGTAGTCTCAAATCCAACGAGTAAAGTCTGCATTGCCATTTTTCGTTTTTTAAAAGATTGTGATCTAAATATATCTTATCTTATCTTACTATTATATAAAGAGGAAACGTTTGTTTGTATGTTCGCAAAAATCTCAAAAACTACTGAACCAATCGCCTGCAAATTTTGTGCCATAGGCTATTAAGATTAATCATTAATTAATTAAGATCGTTTCTATGCGAAATGTGGAAATAACATGCAAATCAGCTCTGGCTTCTCTCTTTGGCCGCTAGGTGGCGAGACGCTGTTTTAGCCGTTCACGCGGCTGAAGTGATGCGGTCTGGCCTATAAGTATAAGGCAATCAGTGTTGAAGTTACATTGTACGGTATCGAATTTATTGGTACCTTCTCTACACTATAATTCTGTATTCTAAAATAAGAAAGATGAAAAATTTGTTGTTGGTTTCACTTCCAATATACTATAGGTAAGAAACATACTCTAGCATCTTGAAGGAAAATTTCATATCCTTGAGTTTGCCTGAACATTGTTCAACATCTAAGAAACCTCTTGGATGGTCAAAGATAGCCTTAAATTCCTGGGCTGCTCCTTTACCACTGAGTAGTTTTCGATAATTGATAATTTCGTTCTGGGTAAGACTTCCTCGGTTTTCGTCATTCTCTTCTGCGAAATCGATTCCTTTTTCGCAAATTTTATCGTTTATGATGTATTGAAAATCTGCTACAGATGGAACATTCATGCTACGTAAATCATCGTACACATTCTGAATCCTTGGCTCTAAACTGAAATTTATTATAATAATTTGTTACATACTACATGTAACTTATATTACTCGCACACTATCGTTATATATTGCAGTTCATTTTGTCAATTATGACTCAAGAAAGTAATGAAATCTGAAATCAAAAGCCAAGTATCCTACTACTACACATATATTTTTGCGAATTACATTCACAATCAATTGTATGACAAGTAAAAATCTAAACGGTGGAAATAAAATTAAATAAAAAATTGCTCCTCGAGCATACTAAAAAATAGACCTTTGAAAAAGGTATATGTGGACGACAAGTATGTTCCGTATCCTTTGGTTCGCTGTTGGATAAACTTTTATTCTACTCAATTTCTTTAAGTAGAAAGAAAGTTGAAAATGTCTCGTCAATTTCAGTCCATTCAAATGCATATAAGATAGTATTCACAAAATTTAAAGCCTTCTTTCTACCTCATGTTTTTCTGTTACGGATTTTGAACTAATAACTTGAATATTAAATACAGTAATATGAAATCCAACTATACATTCCAGTTCATTTTGTCATTGGTAATACAAGAAAGCACTGAAATCTAGCGTCAAATGCCAAGTATCCAACTAGTATGATTATTCATCCGACTACACAATGAATATTTTTTCAATGTACACTACATCCTTGCCACCATTGAAAATGACAATGCAGATCAATTTGCTATTGTTAAGATAAGAAAGTACTGAAATCACAAATGCATGTCAAGTACTTAACTCATATAATTTTGTATAAGTTTAGTAGAAAAATTATCGATGGTTGAAATCAATTAAAATACTCCTTGAGCAATTTTTCTTTTTCATAGTAAAAAATGAACCTTTGAAAAAGGTATACGTGGACGACAAGTATGTTCCGTATCCTTTGGTTCGTAGTCGGATAAACTTTAATTCTAATCAATTTCTTTAAATAGAAAGAATTTTGAAAATGTCTTCAATTTCAGTCCATTCAAGATAGTATTGAATAAATTCTTAGGAGACTAAATTTTTCTATGCAAAAAGAAATTTGGAAATGTCTGTTTAATCTCAGTCCATCCAAATGCATGTAAGATTAATTAATGATTCAAATCTAATATATTTTTTGGAAATACAGATCCATCACATCAATAAACATATTTACCAGAACACTATCGTTATATATTCCAGTTCATTTTTTCAATGATGACATGAAAAAGTAGCGAAATCTAGCATCAACTGACAAGTATCCAACTAAAGTGATTAGCCTTATACAGAACTAATATTTCTTCAAAGTATACCTTAAAGCAATTGTTGCACGACCTGTTATCAAATGTCAATGCACTCCAGATCAATTCATCCATGTTCCGATAGAATGTACTGAAATCAAAAATCCATGTCAAGTAGTTACATACATTTTAAATACATCTACCAATGTTGAAATAGAAAGTACTAAAATCACAATTCTATGTCAAGTAGTACCGCTTTGTAAGGTTTCAGTATTGAATTCATAATAATTTGAAATCAAATAAAATACTCGATAATCGAAATTATCTTTCTCATAGTACAACTGACGTTATTCTACTAGAATCTCAAATCCCAATGATAACTACATGAATGAAATTTTTACATTACAATTCTCAATGTTTGAATGGTACAATTGTAAATCATGATATTATTTTTATTCTTCAATTGAAATGTATTTATTTTGTTTCACTTCTTTTTTTCATTTTTTTCAGTCAATGGAATTAACAAATACATACTTGCCACGGGCCCGCATTTCACAGATTCTCGATGGGCAGTGTATTTGTTTTTTATTTTCACTTTACATACAAACAAAAGTTAACACTCTATCCGGGAGATGCTATTTTATTATTAGTTCAAAATCCGTAACAGAAAAACATGAGGTAGAAAGAAGGCTTTAAATTTTGTGAATACTATCTTATATGCATTTGAATGGACTGAAATTGACGAGACATTTTCAACTTTCTTTCTACTTAAAGAAATTGAGTAGAATAAAAGTTTATCCAACAGCGAACCAAAGGATACGGAACATACTTGTCGTCCACATATACCTTTTTCAAAGGTCTATTTTTTAGTATGCTTGAGGAGCAATTTTTTATTTAATTTTATTTCCACCGTTTAGATTTTCACTGGTCATACAATTGATTGTGAATGTAGTTCGCAAAAATATATGTGTAGTAGTAGGATACTTGGCTTTTGATTTTAGATTTCAATACTTTCTTGAGTCATAATTGACAAAATGAACTGCAATATATAACGATAGTGTGCGAGTAATATAAGTTACATGTAGTATGTAACAAATTATTATAATAAATTTCAGTTTAGAGCCAAGGATTCAGAATGTGTACGATGATTTACGTAGCATGAATGTTCCATCTGTAGCAGATTTTCAATACATCAAAAACAATAAAATTTGCGAAAAAGGAATCGATTTCGCAGAAGAGAATGACGAAAACCGAGAAAGTCTTACCCAGAACGAAATTATCAATTATCGAAAACTACTCAGTGGTAAAGGAGCAGCCCAGGAATTTTAGGCTATCTTAGACCATCCAAGAGGTTTCTTAGATGTTGAACAATGTTCAGGCAAACTCAAGGATATGAAATTTTCCTTCAAGATGCTAGAGTATGTTTCTTACCTATAGTATATTGGAAGTGAAACTAACAACCAATTTTTCATCTTTCTTATGTTAGAATACAGAATTATAGTGTAGAGAAGGTACCAATAAATTCGATACCGTACAATGTAACTTCAATCTATCTATAAAAGTGGCTTTAATATTTTGTTTTTGTGTTTCCTCGATTTTGAGGGGTTTTGGGCTGATTTTATTTTTGCTCTGTACTTAGCGTAGGCTACAACCAGAGTTTATTTGTTGGGTTATTCAATGTACTGTTTTATTCGTGTAAGTTTTTATTTTAGAGACCCATTTTGCCAGGTTCTATTATTATGCGGTTGTTGTTGTTGGGGAGGGGGGGGGGAGATTATAGGAATCTGATTTGCGGAAGTTTGTAGCGTATTTTGTATGGGATGTTTTCCTTGTTGGCTGTTTTTATAATGTAACTTCAACACTGATTGCCTTATACTTATAGGCCAGACCGCGTCACTTCAGCCGCGTGAACGGCTAAAACAGCGTCTCGCCACCTAGCGGCCAAAGAGAGAAGCCAGAGCTGATTTGCATGTTATTTCCACATTTCGCATAGAAACGATCTTAATTAATTAATGATTAATCTTAATAGCCTATGACACTTCAGAGTACACAGTAAAGCTACTGCCAAAATTTGCAGGCGATTGGTTCAGTAGTTTTTGAGATTTTTGCGAACATACAAACAAACGTTTCCTCTTCACATAATAGTAAGATAAGATAAGATATATTCAGATCACAATCTTTTGAAAAACGAAAAATGGCAATGCAGACTTTACTCGTTGGATTTGAGATTACAGATTCTATTTTTTGCGGAAGTTGTTCATTTTGATGAATAAGACGGAAAGTTCATTGCAAAATAGTCATTCCTACTATTTTCGGGTATGCTCTACACGATACAATGGTTAAAAAGACTGAAAAAATGATTTTCAATAAATAATTAACAAATTAAAATAAAAAATGCCAATTTTTGGATCACTTTTTTTTTTAATCCAAAATCAGAGGAAGAAGGAATTTTATTTTTACGTCGCAAATATACACAAAAGTGCACAAAACATTTGAACTTTCCAAATTCGTTGAGTTTTTTCGACTATGATTTTTTTCAGCAAAATGGCGGCCAAAAATCGGGAATCAATATTTTTGATTTTCATTTTATCAATATTTCAAAGCATACATTTTCATATTCGATATATTCCTTTGAAATTCCGTATACAGGCGTTTTCAATGTCGCTGATAACGATTCTAACATCAAATTCTCAAAATTCCATATGCAAGATGGCGGTGTCAAGATGGCGGCTCATGAGTTTGTACATTTTAGTTGGAAGTTCGTGAAAATGTGGATAAAAGGGTTTCTGAATCTTCACTACTGAAATAGATTGTTGAGTTTTTCCATCTATGATTTTTTTTTAGCATAATAGTGACTGAAATCGGAAACTAAAAATTTGAATCTTCATTTTACATATATTTCGTCAACGTCGTTCATGGATAAAAATGACGGCTAAAAGATTAATATAACGAGATTTTGAAAATATAGAAAATTGTCCACCGCCATCTTGAAACCGCCATCTTGGATACGGAATTCCGAAAATCTGATGTCAGATTCATCATCAGCGCCCCCAAGAAACCATTAGTCCAAATTTTTACGATTCTCCGACTAAAAATGAACAAAATCATGAGCCCGCCATCTTGAAACCGCCATCTTGGATACGGAATTTCGAAAATCTGATGTCAGATTTATTA
>JAJGQD010000303.1:0-19951 GCA_020882685.1 Aphelinus atriplicis
GCCTAAGGACCATCTCACGAGTCTCGTTGGACAGCCCATGCAACTCTTCTAACAGTCGCACTGCACCGGCGACTCGCTCGGCTTCGTCTCGAGGGATCGGAGCCGGAATCGGCATTGGGTCCGCAGCTGGCGGTGGTACCGCCGCGAGGGCCGGGGGTGGAATCACCGCTGGTGGGGGAGGCGTAGGCGTTCGACTCCGTCGAAGATGCGGACTCCATCGGCCCGCTCCATTTCTCTGTGAGGGCCGGAATCGATCTGCTCTCCCCGGCGACGATCCCTGCCCAGCTGTCTCCGCTCGGGCCCTCCTCTGGCCTCCTTGCTCTCCACTCCTTCGTTGAGCTCCGTCCCATCCATTTGGCTCCAAATTTGTCCTCGTCTGGCGAGCCGCCCTGACATCGGCTCCGAACTTCTCCGCCAACCATTTCTGATGCGGGTCCTTGCACCTTGGGCACACCGCTAAGTCGACGCCTTGACGACCGCAATTATGGCAGAACGAACGCCTCTGCGGCCGGGGGCAAGTACGGCGCGCATGCCCTTCTTGCCAGCAGTTGAAGCAGGCTCCGCGCGGTGGATCAATTGTTGGGTTGGTCGGTATTTCCGTAAGACCACCAAACATTATACCGGAGCGCACGACCCGTAACTCCACCGCTCTCCAGCCCGTTTCTCTCCCTTCCACGTTTTCCGCTGCTACTCCTGAGGCGGTCTCATTGGGTCTCCATCCTCCAGCTGCTCCTTCACACGTGGCCCTTGCATTTAAGCGACTTCCATCTGGCCGCGTCTTCGGCCTAGCCCCCAATGCGGACCAATCGCGCGGCCCAGGAGGCGGACTCGGCGACCTGGAGTGTGTGGGGGACGGCCCTCCGAAATAATCGTCCCGCGTTAGTTGTCGGCGGGGGTTATAGGGCTTGGCCTTCTTCTTTGGGGCAGCCCCCTGAGGTCCTGGGGCGACTGGTAAGGCCTCTGGAGGTGACGCCACGGCCGCACGATCCTCATCCCAGTCCTCCTCGAGATCTGCCAAGGGCGCTCGTCTCGGTTGCGGGCCCACTCTCAATATGCCTGGGTGCAGACGCTCCGACGGGTCCGGGAGCCGTACCTCAGACCGCACCACAATCGGCGGCTTGCCAGAAGCGGCGCAAGGCTCCAGCGCGGTCTCTTCTTCCATTGGGGAGCCTTTCAGCGTCATCGAGCCGCGCTCAACCGCCAGCCACTCATCGAGACGCTGCCTCTCCTCGTCGGATTCCATGAGGCAAATCACCTCCGCCTCACTGCTCACCGTATCCATAGACACGTTCAGGTCCTCCCTCCTGGTTCCGCCGCTACTATCCTCTTTCGTCGCTTCTTCGGCCGCACACCGAGAGCTCGTTCTCCTGCCCAAGCTCCGAACGGCGTCGGCGCGGAGCCGCGCTTCCTCGGCGGCCTCATCGGCCTCATCGGCCTCGCACCGTTCCTGGGTGGCCTCCGGGTGAGGCTCCTCTCTCTTGTCACCTCCGGCAGCTCCATCCGCCCTTTTATCCTGGGCCATAGCGCGGAGACGTACGGCTAAAATGGCCTGAGGGGTGGGCAACGGGGTCGGTGGAGCTTGCAAGCTCGCTCCGGCCCGAAGGCGTTGTTCGGCCGCGTCCGCCCGCAGCTGCCGCTCCCGCCGGCGCCTCTCCTTTTCCTCCTCTTCCTGTCTCCGAATTTCCGCTGTTTCAGGATCGGCCATCCACTCCTCGTACCAGCTGATATTCGCACTCGTCCCCTCGTCAACCTCTTCTACCTCTGCCACTCGTACAATCTCGGGATCCGCGGCCGCCGCCTCTTCAACCTCATCTACTTCCGCCACTTGCTCCATTTCGGAATCCGCGACCACCACCTCCTCAACTGGCTGCTCCATCCTCCTCTCCTCCGGCTCCCGAACATCCGCCACTACCCCTTCGATGACGCGCGGTCTTGGATTGATGCGAAGCACACCCAGCTCCGCAAGTCGCACCGCCAACTTGCGTCGATCCTCGATGATTCTCTTAACCAGCTTTCCCATGGTCCTGCAACAAACAAACTGCGGCCCCCACGGCTCGCATTAATGATTCAACTTGAATTACGGGGAGGGATATACCGCTTGATTCGGGAAACGTGCACCTTCGCAATTTTCCTACTCAGCCCTTCTCCCTGCCCTAAAACGTATACATTCGGCGACAGAATTTCCTCGATTCGGTAGGGCCCCTCGTATTTGGGAGCCAACTTGGCCGAAAATTTCTTCGCCGCGTCCGATTGAACATGAGCTCGTCGCACGACCACATCCCCTACTTGGAAAAGCGCCTCCTTTCTACCTTTGTTATAAACTTTCGCCTGCTTCTCCCATGCTTCATCAATATGTTTTGCCACTAAATCTCGCAACGCATCGAGCCTTTTTAACCGATCGGCCCATACTTCCGGATTACCCCGCAATATTTCCCGCTCCCCTTCGACCTCGCGCCGCAAACTAACGACGGGCCTCGGATGGCGACCATAATTTAGAAACGCTGGTGAGACCTTCGTGGAAGATTGCGCCGCAGTATTCATCGCATGTCGAAACTCGTGTAAATGTCTATCCCAGTTGCGATGGTCCTCTTTAACGAACATCGCCACCATAGTCTTTAATGTCCGATTCGATCGTTCGACTGGGTTCGCCTGCGGATGGTATGGCGGAGTGGTAACGTGCTTCACGCCATACTCCCGCAAAACGTCCTTTAAATACTTGTTGTCGAACTCACGACCGTTGTCGCTGACCAAATACTCAGGAGCCTCCCACCTGAATAGAACCAACTCTTCAAACGCTATCGCTATCGATTTCCCGTCCGCTTTCCGCAATGGTTTCACTTCAATCCAACGGGTGAATAAATCTTGGAATACGACTAAATACTTGTGTTGCGACTTGCTCGGTGGAAATTCCATCAGATCAGCCGCAACAACCGTCCACGGCCTCTCAACGACACGTCTCCCCATCAACCCTTGCGGCGCTAATTGAACCGTTTTATACATCTGACACTCATGGCACTGGCGAACGTACCGACGCACATCGTAGTACATTCCCTTCCAGTAATATTCGCGCGCGATACGTTCGTACGTTTTCTCCGAGCCTAAATGGCCGCTCGACGGGTGACCGTGCGCCTCGCTCAATACTCTTTCTCTATATTCCGCCGGCACCACCATACGCCACCTCTCCTCTCCGCTCACCACTGGATCGATCAGCGGATCCGCTCTCATTCGATACAACAGTCCGTTTTCCAACTTATAATCAGGATTTCTTTCTGGACACAACCGCACCCACTCCACTTGCCGCACATACCACGGATCTACTACTTCCCCAAATGACGCCACTAACAACTCCTCGTCCTCATACATCCGACTCAACGCGTCCGGTACATGATTCAACGCGCCTTTACGATGGATTATATCAAAATCCCACTGTTGCATTTCGAGGGCCCAGCGAGCTAACCGCCCGGTCGGATCTCGCAAATTACGCAGCCACCGCAATGAACTATGATCCGTAATAACTGTAAACGTGTACCCTTCCACATAAGGCCGCAACTTCTTGACCGCCCACAACACTGCCAAACATTCTTTCTCTGTCGTCGAATAATTTCTTTCGGCTGGAGTCAGTACGCGACTGATGTACACCAATGGGTGCTCGCCATCATCGCCCTCCTGCGTGAGTACCGCGCCGATCGCAAAATCGCTCGCATCGCATTGAATCGTGAATGGCTCATCAAAGTTAGGCCGTACTAATACCGGAGCCTCCGTTAACGCCTTTTTCAACGCCTCAAACGCCTCTTGTTGTTCCTCTCCCCATTCCCAACGCTGTTTCTTCCGCAACAAACGTAAAAGGGGTATTTTCAATGCAGAATCATTTACTATGAACCGCGAATACCAACCGACCATACCGAGAAACCGACGAAGTTGTTTCACCGATCTGGGCGCGGGATAATTAAGCACCGGCGCCACTCGCTCCGGGTCGGTTTTTAGCCCCTCGCTATCCAATTTAAAACCCAAAAATGACACTTGATTGCAACAAAATTCGCACTTTTTCCTGTTGACTACTAGCCCCGCTTCGACCAACCTCTTCAACACTAACTCTAACCAGAACAAATGCTCTTCGAACGTTTCCGTAACTATTATTATGTCATCCAAATATACAAAAATAAACGGCTCAAATTCCGGCCCGAAAAGCGCATCGACTAGTCGTTGTAGAGTTTTAGGCGCGTTCGTCAAACCGAATGGCATACGTTTAAATTGCCAAAGGCCCGAGCCCGGCACCGCAAACGCCGTATATTTTCGACTTTGTCTTGCCACGGGAATTTGAAAATAAGCCTGCCTCAAATCGATTTTTGAAATATACCGCGCCTTCCGCAATTTATCCAATATCGAATCTAAAGACGGCATGGGGTACGCATCTTTCCGAGTGACCTTATTCAAATCCCGATAATCGACACAAAATCTATAGGTCCCATCCGGCTTTTTCACCATCACGGGAGCGCTACTGTAATCACTTGCCGACCGCTCGATTATTCCTTCGTTGAACATACGCTCACACTCCTCAGTCGCTTCCTGTAACAAACGCGGTGACATTCGACGTATCGAATGTTTTATCGGTTTATGATCGAGCACTTCGATATGGTGTTCCGACATATGCGTTCCGCCAGTTCTCCCCTCCTGCAACGACAAAATTTCATCCACCAGCCTTTCGACTTGCACGGTCTGACTCTCAGTCACATCCGTAATTCCTGCACACTCCGCGTACACTACCGTCTCTCGACTCGGATTCACCCCTTTTTCAAACGAATGCCACTTTCCCTCCGCCACTCTCCACAACCCTCTCCCCAATCGCATATCAAGATCGAAAGCCCGTGCAAAATCCATACCCAAAATTATGTCTTGGTCCAGGTGCGGCGCGGCCCGAAACGCAATATTCTCCGCGACGCCGTCTATTTCGATTACAACATTCAAAATTCCTAAGACCTTGCTCAAACCGTTCGTCGCCGTCCTAATTAGCGAGTGGCAGTCCTCCAACCGATCACGAAAACGAGCTGCGATCTTCGGACCGATTAACGACAACGTCGCGCCAGGATCCACGAGCCCGCGATACTTATGATCGGCCAACGTCACGTTCAAATAATTTCGATTATCCGTATCTACCGCCGCCACGATCACATCAACCTCATCCGACTTTTCTCCACTCTTCTGACTCTCGATACCTCTAAGATCTAATTTCTCCCCCCTTGTACCGCTACTAACACATTTTAATACCGACACCGTCTTCTTCTCCAATAACTTATCCAACTTCAATGCGATCGATGGCAATAAGGCGTAGGCGCAGGCCTCTTCCGTTTCCCCGCGCCCCTCTACGCCAGCTCCCCCGATCCCCGTCTCCAACTTTTCTCTCGTTACGCCATTCGGTTCAACAACTTTTTCATTTTTCGACTCATCCAACACTCTCGACTCGCTCTCGACACATTTTTCAACGCACAACTCACCACTCTCACGACTCCCGATTCTCTCAATATTTTTATTCCCATCACACAACTCAATCCTTTGGTCCTTCACTACTCCACTGTCCTTCGGCACGCTCGTCTCGCGGGTCGACTCCGGGGGAACAGTCGAGCTTACTTGGCCTGTCCCCCGGTCTCCCCGTTTCCCAAACTCGCACGCCACGGCGCGCAGTTAGCGCACTTCTCGAATGTCACTCCGCGCGCTCCGCAACCCTCGCATTTTGGCTGGGCGGCCCGATTTGGACACTCACGGGCCCAATGACCCTTCTCCCGACACGCGTAGCAGGTGACTTCCGGACACTCCGCTGAGCGATGGCCCACTGCCTGACATACATAACATGCGCCCCAAAATTGTGTCTCGGGTTGCGAGGTCGCGTTCGGTGGCCCCCGAGCGGCTTGCCCACCGCTTGGCTGGACCGGCAAATTCAAATTGTTCGCCACCGCCGCCGCCGCAGGATTTCCTCGCCACTGCGTATTCTCCCCCGAACTCAGGGGCTGACGCCCCACTGGAGCGGAAGCCGCCGGTTGCGTTCGCACCAATGGCTGTGGAACACGCGCCGTATTCTGGCCACGACTCCAATTTCCCGGCGCATTCGGTGGTGCGCCAGTTTTCGGAGCTGACGTAATTGGTGCCGTGTTCGCCGATTGCTTCGACACGAGTTGCGTTAACTGGCGCAGCAGTTCCATTAAAGAAGCGCCCTGCGCCGCAGCGACCAACCCCATTCCGTCATTTTCCCCCGATGACTTTGCCGACACGTTGTCCCCGCTCTTTCCACTCTCTTCTTTAGAACCCGACGATTTACCCTTTGACTTATTCGCCTTTCCATTACCGCGCTCATTCTTTTCCGACACTACACGCACCGACTCCACACTCTCCTCCGAAACAACCGCAACTTTCCCTTTCAACACAGCTCCGCGATACGCGGCCCCCGGTACCGCCATTTTCTCGGCGGGAGGAGGCGCCGAATACCGACTGTCCAGTTCCTTCTCTCGTTCCCACGCACGACCGTAATGCTCAATGTCCGCCAACGAATCCACGCGACGATGCTTCATAAAACTGCGATATTCCGGTAGGATGTTTCGCCATGCTAAATCCACTAAGTCGCAATCCGCCGGCGGCTCCTTGAACCTCGACACGATGTATTCAAAACAGCTTATATAATTGCTGATGAGTTCACCCTTCGCCTGAGTACGTCGCCGCAAGTCCTCCCATAAATCTGCCCGATCATATTCGCGAATAAACTGGTGGCGGAATTCGCGTACAAACTCCTCCCAATTATGTATATTCGATCGGCGCGTCCGATACCACCGGCTCGCGCGCTTAGTAAATACACACGGTAAGGCACGCAAAAATTCGCTATCCGATACCCCCGCGCTATCTTTACAGTCGGCCAATCGTTCCAAGATCTCTTCGGGATCTTCCTTTGGCTCTTCTCCCGTGAACTTCACTGCCCAATCTTTCAACGCTTTCACCGCCTGGGCCTTTCTGGCCTCGCCATTGCCGCGAAGTGGCTCTTGATACTCATCGTCCCGCGCTCCGATCGATCTTCGCGAAAGCCCTCCACGCGGCTCATCGCATATCCTTTCCCGTGGCTCAACGTAGGTTGCGGGTCGCACTCCGCCCGAGCTCCGTAGATGGCTCAACCGATCGGTCCGCGACGGGCTCTCGCGCGCGGCATGCCTATTCACGTGTTCGTACACACTTCGCACCGGTGATCGGCTAGTTTCGCGCGCCCTTGTCGAACGGACATCATCATCGAGAGGGCCCGCAAAGCGCTCCTGCCTCGAGGACCTCGACGGCAACTCATCATCGGTTATTCCAACATCGTCCCTCTCTCGCTGCCGGCGCGTACCCTGCTCACTCCGAGAGGCCCTCGGCAACGTTTCTCGTCGCGAGAGAGATACACGACTTGTCGGATTCCGCGACGTTCCCCTTTCGACATGCAGTGCTTGCCCGTGACCAAGTGGAACTCGATCGCCGCCATTCTGCACAACATCCGCTCCGCAATACGTCGCGCCGTCCCACTGCGCTCTCTCTCGCACCCGCGAGGTGCTCGTCCGACCGCGTTGTGGCCCCTCCTCCATCATGCCGCCACTACATGACTCTCGCGACGATCGGCTCCCACCTGACCGCACCGACGATCTATCGCAATCATCGAAGCCTTGTCTCGGCGTATACCATTCCTCCCTCCGATTTGCCGGCGTGACGCCCGGCGTGGCCAAGGGCGACCCGGTTCGAGCTGGGACAGCGGCGGGCGTCGCGTGGCGCGTAGGCCGTATTGGCGGCGGCGTAGGCGCGAACCGAGGTGGATCCGCAAACGTCACCGTTGACGGCATCGTGCGCACTTCCTCCACACGCTGCGCGGTATAATATTCGAAGGTGGACGGTCTTTTGCGCATGATCCTTAATAACCCCTCATTTAGCGTTAAACGCTGCGCTCCCGCCAAGGTCTGACATACACCTCCCATAACGCTCGATATTGGCCGGCCATTCCCCGACATCACCAAAATCGAACCCTGAGAGCTGATCACCGAAGCCGTTGTTGTAATCACCGCATCCGTAACCGTTGACGGCGTGCGCGAGGGTCCGGCGTGGACCTCCACTTGACCTTGAATCGGTTCCGGCGCTGCCTCGTCTCCGCTCGTGCTGCCGCCGTACTCAAACTCCTCTGGTTGACAGTCAACGGCCGCCTCCCGCTCGCGATCTTCCGAGTACCACGGAATTAAATCATTTTCTGGCGCCTGCTCCCTCAGCAGCGCCCGCAACAATCGTTCACGCAAGACCGAATCCGCGCCGACTCTACTCAACTCTCGCGCCAGCAACTCCTCCTCCAATTCGACAACCGTTAATCGCGCTATTTCTCGTTTCATTGCTCTTCCCTCCCGTGACTGCGTTAATATACTCATAATATGATCGTGCGAATCCATTTTACCCCGACTTGGTGCACGTTTCCGATCAATTATAGGCAACAGCTCAGCTATCGCTCCACGCAAATCGCGGTCGTCTTTCGAGACCTCTTAGTCCTCCTGTACTCTCACAGTTTGCCCAGTTCTTTGGGGAGATTCAGCGTTCTCACTCATACACACACCTTGTCGACGCTATACAACCACTCAACCACTCGACCGAGAATTCAGTAACATGACACACTACAGCGACTCATCAACTCGACCAACAACTCAATACATAATACACAACGCCTCAACAACTCGACCGACAACTCAATAATATAATACGCAACTAAACAACTCGACCAACAACCGAATGACATCATGCACAACGACTCGACAAACCGACCACTTAATTCCTACTCGTATGCTATTCATTGGACTTTTTTATATTAAACCCGTATTTTCAAAATCCGAATTAACATCAACACACGCAAAAATCAATGAACCGATCTAGAAATTGCCACAGCGTTTTCATTACGCAAGCTTATTTCGACTAACGCAGGGCCGCAACGCTCGCTTGGGTACTCCCTGAGTGAATACGCCTCCGCGCTGGGTTTGCAGTCCCACGTAGTACGCTCGACGCCGACGAAAGTGATCCTCGTCACCGCAGTCCCTCGTAGTGGAAACGCTGGGGGCGGTGGCTTAGCGCTCGTGTCGTCCCGCGATGCCACAAGGCGCCGGAGTCGATGGCTTCACGCAAGTGCTGGCCCGCGTTGTCACAAGGCGCCGGAGTCGATGGCTTCACGCAATCTCCGTCTTTTAGTTTTTCTTGCAGTTGCAGATGATACGTCGTTGTCAGGCCCATCCGGTCATCAAGTTGTGTAAAAATAATGACAATTAGTAATAATCTCAACAAATCCCCCACCCACACCACATTCCCCAACCGCAACTAAATTTCTCCGCTATTAATCGATCCATAAACCAGCAAAAATCCCCACAAGGGATGCCATTTGTGACGCGGTAAAATTTAACTAATTTCCAAATCAAGGTAAATTCGTTGAAATCCCCGTACCGGCCACGCTAAATTTTCGTCAACTCGTCCCACCAGATTTACACTCGCAAAAGGGAGTTCCGCTGGCTAGCACTCGCCCGGGAAAGCAAGTGCAGGTTAGGATCAATTACAAATAAATTCGACAATCACACCATTTCATTTCGACATCTCTATTTATTCAATCACCCCCGCCCCGCTCCGCTATTACAATAACATGTCAACTCACACACCCGCATACACACACACATACGCACTTCGCATTCGCCGCAGTCTCAACTCGATCCCTACTTGTCCGCCACTATCCGTGCGCGCTCGGCTCCCGCGCGGACCCGCCCGAGTCCCGAGCGAAGTCGGCGCGGCGCTCGGCCGTTCCACGAAGCCGCGCGATCGGCTCCCGCGCGAGCCCGCCCGAGTCCCAAGCGAAGTCGGCGCGGCGCTCGGCTGTTCAACGAAGCCGCGCGATCGGCTCGCGCGCGCGAACCCACCCGAGTCCCGAGTTACCGTTCGGGCGAAGTCGGCGCGGCGCTCGACCGTTCGACGAAGTTACGCCGAGTTGCGCGCCCCGCCACCGCGATCCGCCGAAGCGCGCCCCTTTTTGCTTGAATTCTACGAACCGCGTCGAATTCTCGAACGAGCCCAACTGTTGCGCAGTACCGGGAAAGGCGATTTTCCCCAATTCCCCGCGAGCCCCCCAGTGAATTTGCCGACCCGGCCCTTCTCCGCGGCCCGCCACGCGCACTACCCCGTCCCGCCAATACACAATTATGCCCACACTAGCCGCTTTCCAACTACGCCGCGCGCTACACCAACTCGAAACTCGGACGCTCTTTCTCGCCCTCGTCCCGTCGGCCCTCAGCCGCCCCACCACCGATCTACAACACGCCGCGCTTCCCGTCGCCTGTCCGCAACACCGGCCAGGCGCCGCTCGCCACCGAATTGTCACAATCCGCACACAAAAACCCCTACAGGCGCGTACGCTACCTTGGTGCGGATCGGCGATGTGATGCTCGACGACTCCGGCGACTCGGCGTTCCTTGGCTTGCTGCTTCGCTGGCGGACGTGGCTGGTAGTCACTTGAGACAACTCGGCTTTTCTCTCGCTGCTAGGCTCTGCTCGACGACGCTGCAACCTCGCTCCTCGACCCTCTGCACCGCTGACTCTCTACGCTCTGGCTCTCCTCGCACCGCTCTCTTCGACACAACGACTCGCCGCAGAATGCGTCAGCTCGGCGCGCTCGGCCGCCCGATCGCAGTCGCGCTGCCCCCACCACCGCGCGCTGGCCCAACCAACAAGCGCGGCGTTGGAGAGTCGAGGCGCGCTGGCGAATAGCTTCGCGCGCACTTTCGTTATTCGCGACTTACATCCATAATCTACCTCCGTTTTTTTCTTCCCGAGCTTACACAAAATAACGCGCTGATTATTCCCTTATCGCGTCGCATTCATTCGTCCCATTCACCCGGTAATTAGTCTAATTCTTCGGCGCCGCCATCGCTTCTACAGTCGCTGCTTCCGCCGTGCCGCCACTCGAACTGCCACCGCGAAATTCAAAATTGCTCACCGCTTGAAACAGACAAATAACTCCCCCACATGCATTAGATTCAGTAAATTATCTTTACTTACTTGTTCGGCATCGAGACTGTCCAGCGATCGGTTTACACCATCGCAAAAATATATAAATACGGATCGAGTGAAATCGAGTGAACCTTTGTGTATCCAATAGTTTACATATATTTGTTTCTTTGCACGTGGCACACAGGTAATCTGATCGATCGAGGGTACCAAGCGCATAACTCAGGGAAATATCGTAAATCCACATGGCTCATGCAAATCCTTCAAGAGGAGACACGAGCAACTGTGAATAGCATGGCTTAGCTGGGGACTCGAGTGAGAGCCGAGTCTGACACGTTCGAGGGGAGTTTGCCGCCGAAAAGAACAGGCCACGAGAAGACATTTCAGCTTGGCAGAGCAGATTTTATGAAAATCACATGCCAAGTGCACTCCGTCGTACGTGTATGCGGGATTAACGGCGCGATTGACTGAGTGGAGAGAGGCAGGTGTTAGGCTCGAGATTCCACTCAGCCAGTTGTTCACGAGAAAATCCGCTTGTATATCTCTCTACCGTCAAAATATCGAACATTGTGGCTGCTCCAATTTTCACATATTTTCATAATCGCTACGGCTTGAATAAAATTGAATCCTAAAAATGTCCATACGTACGTATGTGGCGTTAGTTTCACACGTGATAACTGTCGATCAAGTGGTGGCCCATCATAATGGAATTTTGCAACCGGGTCATCGGTGCGGGAAGATGTTGTTCATTTCCCAAGCACTTCGTGTGTTTTTTTCCATAGAAACGGTTGTCTACATCCCCAGCAAGCTTTACTTAACGTGAGTCCTATTTTCAGTACTTTTTTATGGCAAACGACACAGAATCTTCGTGATTTTTAATAGAAACCTATGAAATAGGATATCTCTATAGTTCAACTTTATTTGCAGTACTTTCAAAATAATGTTGATGAAGAATACTAAACGAGATACGTCATTATCATACACGATTTGAAAATTGTACGTATTCGTTCTTACGCGAATAAACAATCAATTAAAATCATCAGTCATATTGATTGGAAATGCTACTTGTTTTTAAAGTACAGCGATATCTCAGACAATATTATTTTTCATAAAAAAGCCATGCTCTGCTAATGCACTTGGCAGCGATTTAAAGTCCATTTTTTTTCTTATGAATGATAGATTTCATAAATTCACTTACAGTTGTGATGAATGAATAATAGTTTGAATCAATTCCTAGACGTACGTTTTAATTTGAAAAGGAATCAATACTGAATAAGCATTACAGATTATCATGCGTATTTACATGAGCAAACATCACTCAATGCATTAGCAAAATGTGCAATCGACTTTGATGTATCGTTGAATAACTTCTAGTATTGATGTGCAAAGCCATTATGCGGTGCATTAACGGAAGTCTCGTGTAAAATACTAATTTTATACGTCACTCAATCCCATTATGATGTGAATTTATTAATTATTCAGACGTATATTACATGTCAATGATACATTTATTTTTAACTATAATCTCTTAACCATTCAGTTATTAGTGTTTATCGACAAATCAATAATGTTTTTTTCAATGAATAGCAATTTGCATTGATATTTTATAGTTCTTCACATTGAATTCATCATATAGTTCAAATATAATACGATAATCAAACTCAACAGTGTATTATTAGAAAATACTGTAATGATGATTTTGATTACGAAGAACGAACTAGACTTCATTTTTCAATCTGAGATCTTTATTAATAGAACACTATAGAAGATAATTGAAAACTTTATATCGATAATACATTTGTCACGTAAATTTATTGTTCATGGTGAGGAGGAATTCAGAGACTTTGTTATGAAATAAATGTAAGAACAGAGTATATTTGATTGGGAAGTTTCCTGCTTCCAACAGTTTGGTCATTTACATGGAAACAAGAAAATATCCTGTTTTTGATTGAATGTGGGAAATGCATTTCCATAACTCTTCCAAACAACTGTTTCTGCTACAAATTGCGAACAGCGATTGATTATCATTTCACTTTCATATATTCCATTATATCGTGATTTTTCAATAGACCATTGAATATTCATAACTGCGATGATGTTATTCAATTAAATATTTCTAAAGAATCTTTATCAATTTCCACAGCTACCTTACAAGTTACTTTATTCAGCAAACATCAAAGATTATTTGATTCAATTGAAAGAAATCAATTTGTTAAAATGAGGGGACATTGAGGCCACAATTCATTATCCTGCCAATTGAAGGTGTTGCCAAAATTTATTCTTTACATCGAGAAAAATACATAGTAATTTTTACTATAAATCAACTAGGAATATAGTTTGAGTTTTTGTACCAGCTATATGCTATAGTAGATTTAGTTGACAAAAATATTGTTATATTGATACTATGAATCGAGCAGTTGTCTCAGCACAACCAGCTATACGCCATTCAATATTGAATATGAAAACTCGAAGGGATCGAATTTGCTACCGTGTTAAGTCTGTCGAGATCTCTATACATTGTTAGAGATTCTCTGTTTGGAATGTAGCTTGTTAGCGCGAGACAGTGGCACAAACGTAAACAACTCTATCACCTTCAAACTTGATGAAAACTCGGAACATTTCAATTGATTGAACGAAATATAAGACATTTTCGAAATATTGTAAAATTGTGTCGTAGTGTGGTTAAACTTACCAGAAATGTGGCCGAATTCATAAGGAAAATGGTGTATTTCAGTAAAAGTATAAGGAATCTCGTTGGAATAAGCATAAATACGTGTGCAGTCGAGGAGTATACAGTTGATTTTATTCTTTAAAAATATTGGTTTCACTAGCGCGAGAAACGGTCGCGATGAACTTTCCCCCTCGAAGGACACCGCGAAATGTTCTCCTTCCGCTCTGACAAATTCGGCTTGACTTGTCTGGTGGTGCGTATACTCATGATGCGTGCGCGCATCGAAATGCATCACACGCTCTGCACTCGCGGGACGCGACGACAGAAGATTACGCGAAAGCTTCTTTATCCCGGTGCTCTTGGTGAACTCGCGACAACCCACCGCGCGTTTCCCACCCCTATGTACATATCGTACGAGTGCGGCGCCAGACCCTCTGCCCTCGGCTCAAGACCAAAAGCCTTCGCTCTTTATTTATTTCGCGGGCTCACGAAATTCGGCCCGCTCGGCTGGCTCCTTTTGTCGGATCCCCTTTACCGCGACGACTACGAAAACTGTTTGGCTCGTGCGGCTCGCTCAAATATTCAATTTGGAATATCTCTTTGAAGGGGATTCGACAGGTACGCCTCAACCGGATGAAGAAGGAGCATTTATTTTGGGCTTATACCGAGAGTCGATCGGATAGTCATACTTATATATGTCGCTGGTTGAGTCGGACGTTTCAAAAAATATTCAAAGTTCAATACGTCGAATGAGGCTTTGGGCCACTTGTTCAACTATTCTCATTGTCAGGCGGGGATATTAACACATGAAATTCGGGCAGAATATTACGCGAGACGACCCGACATATCCCACCGGAGAAAGTTTATTTCAATTTGCTATGACGCTTCGTCCAATATCGCGTGATGCTTTCTCCGTTATTCCGAAGTAGAATTTTGCGTAAGTGATTGAGCACTGTCGAGTGTTTCCGAAGTACTAATCCAATATTAGCTCGAGCAATTATTCGGAGATCCTCGTGCAGGGAGTGGGAAATTTTTATCTTACGCGCGCATTCTATTACGTTTGCTTTCGCGAATGTGTGCGAGGTAAACTTTTATATCCGACGGTTCACAGAGCAGCATCCGAGAGGAGAAACGGCAAACGCAAACTGACGCAGCTTAATGTATGCAGGAGTTTTATTTGGGATGGCGCGTTGAAGGCTTTCGTCGGTTTTTCTGCTTCAAATAGTATACACTTTCTTCGCGGCTGCTCGGATATATTGTACATTGTTATCGTCTTCATTCCAAGAAAATTGTTCTATTTATTTTCACTCTTGATTCTCTGGAGGTCAAAGACAGATTGGGTTTTCTACCTTGTTTGCAGAATATGTCTTAGTCTGAGACAGATATTATCTGAATTATCGCGTACATTCATGAGGTTGGGAAAATAGAAAGAAAAGTTATGTATGAATATCACATTTCAAGAGATTTATGGGCGAATTATGTTTCTATGATTCATTTTAAACAATTATATCTGTGGTGAGAGAGCTATCCAATTTATCGATACAAGTATCAAGACCAATACAGAACAGAGACGGCGTATATTTTGTTTATCTTGAGGTGCATAACTCTATATTCAACTACTAATTGACCCCGCGGGAAACAAGTGCTTCGAGAAGGGAACTAACAGAATTCACGATTAATTTAACCTTTGAAAAGAAAGCTGAATTGCTGAGAGAAAATTAGATTCTTTGTGATAAATCTATAATATGATGCCGTTTCTTAGTCTATTCCTCTTTTTATCCTTTGCATCTGCGTCTGGAACAAATCGATATCAGTTAATAAGCTGAAGCCTTAGCAACGCTGAAATGGCACTTTTTCCATAGGATGAAATTTATTCCCCAGTATAATGTAGAAAGAAACGAGTCTTCTAGATATAAGCATAGATGAAACTATAATATTTCGGATTTTAATCCAACCGTGTCCAACAGGTCAAGTCAGTAAGGCTGTTATTTTTGAAAACTTATACAAACTTTCTGAAAATTACTCCTGCGGCCTGTCAACATATTTAGTTTCTTGTCACCAACCGAATACTCGACGTTCTTTCGCGATTTGATGATATTTTTTTTTTGAGAAATGGTAGAAGATACTGTGAATGAAGCAACGATAACATGGTTGAGTTATACTCGCGTGGTCCTGTTAACTACGTACTTTGACCTTTGTTGCAAAACCTTATTATTACCTCATTGCATTTGTTTTCCAACTTGAGTACAAAGCATTCGTGTGCAGCATCAGCAGAAATCTGCAAAGCTCGCAAAAGCTCAGTAGACTAAACCTGCGACACTAATATGCACCATCACCCAAGCCTTTTTACTCTCATGCTCCGAGGCCAGGACTGCGTATTATTCGACGAAGAAAAGAAGCAAATGAATTCGCGGATCTTCCGTTCTTCATAACACACGTCTCGGTGCGAAGAACACGTGACCCAGTTTATCAACCACAAAAAAGCCATTCGCAATTGCAATTGCAAATATTTGCGAAAATCGCGGACATTCAAAATAATCCCGGGTTAGATATGAAAAATTGTCTGACCCACTCGCTCGGGTTATGCATCCTGCAGCGCATCGGACCAGGTGCGCGACACGAATAGCGCGCTGTCGCTGCGATTTTCACTTGGTGTCCGCAATATGTACGGGCCGTCGTAAAGAGCTGACCGGCGTGTTGTTACACCGAGCGATGCACATGCGCGCGCGCGAGCCCGGACATGTGCTTGCATTAACATGTGCCGGCGAAACCTTTTTGCCGTTTGAATACCTAAGCAAGACGTGAATGACGCGATGGCTTCGCTCGCTGCTGACCCCCCCCCCCCGAGCCGCCTTCACTTTTTACGACACACCCACGCGAGGAAAAATCTCCCGCGCATCAAGGCTCACTCGTCGGAAACCCTCGTTCCTCCTTGGCTTGTCATAGTTATAGCTGGACGTGGCGAGCATATGGACTCCAACAAGTTTACTTTTCAAGTATTACTCCAGCGGAATAAACATTGCAGTCTCGGTTGCAATTAGTTATTCGTGATTATATCTAGTGGGACGCATCGCAACTTTATCAATACCATATTACGTGGAGCAAAAAATGAGATAATTCGAATGTCGTGTATGTATACATTCGCTCAAAAACAGAATCTTGGTTCGAAACAAGTCTAGACCATCCTAGAGCAAATTATTCTTGATGTGGTGCCAAGTGGAAATCTGCCAATGATTTCTCTTGATTCTGATATGTCTAGTTATACTGGGTATATATTTCCCACTAGAGAAAAATCGTTTTCAATTTATTCAAAAAATCAATATATGAGCTTTTTAAAAGTATCTGAATGGTATTTCCTCTTGAAATAAACCAATCCTTTTGCTTTCTCAAAGAGAAAGCTTTGTAACGGGGTAAAAATCGACCCATCGAATCGGACTTCGGGACCTCGATTTTCGTAATCTACGGGTCGAAAAACATGGAAATCCGAGAATGTCTGTATGTATGTACGTACGTACGTGCACCTTTTTTTGTCGTACGATAACTCTCGAAGGAATTGTCCGATCGTCCTGAAATTTTGCACACAGGTTAGTCGCCGCAAAAATCTCGGTCGAGTTCAATTTTCAGCCAATTCCGTTGTTTATTTCTCTAGCAACCGTTGCTAACGTGTTTTTGATAAAAGCTCCGAAAATCATCATCAATGCACGATGGGTCTCCAATTCTTTCGACGACGATCGATGAGAATCGATAAGTCATTCATTTTGGAACAACCATTGTTTATTCTCCTAGCAACCGTTGCTATGGAGATACGAAATTCAGCTTCAGACTGACTTTTTTTGTCGTACGTTAATTTTCGAAGGAATGGTCCGATCGTCCTGAAATTTTGCACACAGGTCGGTCTCCGGCAGATGTGAACCGAGTTCGGTGTTCAGCAACATCCGTTGTTTGATTCCATGGCAACCGTTGCTAGCTTGTTTTCGATAAGTTCCCATATAATTCATGATAAATGATCATTTGGGTTTGTATATTTATGGGATTCTATAACAATCAAAGAGACCTTTCCCGTATAAACCATTGTTGATGTCTCTAGCAACCGGTGTTTATATCCCTTGCAACCGTAACTAGGGAATGGGAAAAGTCAGTTGGAGGTTCATTTTTGGAACTGTTGATGACTAAGAAGTAAGAACATCGAAGCTCCGACATTTACCATAGCAACCGTTGTTTACGTCCTTAGCAACCGTTACTATGGAGTGGCAAAAGTCAGTTGGAGGTCCATTTTCAGAACTGTTGATGACTAAGAAGTAATAACGTCGAAGCTCCGACATTTACCATAGCAACCGTTGTTTACGTCCTTAGCAACCGTTACTATGGAGTGAGAAAAGTCAGTTAGAGGTCCATTTTCGGAACTGTTGACGACTAAGAAGTAAGAACACCGAAGCTCGGATATTTACCATAGCAACCGTTACTATGGAGTGGAGGAAATAAGTTAGAGGTTCATTTTGCTTTCTCAAAGAGTGGTGATTAATGCAAATTGAGGTTCAATTGCAATACTTTGAGAAAGCATACTGCTGATGCACTTGGCAGCGGTTATTTCCATGGCAACCGTTGCTATCGTGTTTTTGATAAGTCCCATATAATTCATGATAAATGATCATTTGGGTTCGTATATTTATGGGATTCTATAAGAATCAAAGAGGAGATTTCCCGTAGAAACCATTGTTGATGTCTTTAGCAACCGTTGTTTATATCCCTTGCAACCGTAACTAGGGAATGGGAAAAGTCAGTTGGAGGTTCATTTTTGGAACTGTTGATGACTAAGAAGTAAGAACATCGAAGCTCCGACATTTACCATAGCAACCATTGTTTACGTCCTTAGCAACCGTTACTATGGAGTGGAAAAAGTCAGTTGGAGGTCCATTTTCGGAACTGTTGATGACTAAGAAGTAAGAACATCGAAGCTCCGACATTTACCATAGCAACCATTTGTTTACGTCCTTAGCAACCGTTACTATGGAGTGGGGAAAAGTCAGTTGGAGGTCCCATTTTCGGAACTGTTGATGACTAAGAAGTAATAACGTCGAAGCTCCGACATTTACCATAGCAACCATTGTTTACGTCCTTAGCAACCGTTACTTATGGAGTGGGAAAAGTCTGTTTGGAGGTCCATTTTCGGAACTGTTGATGACTAAGAAGTAAGAACATCGAAGCTCCGACATTTACCATAGCAACCATTGTTTACGTTCTTAGAAACCGTTACTATGGAGTGGGAAAAGTCAGTTGGAGGTCCATTTTCGGAACTGTTGATGACTAAGAAGTAATAACGTCGAAGCTCCGACATTTACCATAGCAACCATTGTTTACGTCCTTAGCAACCGTTACTATGGAGTGGGAAAAGTCAGTTGGAGGTCCATTTTCGGAACTGTTGATGACTAAGAAGTAATAACGTCGAAGCTCCGATATTTACCATAGCAACCGTTGTTTACGTCCTTAGCAACCGTTACTATGGAGTGGGAAAAGTCAGTTAGAGGTCCATTTTCGGAACTGTTGACGACTAAGAAGTAAGAACACCGAAGCTCGGATATTTACGATAGCAACCGTTACTATGGAGTGGAGGAAATAAGTTAGAGGTTCATTTTGCTTTCTCAAAGAGTGGTGATTAATGCAAATTGAGGTTCAATTGCAATACTTTGAGAAAGCATACTGCTGAGGCACTTGGCAGCGGTTTTTTATTCAAAACGAATTCTTTTTATACATATCTCCACTTCGATTTCGTGAAATTTATCCCAACTTCGATAAAATCACTTTGACGCTATAGCGTAAGCAAAGAGTTCTTTTCAGCCACTATAGTTTGTCTAACTGATTTTTTTTTCTTCTTGATTATATCAATATTCGATTTTTGGGAGTGTATTTTTAAGCTAGTCCCAAGATTTCTCGAGAAAATCGTGTTAATTGAAAAATGACTTTGAGTATAGTGTAGGGGCGATGTGCTCGCGTTCACTTCGAGATCACGAGCACGTGGTGGGACATGAAACGAAGTAAGTTCCGTCTCTCCTCTCACACCCATCCTTTTACCAGCTCATATGTCCTCCCAGCACACATAAGTCAGCCACGCCGAGAACAATGGAAGCGTAATGCCCCCTCATTTTTTCCCAAATTGACTTGGATTTACTGGAAGGATAGTGCGCCTGTTATAAACTCGTTTTCATCAGCCTCAACAATTTATTTCCAACCAAACTTAGAAATAATAGTCCCGGTGAATCAAGCGCT
>JAJGQD010000039.1:0-12132 GCA_020882685.1 Aphelinus atriplicis
CACAAGTATTGGAAAACACGTTATTCACAGTGATGGGTACTAACTCAACATTTCTAAATGGAATAAACTTTGTCTCACTCATTCTAATCGAATTTTCCATGATAATTGGGTCAATTGAGATTGATGAACTGGATCACTGTTTCGTCTCCTCCTCGAAAATTACTATGAATATATTTGAGAACACATTGTTCGTAATGATTGAAATTGTATAAAAATCATTTCTGATTACAGTCTTGAAGCATTGGAAAATGGTTCATTTTGTTTCCATTTCTTGTATTCTATTCCTCACTCGCCGGCAAGGTCTTCTAACAGTTCACGATGGGCTGGAGATATGTAGTATCACTCATGTTGATAAATTTGTCTATTTTTGATAATTATTTTATGACCGAGTAAATACATTCAAGTTTATTTTCACATTGGTAAAACGAGTAAATACTGAAATTTCATATCAAAAGTATAAGTTTCTGACGAGTAACGATAGGTTAACGGTACATACATTTGTTAATCATTGTTTATATATTATCGGGGGACTCTTAAACTTGAATAATTTATCAAAAATTATCAAATTAAGTATTATAAAACCTTTCTGGAGAAAAGTATAAGTTTCTGACGAGTAACGATAGGTTAATGGTACATACATTTGTCAATTATCGTTGATATATTTACGGTTCGGTACTGGTTTTTTAATCAAATTTTCAGTCGAATTTACGAAGCACATTTTTCCATACATACTATTCTATATTTAAAGACATACATTAATTCATCGTAAACCGGAACTACCCAAATCTAAGCATATGAAAGTGAAGAAATCAATTCATATATTTGTCCTGGCAAGTTCAAATAAAATTCACCCTTCTTGCTTATCACAATTACATCTATAAATTCACGTATCATAAGAAGATGTGTTTTGTATTTTATTCTTAACTAAATCTGAGCATATAAAAGTAAATAAATCAATTCATTTTTTTCCTGACAAGTTCACATTGATTCGCTTTAAATATACAGTTACTTTAAACATATTATTCTATATGTGAAGACATACATAAATTCATTATTTACGAAGCACAAGAATAATCTTAGATTATCGGGGGACTCTTAAACTTGAATGATAATCAAAAATTATCAAATTAAGTATAATAAAACCTTTCTGGAGAAAATTATAAGTTTCTGACGAGTAACGATAGGTTATCGGTACATACATTTGTTAATCATTGTTTATATATTTACGTTTCGGTACTGGTTTTTTAATCAAATTTTCAGTTGAATTTACGAAGCACATTTTTTCATACATACTATTCTATATTTAAAGACATACATTAATTCATCGTAAACCGGAACTACCCAAATCTGAGCATATGAAAGTGAAGAAATCAATTCATATATTTGTCCTGGCAAGTCCAAATAAAGTTCACTCTTCTTGCTTATCACAATTACTTCTATATATTCACGTATCATAAGAAGATGTGTTTTTTTCATTTTATTTTTAATATTTAGGCATTCATTTATTCTTTCATTGTTCTTCTGCTAAATGTATTTTTTAATATACATAAATTCATTATATACCAGAACTACCGAAAGCTGAGCATATGAAAGTAGAAAAATCAATTCATATTTGTCCTGGCAAGTTCACATTGATCCTCTTTAAATATACAGTCACTTTAAACATATTATTCTATATGTATAAAGAAATACATAAATTCATTATATACCAGAACTACCCAAATCTGAACATATGAAAGTAAAGGAATTTTCTGTTTCAAGTTTCCATAAATCCTTTATCATTTGATGAGTTTTCAGCAGTTAATCTGCGACTCTTTTCTTCCCCTAAATCTGCCATAAGTCCAGCCAAATTGTGAAGTACTTCATCATAAGGTTTGGAGCTTTGCATCTACAGCATTTTTAGCCACATGATTTGCAGCATATCTATCAACAGGCTGACATTGGTGAGCATCAAACGATTGAATGCATCAATAAATGGGATTAATTGACTTTTTCGGATGAATAATGAAACTCACTAATTCTCATATATTTCTATTTTCTATATTGATGATGCATTGAGAAAACGTTCTTTTTGTTCCAATTTCTCGCATTCTATTGCTCACTCGCCGGCAATGTCTTTCGCAGTTTTTTTATGTATTTTTATTCTACAAATTGTGATAAAAGTTATGATCTGTGATCATGTATTTCTATCACAGATTGAGTGTCTATGATTCTATGAATTCTATTGCTGATTGTCCATCAGCACTGTTAAGAATTTTACTCAGTTTTTTTATTGTAAGCCAAGATTGAAAAAGTTCTTTTTTTGCAAACTCGCCTCTCCCAAATTCTTGACACTCATTATCTAAAAACTGTTTTATAGTGACAGATGGAATCTCTGTCTCAAACAATCTTAGTAGTTTTTCAACATCTGTAATTTGCACTTGTGAATTCTCTATGTTTTCTGGGTTAACTTCAGTTACAGATGGAGAATTTTTTCGTTTCTTCTTATTTAAGGTAGCTCCAGCGTTTGGTGTCGTACCTAGCCGGGGCCCGCAGGGGTGCCTTTGAATATTTGTAATTTAAACAAACTAATTGTATGGGTATGGTATCTTTGATTTTCCGAAGTAGATATATGTACATTTAACATTATATCAATGATGAGAATTAACTTTTTCTTGTCGCCCAGTCTCGGGACCTCATTTTATAACATCCCTGACGCATGAAATATGGCAACGCCGCTGCAGCTCAGCTGGCCGACTGACGTATCTATAGGTATACAATGCATATATGTATACGCGCGTCCGAAATGTACTGGTTCGGACGGTCGTTATGAATGTGCGTTGAGTATTGTTCGGCTAAATTTTGAAACAAAATGCCGTACGATATACGGGGTACCATTGGTAAGAAAAAGGGGATGTTCATAAAGAAGAAAGTGAAGAAGCAGATAAATGATTTCGTACACCGGACTCAGGACGAATCTCTATTCGTTTGATATTGTAGTATAACTACTCTTATGTACGTATTAACATAAATCAATTTCATCAGAATAAAACCAATAATGAAGAGGATGCCAAGTATCTATTATTCGATGGTTCAAGAATTGTAAATATGGAAATGCTTGCTCAAGGCTCATGGTGTCACGTATGCGAATCATCAGTATCTCTACGATATTTGTTGGAAGAGAAACAGTGTGGGATTGCTAGTAATTTTACTAGCTTTTCGCTTGAAATTTTAGATTTTTTCGCTGTGAAATGCCAAACATGCAATAACATTATGAAATTAGAAACGAGCTCAAAATCTACAACCAGTCGTTATCATGATTTGAACTTGAAATTGGGTATAGGTAAGTGACTCTTTTCATTCAATTGGATGAATTGAATCTATTGATATTGTTTGAAGAGTGCGTATTATAGTGTGTAAACTTATACTGATGCCTTATCTTATTCCCATACTCCAGGTATGCTTGATGCTGGAATGGGCGAGACTAATGTCAACACTCTACTCTCTGCGCTAAATATCTCAACAGTATCAAACACGTCCATGACAAGATATGAGCGATATGTAGGAGCAAGGATTGAAAAATTAGCTCAGCAATCATGTGCCGCTGCTATTGAGGATGAGAAAGCTTTAACCGTTGCAAATGAGAAGTGAGTCGAAGAAGTGTAAAGTACATGTGATTAATTATAGTAAGACAATCAGAAATTAATTTTTTGAAAATTTTTTAGATCATGAGATAATTTATAATAAGTGACATTTAAGAATCATAAATTTTTACCTAGCTTACACTTAATTTTAATATATTATATTTATATATTTACATTATGTAAAACGTATGCTTGAGTATATCTAATGAATATTTGCAGATATTTTTACTAATAAGTTTTTGAGTACTTTAACAAATTTTTTGGATCATGAGATAATTTATAATAAGTGATAATTAAGAATTATAAATTTTCACCTAGTTTACACTTAATTTTAACATGTTATATTTATATATTTACATTATTTAAAACGTATGCTTGAGTATATATAATGAATATTTGTAGATATTTTTACAAATAAGTTTTCAAGTACTTTACGAAAATTTGAAAATCTTCCTCTTAAAATGTTTTATTCATATGTTCAATTGTATGATGAATTTAATGCTGATTTTTTCAATAAATATTTATGAATAATTTTTTCAATAATTATTAAATAAACGGACTGTATGAGCTAGTGAAATTAATATTTGCTAAACGGTTTTAGATCTTCCTGTTTTCCATTTTGACCCATTATATATTATTCCAAAAGGCTGATTAACTTTTTATTTTGCAACTAGTGGAAAGGTTGACAATGATAAAAATAATAACAACGTTACGAATTTGACTGCTTCGTTTGATGCTGCCTGGACTAAGAGAGGAAGACAAAATAATAGCTTCAGTGGTACTTATAAACCCCTTGATGAAATCATATTGATGTCATTGATTATATATTGAATTGACTTATAATATATGATGTCGTAGGTCATGCATCCGTCATCGGCTTCTTCTCTAATAAAGTCATGTCTTATTCATGTCGTGACATATACTGTAAGAAATGTAGACAAAAATCACGCAAAGATCATGTGTGTAAAAAGAATCATTCGGGTTCATCTAAATCTATGGAAGCAGATATGGCTGTTGAAGTGGTACTAAGGAATGAACTTCTGGTGAAAGCAAATTGTAGGATAAATACAATCGTTGGAGACGACGATTCATCATCTATCGCCTCTCTGAGACAACTCTCTCTATACGCTATAACGAAATGGTCAGATTTCAACCACGTGAAAAAAACGTTTAATAGTAAACTGTACGAAATGAAGCTTAGCGCTTCACTTTGAGAGTATTTTTCAAGAGTATTTTCCATTGTTATAAAACAAAACCAAGGTGATCCAGCTTAAGTGAAAATTGCTCTACAAAACGTTATTCCACATGCTTTTGGAAATCATGACAAGTGCGACTCTTTCTGTGAAAGGACCGACGATGGTATCCACATTTACAGATATTTTAAGGATGGAACATGTTTGACCGATCCTAATTTGAGAGAAAAATTAGAGAAAATTCTTCAGCCATACATCAATAGTGCAGCACAAATTGCGCCGTGCGCATCTAGTCAATCGAACGAATCGTTCAACAACACCATATGTTCTAAACACCCAAAATCTAAGTTTTATGGAGGTTCGGAGTCGCATACTTACCGTGTTGCGACAGCAGTATGTCAAAAAAATATGGGTTACGAATTCGTTGTAAATCTGAATACCAATATGAATCTATCCCCAGGTAGAAACACTCAAAGATTTCGAAAAAGAAAACAAGAACACTCTTACTCAATAACTGAGAGAAGAAAAGATGTACCTTCCAAGAAAAGACGCATACAGCTGAAAAAAGAACGATCTTCAAAAAATGTAGCTATGTCTAATCGGGAAGGTATTTCTTACGAATCAGGATCGAGATATCTTAATACTTCGCATTTAATTGACGAAGCAGTAATAGCTGGTATTCATTTTGTTTATAAAATGATTGATATTCTTTCAGTTAAAATTATTAATTGATATTCTTCAATTTCTTTTCCAGAAAATATAAATTATGAACATTGCACCACAGTTATATTTGACATCGAAACTACTGGATTGAGAATAACAGATGAAATAGGGCAGGTAAAAATTACAATTCACATAATAACTTGTTTTAACTTCATCTTATATTTTCTATTGGTACCAGCTGGCTGCAGTTTGTGAAGAGAGTACTTCCAATGTTTATATAATGCCTTATAGAGAAATGTCTCCAGAAGCATCGGAAATTACTAGAATTAGGATAATAGATCAGACTATGTTTGCTGACGGAAAAGAAGTTCTGACTTTTTCTTCAAGAGAAGGATTTTTGAGCTTTTTATATTTTCTCAAGAAACTGAAAAAACCATGTATACTTCTGGCACATAATGGTTCCAGGTAACAATTATCGCTACACACTGATATATTTTTAGAGCAATATTTTTTACGAATTATTGCAATATATTTCAAATTCGATGCTCCAAGAATAGTCAAATTAGCGAGGCCATTGAAACTTGTAGAGGAATTGAAGATGTTCGTAAAAGGATTTGGGGATACTTTACATATCTTCAAAGAAGTACTCCCAGAAAGAAAAAAGGCAAAACAAGGTTTTAGTCAGAGCGTTCTAGTCAATGACTATTTAAACGGTGAAGATGTTGCTAATGCTCATAATGCTCTTAATGATGTGTTGATGTTACAAAGACTGTTGAATCATATTAAAGTCGATTTTAATATGATACTTATTCACACAAGAAGTCTGAATTTTGTGATAGATCCGAAAAAAAGGGATCCAAATGTTATCAACTGCCAAGAATCGTTATTTCAGTTGAAGATTAGCACTAATATGAAAAATAAAATGTCCAAGGCTCGTTTGAATCTAATCAAACTAAAAAAAGCTTGTAAAAGTGGCATTGAAGGTTTAACTATTTTATTAAGTCAAGATGTTTGTGGCAGGCCACGTGTTACAAAACATAAAAAAACTATTAAAACATTGTTTGAACAGCTATGTTCGTCAAAATGAGTAATTCTGATAAAAAGTAGAATTTGAAGTATTTTATACCAAATTGAAATGTGATGCATGTTGAGTACGTTCATATTATGAGAAATATTGTTTCTTAGTTCAAATAATTCATAAGTCAGGTAATATAAAATTGTTTTTCTATTTTAAGTAAATGATTCATAATTATTCATAAAGTTGAAGTTCTATTTCGCTAAAATTGTGGAATATGTGATTGAATATATTATGCCAAAGGTATCAATGTAACAAAAATATACGTTCCTATAATCTGTTTCATAATTATACGGATTAGATACATTTTTTCCCCAAAAAACTGATGCATCCAGATTATTTTCTTTTCAATCGCTAAATCATATTTTTGTATGATTTAGAGCCATAAATCATAAATATCCATCATACAATTGATTTCTCACGAGTTTTCTTCCTCATCTTTTATTTTCTCATGGGATGATTTACTCGTGTGATGTAGTTATTAATTAAACACTACGAGAACGCCTTTGCCACCATTTATATCGATGAGTTTGAATCGCCGCTCTGCGACGTTGTCATATTTCATGAGCATGCGCACGAGCTACTCCAATATACGAACTGAATCACATTTGATTTTTTGATAATCAATAACAATCCAATAAGGTCGGTGACCCATCGTTTTCTTCATGCTTTCCGAATCGTAATAACTCATACTTCAAGTTCCTATATTTTCATCAAAATTTAGCGTTTATACACGCCTCAAATCGTTTAGGTAGTTTACTTCTCCATAAGCCACCGTGTTAAAATTGCGTACTTTCAATAATTAATTGTTCAAAAGTAAGATCGGTAACATACATTTTTTTTCGTGGCAATCTATTTTTCGATGTCTTATTCATAATTCACTGAATTTTCGGGGAGAACTGATGTTAAATTCTAAACCGCTGGAGCCACCTTAAAACATCATAATTTACCGCATCTGGATTGAGAGGAACTAAGCCACAGCTTTTAAATCCATTCACACTAGTTTGCGTAAAGTCAAATGACTCAGTCACAGCTGCCCTGCTTGTAGTGAGGTTTTGGCCAATCCTGTTGCTAAGTTGAGGACGTCTACGCATGAATCCATAATACCAGTATTTTCCAGGACGTCCTTCTTTGAATGGAGTTTTTCTGTTGGTATCTAAAATAAATTTTTGAACACAATCAAACAGCTGATCTTTTGTGATAGGAAAACCTCTCTGACCACACTCAAAAATCCATTCGACTATTGCATTTTCTTCTTCTGTACTCATGAATGTTTATGGACCTCGCTTACAGTTGAGTGGAGACATATAATTGAACTTAGAGTGCAACGAACTTTTTGGTACTCTAAAGTCTGGTACGCTCGTATCAGTGATATTCCTTCTCTCATTGCATTTAAGACATTTTGCAAATCTTGAATTGAATGAGAATTCATTTTTCTTTTGTCCAAAGCTTTGTGCGTTTGCATCTTTTTACTTCGAAGCTTGGATTTCGCATTTTCTGGATGATGAGTTCTCATGTTTCTATGATGAGTTTTTGCTGGATATGAGTTTTTCTTCTTTGTTGCAGTCAACATGATGAATCTGAAAATGATTCAAAGAATTGTTTTAGCATAAAATGATTATTTTTGTTTGAATGATGAATGATGTTACATATAGAAAGATAGAGATACTTATAATGTAAAGATTTGAGGTTATGTTTTGCAACTGTGAATTTCTCTTACAATATTACTATAACAAGAATACTTTATCAGCCTCATACAATTCAATAAGCTTAATAAACACTAATTCACTCCTCTTTAGTGATTTTATGACTAAAAAATGTATACTCTTTGTAAAACGGTACGTGTCCATAAACTTCTGCCAGTATACATGAGGGTGCTAGTGAAGCTGGACAGGTGGTGCCACCTTGTCCCAGAACTGCATACAACTTTCAAAATAGAGTTCAATTCCGTATCCCGACTGTCCGGGTATACCTTCCAAATCTTCG
This sequence comes from Aphelinus atriplicis, assembly GCA_020882685.1. Taxonomy (NCBI): domain Eukaryota; kingdom Metazoa; phylum Arthropoda; class Insecta; order Hymenoptera; family Aphelinidae; genus Aphelinus; species Aphelinus atriplicis. The sequence goes on from JAJGQD010000039.1 coordinate 8,541, forward strand.
GTTGTCCAAGTACTGCTGACGTTATCTTAATCTCCCTGTTGAAAAAAATAAGGTGGATTTCCTAGCTAGGATTCCACGTGGATTGAACATGGATCATAGTTGGATTTAACTATGATCCTACTTGAATTTTATATGAAATTGTCTACGTGGATTCTTAAACTGATCCACGTGGATTTTCGTACCGCGAATTCTCGGGACATTCCACGTGGATTTTTGGAAGTATCCACGCCCTGTTAAAAAAATCGACTGGATTTCCAGCTGGATTTGCACTGGATTCCAGCTGGATTTTGACTGGATTCCAGCTGGATTCCAGCTGGATTGGGCTGAATTCCAGCTGGAAACGAAAAATCCAGGTGAAGTGATGCAGGAAAAATCCAGTGAGTTTCCCGAATAATCCAGCTGGATCCTGAGATAATCCAGCTGGATTTTACTAGAATTAGGGTTATATCGTTATTATAGATCAAGCAGATTTTCCGGATAATCCAGCTGGATTTTTCGACAATCCAGCTGGATTTTTCGACAATCCAGCTGGATTTTTTCGGTTTGAGGGCACCAAGCTACGGCGTCGAATCCAGCTGGATTATGAACGAATCCTGCTGGATTTTTCTATAATCCAGCTGGATTTTTTCGGTTAGGGAGCAGCGAGCTACGGCGTCGAATCCAGCTGGACTATGAACGAATCCTGCTGGATTTTTCGGTTCTAGAACAGCGGGCTACGGCGGCAAATACAGCTGGATTATGAACGAATCCTGCTGGATTTTTCGATAATCCAGCTGGATTTTTCGGTTTTAGAACAGCGGGATACGGCGGCGAATCCAGCTGGATTATGGACGAATCCAGCTGGATTTTTCGGTTTGGGAGCAGCAGGCTACGGCGTCGAATCCAGCTGGATTATGAACGAATCCTGCTGGATTTTTCGACAATCCAGCTGGATTTTTCGGTTTGGGAGCAGCGGGCTACGGCGGCGAATCCAGCTGGATTTTTCGACAATCCAGCTGGATTTTTGGGTTTGGGAGCAGCGGGCTACGGCGGCGAATCCAGCTGGATTATGAACGAATCCAGCTGGATTTCAAAGCAATCCAGCTGGATTTTTCGGTTTGGCAGCAGCGGGCTACGGCGTCGAAACCAGCTGGATTATGAACGAATCCAGCTGGATTTTTCGGTTTGGGAGCAGCGGGCTACGGCGGCGAATCCAGCTGGATTATGAACGAATCCAGCTAGATTTCTAAGCAATCCAGCTGGATTTTTCGGTTTGGCAGCAGCGGGCTACGGCGTCGAATCCAGCTGGATTGTCGAAAAATCCAGCTGGATTCGTTCATAATCCAGCTGGATTCGCCGCCGTAGCCCGCTGTTCTAGAACCGAAAAAATCCAGCTGGATTGTCGAAAAATCCAGCAGGATTCGTTCATAATCCAGCTGGTTTCGACGCCGTAGCCCGCTGCTGCCAAACCGAAAAATCCAGCTGGATTGCTTAGAAATCCAGCTGGATTCGTTCATAATCCATCTGGATTCGCCGCCGTAGCCCGCTGTTCCAGAACCGAAAAATCCAGCTGGATTGTCGAAAAGTTCAGCTGGATTCTTTCATAATCCAGCTGGATTATCCGGAAAATCTGCTGGATCTATAATAACGATATAACCCTAATTCTAGTAAAATCCAGCTGGATTATTCGGGAAACTCACTGGATTTTCCCTGCATCACTTCACCTGGATTTTTCGTTTCCAGCTGGAATCCAGCCCAAATCCAGCTGGAATCCAGCTGGAATCCAGTCAAAATCCAGCGTAAATCCAGCGTAAATCCAGCTGGAATCCAGTGCAAATCCAGCTGGAAATCCAGTCGATTTTTTTCAACAGGGCGTCAATTTCGGCACGTTTACGTCGAACGTAAAATCCCTTTCGAGTGTTTCTTTTAAAAAATTAAGTTAATTCTTGAGTTTTTTGATTTTTTGTGTTCTTAAAAAGGAAAAAATTTTTTCGAATTGTTTCTGACGAAATAAAATCTCCTCCGGGAACTGACGTTCCAAACATTACAAGTAATTATAAAGACTGACGTAAACTTCGAGACTGCAATAATTTTAGAATAAGTGCGATAATATAATATCTAGTCGATATTAGCGCAAGCACCGACCTTTGGCATTTCCCGTCTGTAACCGAGAGACTGACTGTGTGTGTGTGAGAGAGTGCATAGTGTGAAGGAGTACAGAGCGTTATCCAAATTTGCGGTAATTAATAAGTAGTCGTAAGCGTACACATCCCGATACACATCCGCCCACGAGCAAGATGGCGTCAAATTACAGCATCGACCTGCCGAATTGGTTGGAGAATTTAACAGATTCGGAGCTAGAGGATGCGATGAAAAAGCTGGACCTGCAAACGCGCAATTCAGCAGCCGCGAATATAATCAAATTAATGCGACGTCTAAACGGGGACTACGAGGCGGCGGATTTCATAGAGCGTCCAGAACTGGCGACAGAACAGGAGTTGTTCGAGCACAGGGAAAACCTGCTGATAGAATATACGCAGTACCTGGGAAACTTCTGCCCCACGACGCTGAATGAAACGGCAGCCTGTATACAGCGAAGTAGGTTAGAGCGCACGACAATAGCGGAAACAGAAATTACAGCGAACAGCACACATCTAACGCTGAATCCAACAATCGCGGACCCCTCAGGATTCCTGATGACAGACGCAACTAACACCCACATGACGCTCCGGGATAAAATCGTAACAGAGACCGCTAACACACACGCACCCACAACTACGACAACGTCAGCGCCGATCAGACCGACCGCAAGAGAGCAACAACAGGTACACGTAACGTACCCTGACGGTACTAGCGAATGGATGGACAGGAGGTTAGTCGCAGAAATGACAAAACTCCAGGAAGCTCGGCGGGAATGCGAGAGGGTAAGAGACGAGCTCTTAAGAGAACGCAAACTCATAAGTAGCACGAGGATGCAGAATGCGCAAGCCCGCAACGAAGCGTCACAAACTCAAACCCTGATGCGCTGGCGAACTCGACACAAAATGAGACGGCACCCGCAAGGAGAGTAAACATGCAGGACACCTACGATATCAATTACTATCGGAAAAATGAACCGGTCCAGACAGCAGTTCCGACAGCGACGGCGCAAAACAACCAGTACTTGTTGCCAGGCCCTCAAGACCCGATTCACCCAATCTGGGGGAGGGGGGCGCACAGTATGTATACTGGGCGAGAGTCGGCTAGTAATGGAACAGCGGGACGCCGAACTAATCTTAACAACTCGATCATAGATGTAGGGAAAATTGTCAGGTCCTGGAAAATAGGATTCTCGGGCCAAGCAAAGACGACCAGCATCGAGAAGTTCCTGCAACGGGTAGAAGAGTGCAACAGGTCATCCAACCTGTCAGACACGGAGTTGATTAATGGAATGACGGAATTTCTGTCAGGGGTGGCGTTGCATTGGTACCGCCAGACGCAGCATCGATGGCACAGCTGGCAAGACTTTTGTAACTCGGCACGCCTTATCTACGGTGTCGACCGTAATTTCCAACAGCGACTGAGTCGTGAGGCGGAGAAAAGGACTCAACACCCCAGGGAACCGGTGAGGGAC
>JAJGQD010000039.1:30455-372774 GCA_020882685.1 Aphelinus atriplicis
TTAGCTGTTTTTTTATGGCGCCGGTTGATTGCGCTGCCCGCGGTGGTTCTGCTGGTTCCGTGGCACTCATGGTCATCTCCGCTGTACCCGTTGCTATCTTTGATACCGTAGGTGGTATTGGTACCACGGAGTCTGATGTTGGTGTTGCGGCCACGTCCTCTTCAGGTGAAGTGATTCCCCTCCTGATTTCGTCCTTGTCAGCGCGTCCGATGGCCTGCTCTGCCTGTTCCTTATTGGGGAAGGACACTTTCCACCAGCTGCGTGAGTGCTGAGATCTTAGCTCAGTGACATCAACTACGTCCCCGTATTTGCGTAGGGCCGCTGCGACTTGTGCATCAGCGATACACTTCGCCGGGTCGTCGATAATAAAGACCAATGAATCATCATTCTCAGCCGCCAGTATCTCAATTTTGGGCCCCTCTGTGCTGATTTGTGCCTGCTGTTCGTTGGCTATGGTCCTCTCAGAGCTGGTACTCGAACCAGGCGTGAGGTTGTTAGGGTCCAGTGCTTGGTGAGCTGCTTCCGCTGGTTCGCTCTGTTCGTAGGTAACTAGGTACCTTTTGATCCTGTCGTTGGCCATGATCCTCTCAGGCTCTTCAATGGGGCCATAAATACTCAGCATTTCTATCAACTTCATATATTTCATCAAGTCTACGATGGTTACCTCGATGGTATTGGCCTTTTGGGTTTTTTCCACGCTAGTAATGCTCATGGTGGATGAAATCAGGTGCTGGTACTAGTTTTACTTTTGAATTATAGTTGGTGCTGATACCGATTCTAAGTCCGTACTGGTACTGGTACTGGTACTTCTGAAATAAAGATGGATGTTATGATTATTTGGAGCTGGTGGTTTATTTGTTTTATTACATACGTAATGGGTTCGTTCTAGTGCTAAATTGGGTGCTAGATCAAGGAAGGATCGGGAAAGTGTCACGCGTGTTAATTGTTCTTACGCTAGTACTTTGGTTCTGTCATAAGTGCTTTTTGATTTTACATTAAAGTTTCCCTGAGTAGCAATTCTTCTTCCACGTCCTGATCTTCGCCAACGTCCATGTCTGAATCAGACTCGTCCAGGTCTATTTGTTGATATGCTTTTTTTGTTGTTGTTTTCTCGTTACAGGATTGTTTTCCATCTGATTCCCTTTCGGTTGATGCTTCATACATTTTCCTTTGTTTGGGTTGTACGGTCTCATTCTCAAGTTCCGCCTGTCTTGTCTTTGGTGGTATCGTCGTGACCTCGTATGTGAGCGTTCCTTTGTAGAACCCAAATCTTTCTAACGTTGTGTGCTGTTTGGGTTTTTCAGTGGATTCTTCTTGGTTCATCAGATCATTTTTCTTTTTATTCTCTGTCAAGCGTTTCAGTAAGTCTTCTTCACATTTCCACAGGAGCTGTCTTCGACAGGTTACTTCATGCAGCGTGTAGGTACTCGTATCCACTTGTCTTCCACATGGAACATGATACCTTTTAGCGGTTGTCTGGTGTCCCATCAATTGGCCTGATGATCTTCTTGGTTCCGTCGGTTGAGTTCGGTACAGTGGATTGCTGTGTCCCATTGCTTTCTTTGCGTCTTCGGCATCAAAATAGCAAATGTATCCATAGGAAAGTTGTCCATTTTTATCTCTGAGAGTGTTCAAGTATTCCATTTCCCCAAACTGGGTGAAATGTTGGAAGAATAATTCTTCCCGCTGATCCTCTTGCACACTCCAAGGTAAGGTACAAAAGATTCTTCTTGGGTCTCTTGGTACCCGTGGTTCCTCAGGTCCCTTTGGTGTATCAGTACTTTCAATTAGTGGTAAAAATGGAGCTCTAGAAACTCTGCGTGGTATGATGGCCTCGTCTAGTTCCATGGCATTTTGGGCAACTTGTTCCCTTTTGTCTCTTGGTGCTTTCAATTAGTAATTCATGGGTCCCATATTTACAGATTTATTTACAATGTTAGTTATCCATCTCGGCGGAAAAGCTTACGGAAGGTGATTTGGGAATCATTTGGGTGCAACTGTGATCAGTGAGGTTCGCGGTTCCCGCGCTAATGTCATAACATGATTGAGTGTTTACAAAGCTCAGTTGTCCCAGTCTTTCCGTATTTTGTCTGGTCATTGTTTCTGCTCTGTCTTGTTTTTGATTCTCTCGGTTTCCGTCATTAGATTCAGACGTCATTATCCTTTGTGATGTTAGTTCTATGTTATTTGTGCATGAAGTTTGATTTCTAGTTCCTATTAGTTCCCAACACCTCTTGCTCTTTCCGTGTTTCAATGAGTATACTATGATGGTGATTATGATGAGAGCAAGGTAGAGGAAATAGTTTCCGAAAATAAGCTTGTGTGTATTGAAATGATTCAAGTCATTATCTTTGATGATCTTTAAGCGATTCATAATTTCGTGCAGTGATTCTTTCTTCTGATCCCATGATTCTTCTGTATTACCTTAAGTGAGGTGTTTCTGGAGTTGTTCCCTGAATTGTGGATGAACCTCGAACAGATTCAAATGCATTTCGGGTGCATAAATGTACTGGCTTCCTCTCATTTTCCTTCCTTCGTTCAGAAGTGTGACTTCTTCATTTTGGGCCTTACAGTCAAGATTGAATTTCATGATCCCAGCTCCCGATAGAGTGATTTCCTCTGGCTGTTGGTCTGCACAGGTCGTTCTTATCTTATCCTCGTGGCTCGTAGAAAACAGCCACAGTCCTTTTGATCGAACGTACTGCCATTGAGTTTGGTTGATTTTGCGATATCTTATATCACACGAATTCAAAGTTTCCGGTTTGGGTCTTATCAGCATCATCATCTCGCAATCATGCTGATATGATGTATCCCTCAGAGGTCCTGCTGTTGAGCAGATATATACGTTTCTTGTGAAAATGCAGTCATTCAGTTCCGAATCACTCATTTTCATGTATGTCTGATGATTGTTGTCCATTGCTATGTATTTGTGGCTGGCGCGAACATAAGCCATACCTTTGGCGATTCCTTCATGAATTTGCGGTACAAATAATTCATGTATTTCGTATAGTTCGCACAGGGTTCTGTCCACTAAAGGTAAATTCAGTATCACTAATACTCGTCCATCGTGGTGAGTGACGTCCATTGTTGCGATGTTTATTACTTCTTCAGGTCTCAAATGTTCCGTGGGAATTGGCAAATCCCATTCTCCTTTTGTCTGGAGAATGTCCGTGTTTATTCTCACTAGAATCTCATCAGTTAGGAAACCCTTATGTATTTTGTTTCCTCTGAGATCCTCTAGAATTCCTATCATCTCCTTGTATCCTCTTGCAAGGTGGTCCATCATCGAACCGACTCGGTATGCATAATCCACTACTCGGATATATTGCATTTCCTTGTCTACTTCATTCTCGATGCGTTTTTCGAAATCCTTGATTTCTGTGGTGTGAATTCTGGAAATGGTGTGTAATTCGTCCAGTGATGAAGCTACGATGTGTGTACGGTCGCCCATGAGTTTAGCTATCTCACTTTGTTGCATAAGAGTACTTTGTACCTTTTCATTTATTTCCTCGACTTCATCATTGGTTACTAGTCCAAAAAGAGAGTGACTAATAGATCCAACAAATCCAAAAGGTGTTAGTCTCTTGTTTCTGTGGTCTTCGCTGTGTCCATTCATCTGTGACAATTGAGGTGCAAGACTTCGTGCTACATGGTCAAGTTTCGTTTTACTTGCCATTAAGGTGTGGTCTCTTTCTGAAAATTGGTTGGCTTGAGCTATTTGTTCGCATTGCTCCTTGGTGAATTTCTCGCAGTTCTTCATATAATCTTGCTTGCTGACCGTTAGAGAATTTTCCTTGATGAACTGGTCAATCTCTATGTGAATTAGCACCTGCCATTCTGCTCGTCTGAGATGCATGGTCTCTTTCTTCTCAAAGTATAGTCCGGGGTTGTGCTTTAGATAGCTTACCTCATATCGTCTCGTCGTGTCAGTTAGTGTCATAGTCATTAGGATCATTAGGGATAGAGGAATGATACGGTACATTTTGGATGAGAGTGTAAAATTCCTGAAAAACATGCAAAATGATTAATCATTATAGGCAAGCTTTAGCTTGTCCGTGTGTTTTCTTATGCGTTTGCCATTTGGCAATTCAAGAACCACATTGTTCTTGCCCAATACCTCTACTATTTTTAGGGGCTTGTTGTAGTAGCTGTCAAATTTGCTATTACGTGGTTCCTTTAAAACGCGTGCATAATCATTTACTCTGCCTCTGAATTCCCTTGCCTTGAGGTCGTACCTCTCTTTCGATTTTTCTTTACTTCGAATCTGATTCTCCGCGGCTATTAATATCATTTCGTTCAGTCTCTCTATTAGGTCCCTTAGATAAACATTATAGGTTCTTAGCTTTTCGTCACGGGGTACTTTAATTGGTAACCTAGCTACTCTACCGAAAACTAATTCGTAAGGTGTAAAATTTGTGGAATTGTGTACGGTTGTGTTGTAGGAAAAGGTCGCGAATGATGCTAGCAAATCCCAATCATCATATTTCTCTGAATAGGTTCTCACAAAGTCCATTAAGGGTGTGTGACTACGCTCAAGGGATCCATTTGTTTGAGGGTGGTAGGGTGATGTGGTAAGATGGTGTACTCCAAAAATTCGGGGCATCGTCTCCACTAAATCTGAGAGGAAACTAGTGCCATTATCTGACGGTATTGCGCGTGGGGCTCCAAATTAACATATTAGATGTCTCACAAGGGCATCGGCTATGGTAGTTGCTTTTATATTGGGTATGGGTATCGCGATTAGGTATTTGGTTAAATTACATTGAATAGTGAGTAGGTGATAATTTCCTCTTGGGGTCATTCGGAGTTTTCCGACCGTGTCTATTGAGACTTTATCAAAGGCTTCTATTGGGGTATCAGTTAGTATCATGGGGTCTCGGGTCTTTATTCGATTAATTTTCCTTTCTTGGCAATTGGGACATTTACGTATGAAATTTAAAATGTCGTTGCGCATTCCTGGCCAATAGGATCTTTCTCGAACCTTCTTATAAGTTCCATTTACTCCTTCATGTCCACCCATCATATTACAGTGCAAGGTTTCAATAATTTCCTTGCACTCGTGTTCTGATGGTAGGCTCACTTTTCCATAACAAATTGTCACTTTGATGTTGCTGTTTTCAAATCTTTCTCTGACCATTTCGGTTAGCAATCCAGGTTCTAAACTGTCGGTCATGTCTCCTTTCCGAGTGATTCGGAAGCTGTTTAGGTTCTTGCTGATCAGAACGTTTATCAGATTTTTCAGTCCGTCGCGAAAGTTTTTCACGGTAAGTGGATCAAAATGTTTCTCCTTCACTACTATTGAAAAGACGTTATGATTCTTATAGGGAATCACTAGTACTTGACCTATTTTAGGTTTCTTTTCCTTCAAGGTTGGGATGGAAATAGCACCTATTCCCAGTAGAAGTTTCATGGTTTCTCCTATAACTTCGCAATCTCTCGAAATGAAATGAACTAAGTTGTCTCTTTTGTACGTGAGACAAGCTCGAGATGTCATGACGTTGTTTCGTAATCGTAACTCACTTCCGTCATTCTCGTCGCTAGACATCTCCTTAGCAAAGAGTAATTCTCTTTGTTTTTCTGGGTCGAGTTACTGATTTATTGGGTCAACTTGTGGTACCAGTGAGATAAAGCATGGCAAGTCAGTTGCGGGTTCTCGTGAGAAGTTTAATTTTACTGAAGAGTTCTCGCTTTGCTCAGCTATTTCTTCCATTTCGTTGAATCTCACTCTTCTTATAGGTTCTTCGGTTCCAACTAGTGGTGTGCTACGAAACCTAGGCTCTCTGGGTTTTACCGTTGGGGTAAACGAGATTGCTCTATTTGTTTCGGGTCGTTCTGGTGAGGGTTCTGCTGATGAAATCTCTTCCGCTTGCTCTGGAAGTATACATTCAGCAATGTCTCTCTTGATAGTCTCGAAATTCTGTATCAGTTCGTCAATACGCTGCTCCACGTTCTCATTCTGCCTACTTTATTCCAGTATTTCGCTCTCAGACATGTATGGTCTTCTGGAGGTATTCCGCTCCAGACTATCGTTGTCTTCAGGTACCTCTCCTCTTTCACGATGTATTCTTAGACTTTTTTCAAACTTGTCTATGGCTCTCTGTATTTCTTCTCTAGACAGATCATTGTCAGTGAGTTCATCTCCAAACACATTATCAGAGTCCTCACTATCTGTGGTATCAATTGGTGAGCATGGTACCTCTTGTGGTTCATCAGTTTCTGACTCTGAATGCTCTTGTTCTCTTTCTATCTCTTCGTCAGTGTTTGGTACTCTTAATCCGCTCCTTCTGGGGTCTATCAACGGTGGACCTTCAGATTCACTGAGGTTATCCTGCAGATTTGCGGAATTGATCTGTCCCCTGAAATCATTCGATGTTTCATCTTGTTCAGAAACTAGTTCTTGTTTGGGTTCAGATGGTTCAAGTGTCTTACTTGTGCCTGGTACAGGATTTCTGTCGGCAATTTCTTGAACTGTCTGAGGTTCAGGTTGTGTGACTAGATTTTCACCTTTCTTTGTTGCACCCTCAGCTTCAGGTTCATTCTGCTTAGCTGGGTCGGGTAGCTTCGGCGTTTTCTTGTTTTTCTTCTCTAGGCTTACGCGTCTGCCTGTTAATGCGTCATAGGCCGGAGAATTCGCTGGCGTGACCTTGGATCGTGTTCTCTGAGCGATCACACAGTGGTCCAAGTTGGGTGCTTCTTTCTTGTTTTTGGCTCCTGTAGGTCTGCCTTTCGGCCTTGGGTTGCTTCCAAGCGAACTTGACCTTGGTCTAACTTGTGGAGTACTGATAGCACTATTTTTCGGGGTACTTGTAGAGGCTTTTGCAGCTCTCTCTCTGATCACAAAAACTCTGATTCGGGGTAGTTTCTCATTTATGTCATCCTCGCTTGGCTTTTCCTCGGGGTTACGGGATAATGCGTCAGCATTTTTATTCAACTTCCCGGGCTTATACTTAAACGTATACTCATAGTCAGTGAATTTAAACATCCATCTCATCATTTTTCCTCCTGCATCTTTCCTTGAATGCATGTAATGCAGAGGCTCATGGTCAGATTCAAGAATAAAGGGTTTTCCTAACAAATACGGTCTCCAATGATGCAGAGCGTAGAGTGCGGCTAAACACTCCCTTTCTGTGACACCATAATTCTTCTCGGCATTGTTCAATGTTCAAGACAAATATGCGACTGGTAAGTCCATGCCATCATACTCTTGGCTCAGAATTGCACCTATTGCTTCTTTTGAGGCATCTGTGGTGACCTTGAATTTCTTATCAAAATTGGGGAATTGCAAGATAGGCTTCGAGATAAGCTTTTCCTTTTGGGTATTGAAACTTTGTTCCTCGGCTTCTCCCCCATTTAAAAACTGCCTCCTTTCTCAACAATTTTGAGAGTGGCAACGCTAGCTCTGAGAAGTCCTGAATAAATCTTCTGTAGAATCCAGTGAGTCCTACGAAGCCTCCCACATTTGTCTGATTTTTGGGTACTGGAAAGTTCTTGGCTGCAGAAATCAGCCGATCATTGGGTTCTATGCCTCTTTCGCTAATCGTGTGTCCTAGAAAGACGACTTCTTTGCAAAGAAAATCAACTTTGTCTGGTTGCAAAACTAGATGAGCGTCTCTTAGCCTTTCGAACAACCTCCTGACTCTTTTCTGGTGTTCTCTTAAGCTTCGAGCATGCACAATAATGTCATCTATGTACACCAAAAGTTCAGTGCCACAGAGTCCTCTGAGTATAAGATCCATCAACCTTTGGAAGCACGCTGTTGCTCCTGCGGTTCCTTCAGGCATCCTTACATAGTGATAATGGCCTCCTGGCACTGAAAACGCCGTTTTCGGCCTGTCTTCTGGCTTTAGGGGTATCTGCTGGAACCCACTCGCCATGTCAAAGACTGAAAAATAGACGCTTCCGCCTAATTGGTCCATGATATCTGTTATGTTGGGTAACGGGTAAGAGTCTCCAATAGTTTTCTTATTCAACTCACGGAAGTCGATGACCATTCGCCGTCTTGGTCGACCTTGACTATCCGGCTTCTTCGGTACTATCCATATTGGTGAATTAAAGGGTGAGCTTGATGGCTCTATCACATTATTCCTCAGCTTTTTCTCTATTTCTTCATTTATTACTTCCTTGTGAATTCCAGGCAAGCTGTATTGCTTGGTGTTTATAGGTCGTTCATTTTCCATGGGTATTTCAAATTCTATTTTGTCCGTGCAGGGTAGAGTGTCTCCTGTCAGCAAAAATACATCATTGGAATCACTTACAATGTCCATGACCGTATGTCGTTCTTCTTCATTAAGTCCATCCATTTTTATTAGACTTCTCAACTGTTCTACTCTTTTTTGTTCAGTCTGAGGAGCCACGCCTTCCTCCACCGAGACTTCAGTATCGGTCTCAAAATCTGGAGTGACGTACTCGAACTGTAAAAGTTCTTGGGGTCTTATATGGATTTCTTGGTCCTCGTCCAAGGTGTTTCGTCCATGACGTTGCAGCTGTTGTGCTCATTCTTTACAATCGCTTCTCCGACATATATTTCCTCTTTACCAATGTCTATTCTCGGAAGGTATCCTTCAAACATGTCGGTTCTGATTAGATTGATCCGTATTACCTGTTTGGTTCTGGCTTTGATTGGCCATGTCACAGTGCCAATGTCTTCCATTGCTTCGGCTAACTCCGGATCCTCAACAGTTTCTGTAGGTTCTTCTGTTTGCATTGATTCAGATGTTCTTACATGTTGCTGAGATCCTTCTCCATTTTCAGGTGTAGATTCATGCACAGTGATGCTATTAACAGTTGCTAGTCCTGGTTGCTGTGACTCTTGACTATCCTGACCTGGTTCTTCAATCATAGCATCCATTTCTTCAGGGCTAATGTTCCCAGAAGTTTTTCTTCTCTTGGGTATTACTCTAGGTTCATTAGGTATTCGATCCGGATCACCATGATTTCCTTCCATGGATTTCACGAATTTGGGTTCCAGAAAAGGTAGTGGATTCATCATTTCTGTTTTTATCATAAGGCAATTATTCACATAAGAGATAACTGCCTCTTCGCTTTTGAGGTAGCTTCGTCCCAAAAGTATGTCTCCCAGTATTGGAAAATCGTCTACTACTACGTGTAACTTGTAAGGCTTGCTCTTAACTCTCATGGTCACAGTTCCCAATGACCTGACTGGTTCGTCATGTATACCAAAGAAAGGTTTCGCTTCAGTGGTGTCAATCATTACTTCTGGTTTCAATGTTCCCAATTTGATGAGAGAGATATCCGCACCATTGTCAATGTTGCAATACAGATATCCTCTCTTACTTTCTGGTGCTAATAAACTTACTATTGTGGGTTCGTCATCCTGAGTTTCCCAGCCATCTCCTGAGCACTGACCAATTCGTGGCCATATTGTGGGGCTGACATTATTTGAAGTACTTGTGATTGGCCTTGTGCTTGGTTCACTCTGTCCTGCTGCGGGGCCTGACTCTGGCTGCCTTGGTTCTGACATGGGCTTGCCTCCTGATAGTTGGGACGAGCCACTGATCCGTTTAAAGGCTGACTTGATGGTTGAAAATTTCCGTTGTTCTGGCTGTTTCCAGAGTTGTAGCGATTATTTGGACGATTCTGATTACCATTGCTGCAACCATTATTGTAATTGTTGTTGTAACCACTGTACTGCTGGTAATTTGCATTATTTTGGCTGTTCGGTTGGTTCTAATACCCATTATTATATCCATTATTTCGCCCATTATTGTATCCATTATTTCCATTATTATATCCATTGCTTCGTCCGCCATTGTAATTTTGGCCTTGATTATTTTGATTCGATCGATTCTGGTATCCATTGTTGTGATTTTGTCCTTGATTATTTTGCTGGTAATCATTCCGACGGTCATTATTCTGCTGATAATTGTTCGATCGATTCCCATTCGAACCATAGTTTGAATTTTGGTTTCCATTGTATTGGCGTTGATTGCCCTGTGGTCCATTGGTTCCATAGTTGCTATTTCTGTTCCATCCTCTGTAATTATCATTTTCTTGATAATTCTGCCTGTTATTCCCTTGTCCTTGAGAATTATTCTGCCGATATCCAGGATGGTTTCTATTGTTCCTTTCAATGTAATTCACCTGAGGTGGTCCTCCTCCTTGATTGTCATAGACATTTTGCTGATCCTGGTATTGATTATTGTCGTCTCTGTTTCTCCAGTTATTTCTGGGCTGATAATTTCTATTCCCATCCTGATAATTGTTTCTTGCTTGGCGCTCCGGATGACTTGGTGGTCGATACTTTGGTCTTACGTCAGGAAGAATTCTCGCCTCCATGCGAGCCTCTAGTCTCGATGCTTCAGCATATGCTGCGGCTAGACTTTCGGGCTTCGTGGCGTCTACGAAACGACTCATTCCCACGGGCAAACCTTTGATAAATATGTCAACCGCTGCATCCTTCAATGGTGTGATTATAGCGGGTGCATATTCTCGGCCTTTTTCCTCCTTAAGAGCGGTCTCGGCTGAGCTTAGCAATATTTTTAGGCCATCATAAACTGTCTCATTCTGTTCCATCCGTGCATGTTGGATTTTTCCATTGAAGTAGGAATAATTACGTCCAGGTGCAAAACGTTCCTCGAGTACTCTAATTGAGTCCTCTGCAGTATTTACTGCTTCGCCACTTATAGCATCTCTTGCTTTTCCTCTAAACTTACTGATGATTAGCTTTACCAACTGTCCCTCTTTTTCAGCAGGCACATAAGTTTTCGCATTTCTTATATCCTGGATTATGTTTTTCAACGGGAAGTTGTATCCATTGAAGGGTGGTATGGTCACAATAGCATTGTTGAGCGTAATCGAGCTCAAAAGAGCCTGGGTTGCTTCTTCTGCCATCCTGTCAAGGTATGTGGCAAAGTTCGCTAACTCCCACTCCAGGTTTTAGCGTTTATCGTGCTGGTAGTGAAGCTTTTTGGAGTCCTTCGGACAACGTTCTCTGCACCACTCTGGGGTGTCTGGATTCAGGTTGAATATGTTTTCGGCTGCTTGGTGATTCTCGGTACCAGATATAAAGTAATCAGTTTCTCTAAGTCTCGCAGGCAGTAGTTTCGTATTTTGAGATTCAAAGGCTCGGCGGTGTAAAAACGTTTTCGCACCAGGATATTGGGTTGTTTTATTGAACCCCCTTATCTTCCGACTGGTGGTTGGGGCGAAAAAGACGTACTCAAGACAATTTGCGTTGTATAAAAGATATATTCCTTGCTCGTTTAACGCCTCACGCACGGCGAATGCAAAGGTACTCAAATTTGCCTGGTAAATCGAGGCCACTCATGAAAAGTGGGCGCGCAAATGTGTCCACCTGGCAACTTCAGGAACTTTAGATCCTGTCCTCTGTGATTGATCGTACCGACTTTAGTTGATGTCAATCCTAGAGGCAGGCAAAAGTATACCAGTGTCTCTGGGTTACTTTTGTGAAAGGCCTGGGCAAGTTTAATCGTGGCTAGTAGGTGTTGCCTATACACCTCTCCTTCGGCCAAAGCTCTCAGAGAAGGTGGATTTTTGGGCAGACCCTGGAACCACTCACAGTGTTTCCGGTCAAACACTCTCATATATTCAAATATGTATATATATGCAAAAATGGACTGGCCTTACGCGGGCAAAAGTATATTCTGCTTTTCGAAAAACAGCGTTGTGAGGGGATTCTTGCAGGAAGTAGTCAGTGTTCCTCCACTTTTCGAACACTGACTGCGGGAGTCCGGGATACTCTAGGAGACTAACTATGTGGTTAAAACTCCGAGTACCTGGGTACTTTCCAGACATGTTTAGGCCTGCAATCCCACGCTTCCTTGCGTAAGTGAAATAGGTACGCCCGTATCCAACTCCGCTTGTCAGTACGCACTCCTCAAACTCGTAGTTGTAGAGTCTTGCGGCTACGTACAGATAATCCTGCCAGGAAACAGGGCAGTTTAGGAAGGTTGGTGTACAGATGTGTCCACCTGGCAGTTCCAAATATGTCAAATTTTCTCTTTTGTACCTTATGCTATTAATCTTGGTCGAGGTGAGCCCTAGTGGCACACAAAAATACACCCTTGTCCCGCGGGGGAACCTCGGGGAAAAACAGAGAAAAACCAGACATGTTAACTATTACTGTTAATAATTCATAGAAATGTACAAAAAGCAAAAATCAAGTTCGAACCCGTGAGTCAAAGTTAGTTTGTGAGAAAATAAAAAAATTGTAATTTGACTGCGATAACAGCGATAAATTGTAGCCGCTTCAGACCGGAAAGCGCATGCTTTTAGTTGGTAATAACCACGGCGGAAAAATTGTCGATTTCCCGATGCGGTTATATGGGGGAGCAATGTAACGACCAGGCGGTGCTGGTCACCCCCCTCTGCGGGTGAGCATGCGCAGATGAGAGAAAAGGCGAGAACCGCCGAAGCGAGGCGGAGGGGGACAAAGCTAAGCGAAGCGAGAGTGAGTGTGAATGCGTTTCGTCAGTTAGACTCAGCGGCCCAGGCTGAGCGGTCGGCTCTCCAACGAGAGCGAGAGAAATCTGTACGACAACTAATGAATTAACTTTATTATTTAGATTGCCGTATTCCTTTAACTCCTTCCCCAGCAATCGTGGTCTGGCTGATGTGCAGCCGCCACACGTTGTTACGTACTATGCGTGAACATAGCTGCTTCATCAGGCTACCGCGGCTAACTTCAGGGTCGTAAAATGGAGAAGAAAAATTTCTGATCGACAAAAAAGTAGTAGATCGCGTGACACGGTACTCCAAACTCATTATTGCGAACGAGTTTTTGAGTATTTCTTTTCGTCGATCGCTCAATTGGGATGATAGATGAGCATTAAATCCTGTTTCGTATCCAAAAAAGGCGTTCTGGCTAAATTAATGCCAATGTAAAAATCGAGCGTGCTATCTCAAACATTATATAGTTGTGGTGTCTTCTGCTTGACGCATGGAACACTACCACGTTCCGTGATTTGGAAATACACACATGCATGCATGCGTGTAGCACAACAACTCCAAACGCGAAAAAACTAGAAAAAAAAGAATAACACTTAGAACGGTTCATTCTATGAAGTTGTATATAAAATGGCTCTTTAATGTGGTAACCTTCAAAATTGATGTTTCCTTATTACGTTCGACGATGTGGAGGGATTAGACTCATTTTAATGTGAGACTTGATATGTGAACAGCGTCCTTAGAAACCCATGCATAAAAATTTCGATTGAAATCCAGTATTTTTCCATATTATCGGTAGACCATCTTAGACGCTCGATTAAATTGGAATCCTGAAAATCTGAGGCCGGATTCGTAATCAGCGACCTCAGAAACCCATGGATACCAATTTTCATCAAAATCCAGTATTTTCTCAAATTTTCGAACGGCAATCTTAAAGGCTCTAATTGGAATTTTGAAAATCTGAGGCCGGATTGGTAATCATCAATTCGGACAACCCATGTATAGCAAATTTCATTAAAATCCAGTATTTTTTCATATTATCGGTGGACCATCTTAGAGGCTCGATCAAATTGGGAATCTGAAAATCTGAGGCTGGATTCGTAATTAGCGATCTCGAAAACCCAAGGATACTAATTTTCATCAAAATCCAGTATTTTCTCAAATTTTCGGTCGGCAATCTTAGAGGCTCTAATTGAAATACTGAAAATCTGAGGTCGGATTCGTAATCAACAATCTCAAAAACGCATGTATAGCAAATTTCATTAAAATCCAGTATTTTTTCATATTATCGGTGGACCATCTTAGAGGCTCGATCAAATTGGGAATCTGAAAATCTGAGGCTGGATTCGTAATTAGCGATCTCGAAAACCCAAGGATACTAATTTTCATCAAAATCCAGTATTTTCTCAAATTTTTGGTCGGCAATCTTAGAGGCTCTAATTGAAATACTGAAAATCTGAGGTCGGATTCGTAATCAACAATCTCAAAAACGCATGTATATCATGTTTCATTGAAATCCAGAATTTATTCAAATTTTCGTTCGGCAGTCTTAGAGGCTCTAATTGGAATTCTGAAAATCTGAGGCTGGATTCATAATTAGCGATCTCGAAAACCCAAGGATACCAATTCTCATCAAAATCCAGTATTTTCTCAAATTTTCGAACGGCAATCTTAAAGGCTCTAATTGGAATTTTGAAAATCTGAGGCCAGATTGGTAATCATCAATTTGGACAACCCATGTATACCAAATTTCATTAAAATCCAGAATTTTTTCATATCATCGGTGGACCATCTTAGAGGCTCGATCAAATTAGAATTCTGAAAATCTGAGGCCGGATTCATAATCAGCGACCTCAGAAACCCATGAATACCAATTTTCATCAAAATTCAGTATCTTTTCAAAATTCCGGTTGACAATCTTAGAGGCTCTAATTTGAAATTTGAAAATCCGAGGTCGGATCCGGAATCAGCGACCTCAAAAACCCGTGTACACGAATTGCCCAGGCGACGAAAATCAAAACAAGCCTAAGATATGTGGATTAGAAGAAAATCACCTAACTGATGCGCTTCAGAAAGCCAGCCTGATCCTGAAATGCACAACATTTTTTCGTTCTAGAAATATTCAAAAGAAACGACTTCTCTAGAATTTCTCTCAAAAATGCTTCTTTCTAGTCTAAGAATTATTATTCTTGTAAAATGAGCAATAATGAATAGCAAGAAACCGTATACTCACAAAAGATCAAAATAAGCCTAAAATATGTAGATTACGTGAAAATCACCTAATCATCGAAAAAAATGTGCTACGGCTATAAGATAGCGTGCATAAGATTTTGCAAGAGAGCCGTGAATTTAATTCTATCTTAAATTCAAAACTCGCCTGAGTTGGCCCCTTTTTGCACGGACGGCGAGTTGGTCCCTTTTTCAACGGGTCGTTGAGTTGGCCCCTTCTTGCTCGTAGCGAACCACTGAAGAGTATATACATTTTCCAATAAATTCCGATGGATGTAGAGTTCTGGACTGTGATCTCACGTCATTCTAGCGGGCTCTTGGAAAGTTCCTGTAAGAGCCCTTGTAGGACTGTGATAAAATAGTCCTATTGTAATCATACAAAAATCTCCTGAAAATTGTCATAAAACCCTTTTATGATCCTACAGGAAAACATGTAAGAATGCGATTAGAATTCTAAAGAAATCCTGCAAAATTTTTTAAAAATCGTTCAGGAATTATATAGGTCTTCTGTAGGATATTCAGAAGAGTCCTTCAGTCTTTCTGCAGGGTTCCTGCAGCATTGAATAGAAAAGCTTCGGGAATCTTAGGATCTATGGAAGCATGTGAATAAAATAGTTGAAAATCTCATACGAATTCTGTCCAATTTTTGGTGTAAAACCATTGATGAGACTTTTTCTTCCCTAGATGAGTTCGCCAACTTATCCTACGATGACACAACCTTTCTCAATGTCTCACACCGCACCGAACATGACAACAGTTGCTGGAATACGACAAGATGCCATGGGTGAGTTGACTTATACCTATGAGAATTATAATCTCCTCATATCAAACGTGGGTGATTCGCACAGCTTGATATTCCAGATCCAAAATAACTGGAGAGCGGAATTAATTTTGATGTTATACAAGTGTCTCTCTGTGTCTCAATGTTGGAAAAATAGCCACAGTAAGAAAAAATGATGTCTCATCAGTATTCGATACTATCAGTATTTATATGATATGAATAACAGAACATTTGGGAAGTCCTAATTCTGCTGTTCGTGATATCAGATCATGAATTAATCAATGATTGAGAGACATTAACTACATTTATGGAATCTACCTAATCCAAAATTT
This sequence comes from Aphelinus atriplicis, assembly GCA_020882685.1. Lineage (NCBI taxonomy): Eukaryota > Metazoa > Arthropoda > Insecta > Hymenoptera > Aphelinidae > Aphelinus > Aphelinus atriplicis. The sequence continues at coordinate 46,224 of JAJGQD010000039.1, forward strand.
TACTATATAGAATCAGAGTGAATAATCAAGTCATCAAAAATCCGTCGACAAATTCAGTTTTATCAGAAACTGTTGGGGTATTGTCTGTATTTAATGATCAACGATGATTTGTTTGCCAGAGTAAATTGTCAATCAAGTGCATCAGAATACCCGGCTGAAAATTATAACGTGATATAACACATGAAACAGCACGTGATAATTCACATGAGAAATCTTGTGAGAAACTAGGGGATAAAAAACATGAAATTATGGAACGATTCGGCACGTGACATGTCACGTGATTTCCCACATGAAATCTAACGCAAATTTTCACTCTTAACATCACGTGCAACAGAAGTACTCTTGCCCTCTAGAAAGCTATATTCTCTATGATCCCATGAAAGAAAAGTGATGATTCGACTTTGTTTTGCGTATCAAAGAATCAAAAGTACGTGAATGAATTGTATCCTTATCGGATTTCATCGAATAGAATTCTAATAGAAGCTGGGTTTGCAGCTTTCTATTCCATCATTTAACCAGAATGAGACTGGAAGTGTACTGTGAGTGAATCGTAAGTACATCAAAAAAGCATAACATATTCCATAAAAAATATTCCAGTGATACGGGGAAATCATTCAAATCGAAATGAAGAATGGAAAGCTGGCAAATGATCTATTCAGCTCTCAAGAAATAAATTACTCAGCTCCACGAAGAAAAAAAAATTGAACCAGAGACTGGACCACTATCCGAATCCGAGGTCCGTTTAGCTCCATCACCTCTGCGTTTAGCCATAACCTCAAAAATATGGCGGACGACTTATCGATGAAATCAATATTTTGCAAAACGGAAAATTCTATTCTATTCTACATGAAAAAAATAAAAGAAATCTGTCGTTAGCGATTTTTCGGTTCGTCGCATAGTTTTTGAGTAAAAAATTCCGAAAGTTCGACGGCAAGTGGACCGGATTCGAAATTTATAATTTTTCGAATTTTTTACTCGTAAACTATTCGACAAATTGAAAAAACACCAGGAACAGTTTCTATCTAATTTTTCACATGAAATCTGAAAAAATTTTCTGTTTTGCGAAATGATGATTTTAAAATTTTTTTTTGAGGTTATGTCTAAACGCAGAGATGATGGAGCTGAACGGACCTCGGATTCGGATTCAGCAGCCAAAAATACATATAAGTAGGTCTATCATATAAGTAAGTATATCTAGTCTCTGGTTCAATTTTTCTTGTGTAGCTGTGGATTATTTATTGAATGTTGACGCATTGAAATACTGATGTTGAACTTTCGGTTGTAAATTGTTCCTATATGAATCTTTAAACATATCTAGAAACTGTTTTAAGAACTAAAGCAACCAATTTTCATTCTCTCACGGATCATTACTAATAAGCAGTGAATATGCTGGATCCTGGAACGTCTATGTAACTATGTTTACCATCATTCATTTTCTTAGTAATTTCTTTCTGTAGAAACTATTTCAAAGATGGAGGAAACATTTTCTAATCTTCATGAAACCATAGGTGAGTCTATTCTTTTCCGCAACGTCTGTTCTTCATTATTAGAACAACCTTTGCTAGAACAAATACAATGATTGATATATATTAAGTATAAGATATCACATAAGAAATCACGTGATATCTCACGCAGATAAATATTTACAGGCGAATGATTTCTCAATGATCAGAATGATCAACCAAGCCCAATAGAATGATTATCAATCGTTAAAACTCGTGAACGTTAGGGTTGAATTCAAAATACTACTTCGGTTGAAAATATGTATCTGCTAGAAGGGCTTAGGGGGATGTGGGTAAAGTAACGACTTATTATAGAGCGATAAAACTCTTGATTGTTATCTCGGGTAATATTACGAGAGAAATGCGTTTTTGTCGTCTCCGCAATTGAACAAATAGCGTGAATTTATCTTCCACAATCTCACTTTTTCAATGATTGATACGGTCCACTAACCCCGAAAGATTTATATTTATCAAACTTACTCATCATACTTACTCAATCAAATTATTTTCACGAGATTTTTCGAGAAATTTCTCAGTTATGTCGATCAAATTGGTTTTCATTCAAGTTTTTTCAATGATTGATTTAATACCACGTTAGAAAATTTGGATTTTCCATCTTAATTCTTGGATGTATAACCTACTAGATGTTTTGGTGAGAATCAAAATTTTCTAATACATTCTAAGAGACGCCTCTGATCCAGTCCCGAATGGGATACAAATTCCATAGATAATAGATTCTATAGTTCAGAAGAGATACGAAATCATAATTATCATGAAGTAGTAGAATTCAGTATATGTTCCGGAAACTATGACTTATAGCACCGAGATTCGGATCCGAAAGAATTATTTGTACGCCTGTTATATCAAATTCGTCTAGATAGGGTGAGATATCATGCAAGTTGGGTAATTCATTTCTACTTTGAACATCTCAGTTTTCATATTGGGAAAACCAATTTTGATTCCTCTGTGTTAAACAGAAAGTATTCTTACCGTGACTTGAAAAATTGAATCTCTGTTGTGAGAAACATATTCTCTAGTTGTAATTTGCTAATTCCTCGTTCATTTTGGAAAATTGACCCTTGAAACTCCGGCATATGAACTCCCATCTAATCTTAATTTGATTTTCGATTCGACTTATTGAACTTTTACTTATTCATGTCTGACCTTCAACCAACCGGCGTTTGATTGATTCTTTTCCCAACAATATATTTTCCAGAACTCAATCATAAATCTACCGTGTTCTTTGACTTTGTTAAGTTGGAAAATTGATGTTCAACTGTTGATTCATGGATATTTGTGGAACGTACAGTGCGTCGGGGTTCGAGATGTATAAAATTGTAATAATACGTGAGATTTTACAAGATCCCTCACATGATCTCTTTTGTCAGATATCACCTGATATCTTACATGACTTTTCATGTAATATGTCACGTGATCTCTGACCTAACTCCTCACATGAAATGTCATGTGATGTCTCACCTGACTTATCACATAAGATCAGAGGTCATATGATTCTTTGCGTGAATTTATCAGAACTCATCAGTTCTTACGCAGGTGATTGATTCCACTCCGTTTGAAATAATCGACCGGGTTTCCCATTGATCGTCAAATATTTGGACTACGAGTACACTACGGGACCCAAGAAAATGAATTTAGAAAGAACAATTATGCTCAAACTTGAAACAATCATGAGGAAATGAGAAGAAACTACCGATGGCATGACAGCAGACAACAGACCAAAAACATGGCAGTAGCATTTGAAGATATGGAAGAAGCCGTTGAATCTAACACTCTACCATCTCAGATGGATCGAGACCTCTCACTTATGCCGAAGAAGGAGAGACGACTACGTCAAACGTTTCAGAAACTCCACGAACTCTATCTCCATCGATGTTGCGATATCACTCCATTGATAACAACTAGGCTAAACACTAAATGAATATCAATAGTCATCAAACTGTCAGATAAAAAAGATCGTCCTATAATGAACTAACTTAGCATCATAGATGACAAGGTGAATTTGGAGGAAATTTATAGTTCAAACAAGAAAGAACAAAGATCAAAATCGGTCAGATACATCATTGCCATTTATGTAGATAGTTACTACCATAAAAAAACACTAAGCATTGAAGGGCCCAGAAAAGTACTAAATAAATTGAAAAAATCCAGAAAGTAGAGTCAAATTTTAGATGCAACATATTTACAGAAAACCTTTATTCAATAAAAATGAATCCAAAAAAGGGTGCAAATATATTTCTTGACAGGTTTGATGCCATATGGCTATACTAGAGAAAAATCTAATTTCAACATATCTCGAACGGAGGGTGAGGAAAGGTATCCTATTATGCGTTTCAGATGCATGCTCAGAGATTAGGACACAAGGTTTACAAAAAAAAATGGATGGATCAAAGATGACAATAACAAATCTTTACGTATTTAGGCTGGTAGTGAAACTTCCGATAGAAGAATCCAAGAAGTACGACTCTGTTTAGAATACTGATTGACCGTGTTTTCCGATAAATCGACCGGATTTCCAGGTAAAAACCAAAAAAGAGTATGCTCCTTGCCAAGGAAGTTTTCCGGTCGATAATTGGTATGGCCCGGTCGGTAGACCGGGTTTTTCGGTTTAGGAAAAAAAATAGTGAACTCCTCGTGAAGGGTGTTTCCCGATAGATTAGCAGAGTTTCCCAGTCAGGATGAAAAACATATCGAACTTCTTGCGAAGGGTATTTTTTGGTCAACGACCCGTGTTTTCCGGTTGAGTGTATGAAATAATAAGCTACTCGTCAGGTGGGTTTTCCGGTCAATTGACGGTGTTTCTCTGCCGATCGACCATGTTTTCGGGTTAACCAAGTTTCCAAGTAAGAATAAAAAAATAGTGGACTCCTCCCCAATGGTGTTTTCCGGCCGATCATGGATGTTTGCCGGCCGATTCTTGTTGTTTTTTTGAAAACTCTGGTCTTTTATACTCACATAAAATCAGCATTCCAGATTCCGAAGTAATATTGCATTAGCGTAACTAGTTTATGGAATTCAACAGAACAAAAAAAATCGATTCTAGCAGCACCAAATAGCATTAAATCAGCAACAAATTTTCATATAGTTCAGAACTTGGGCTTGTTGAATGGTTACGCAAGCGCAATATAGCTAAAAGTATAGGCTGGTTGTCGGGATCCACATTTTCGTACGTGTTCACGGGTGGCTTGCCTTCTCCATCTATACTACATTCGTGCGGGGCATGAGCTTATTTCAGGACCTCTGCGCACATTTGCATGATTATATCGCCTTGGTGACTTCAACTCTGGCCAGTTATATAAGAGAAAAAATGTTAAGCTTCTGCGCGGTGTCATGAGGGAGGCTTGTGCTCGATTATGCTCGTGCCTTATGCTGGCACCTTCAACAGTGTGACCACGGACACTAGGCGAGATCTATATGAATTATCGATGCACTAACAGGAAGCCTAAGATGGGGGGGGGGGCGAGACGCATCTGGACAAACATGACAAAACGAACAAATCGGCGGAAAGGATCTGAATGTGGAACCGCTAATCCGCTATATCTGGCGGACCCTCGAAAAGAGCTTCATTGCTAGTTCCCAGCAACAAAACTCTTGCTGGTTCCAAGGAAACGAAGCAATAACAAAGAAGTTGAGCCTCTTCTCAATGGATCGCAATTCATTATGCATATATGGGGCGTTCTTCGTCAGCTCTCCGGAGCCGGCGCGCGGACGCTAAAATCTCACGTTTTCGACGCTTGTTTTCGACTCTATATGACCCATATCTAAATAATGTTGGATATGCTATTAATGTAGTTTTTTCTCAGCTTTCCGATGATGAATTTAGCTTTCTAAATTTTTCACATTTTCACAGAAAAAAAACATAAAACAGGCCATATCTCAAAAACCTATTTTTTTTTTATTTTTTTAAGTAGTCTAGATCGAAAGCTGAGGTTTTTTTACGTTGATATAGACCTTTTGAAAACCTAATTTTTATATTTGTATTCGAGTAATTGAGTAGCGAACATGAAAAAATGCGCCGCGTCGGGCCGCGCCGCGCCGTGCCGCGCCGCGCTGACTCCACGCGCTCCAGCTCAAGTCGTCTAATTCATTTTTTCACGGCGGTTTCAATGACATACCGACCACCCCGGAAAAAATTTTTTTTTCAATTTTCTAGAACGTACTTGGGATTTTTTTCTCGGCTCCTAGTAGTCTAATCGCAAAACCGATACGTACACAATGCACACACACACACACACACACACACACACACACACACACACACACACACACACACACACACACACACACACACACACACACACACACGCATCCTCCCACGCACACGCACACACTCACACTCACACACACATACACACACACACGCGCATCCTCCCACGCACACACGCACTCACACGCGCACACACACACACACACTCACACACACACACACACACACACACACACACACACACACACACACACACACACACGCGCGCACACACACACACGCATCCTCCCACGCACACGCACACACTCACACTCACACACACATACACACACACGCGCATCCTCCCACGCACACACGCACTCACACGCGCACACACACACACGCACTCACACACACACACACACACACACACACACACACACACACGCGCACACACACACGCATCCTCCCACGCACACGCACACACTCACACTCACACACACATACACACACACACGCGCATCCTCCCAAACACACGCACTCACACGCGCACACACACACACACGCACTCACACACACACACACACACACACACACACACACACACACACACACACACACACACACACACACACGCGCGCGCGCACACACACACACGCATCCTCCCACGCACACGCACACACTCACACGCACACACACACACACACACACACACACACACACACACACACACACACACACACACACACACACACACACACACACACACACACACACACACACACACACACGCGCACACACACACACGCATCCTCCCACGCACACGCACACACTCACACTCACACACACATACACACACACACGCGCATCCTCCCACGCACACACGCACTCACACGCACACACACACACACGCACACTCACACGCACACACACCCACACACACACACTCACACACACATCCTCCAGCGCACACATCGCATGTATGCCTATTACTTCGTGTGAATCAAATGGATATCTTTATGACGTTGCAGAATGAAGATGGAAACGTGATACAGGAGGAGGTGAATAATTGAGACTTATTTCCAGTGGTTTGGGCTGAAAATTTTTTCGAGGGTTCCTCAATATAATGTCCACCAACGTACGTATCGATTTTGCGATTAGACTACTAGGAGCCGAGAAGGAATTCCCAAGTACGTTCTAAAAAATTGAATAAAATTTTTCACAGTGAAAATTTTTTTTTCCGGGGTGGTCGATACGTCATTGAAACCGCCGTAAAAAATTGAATTAAAATATAAATTTACAGCCTCGTACGATTTTTTTTTCAACCATGTTGAAATTTAGGTAGGCTACCCCCTTAATCGATCCAAGCCCAAACGGGTATAATATAATTTTATTCAATTTATAAATTAAATTAATGAATATTCAGTATCCTGCATGGTTCCAACAAGACGGAGCTGGACCGCACAATAGGCGCGATGTGCGGGATTGCCTGACCCATACGTTCCCGCATCGTTGGATTGGGCTAAATAGTCCAACTATCGCTTGGCCTGCCAGATCTCCCGACCTCACACCACTGGACTATTTTTATTGGCCTTATTCAAAAAATAAACTGTATGATGGTACCGAATTTCGGAATATCCAACATTTACAAGAGACAATAATGGAAATAAGTGGTGCTATCCCGGAGAATTACATTGTTAATGCTGTTAATTCTTTCTATGACAGACTCGGTTATTGTAATGCAGCCGACGGTCAACATTTCGAACATCTCGTTAATTAATTATAGGACTAGTCAAAAAGTGTAAAATATATTGTAAACATAAAAGAGTTAAGAATATAAATATTATTCAAAGCAATCATATTATTAATCATTCCCATGTTATATATTTCTTTTTACTGCATATAACAATCACTGGTCATTATCAAACATTAATAATTTCCCGTTCTTACATATTTTTTCTTAATAAATTCTTCAACAGTCATTATTAAACATTGAATACGTTAAAATCTCTTCAATTTAATCTGAAACTAATCAACTTTTATTGAGTGAAATCAAAAAATTTAGATTCGAAAATTGGGTTCGAATTCGTAAAGGGTCAGGTAAATCGTTGCAGTATTAGCTGATTACTTGTAGTTATCCTGTGCTAGTGCGAGAAGTGAAAACTTGTTGGATCAAAACGTCGGATTTTTACCGCTCAAAGTTTGTTTTGATCAGTAGAATGAATCACTGATCAATCAATTTAAATAATTCAGTTTGTAATATTTTAGCATTTTTTGATTTCGATGCGCTAAAGCAATAAAAAACGGTCTTGGGCTCGGCGCCAGGGACAGGTGAATCGTTGCAGTATTAGCCGATTACCTGGGGTAAACCCGCACTAGTGCGAGAAGTGGAAAGCTGCTGGTTCAAATCGGTCAAACGCGCAAATATTGTCCGATTTTCATCGTTCAAAGTTTGCTTCGATCAGGAAAAAGAATCAGTGATCAATCAATTTAAAAAACTGAATTTGCAGCATTTCATCACTTTTTGACTTTGATGCGCTAAAGCAATAAGAAAGGGTCTTGGGCTCGGTGCAGTGAGGGTCGTACTCGGCTTCCGGGGGTGCCGAGAGGTAAGGCCCCTCCCATAAACCCTCCATCTCAAATCTATGGAGAAAAAATTAACACGGTAGGTATATATGGACGGTTTCAAGTTACGCGCACGGTATATGATCGTATAGTTGAATATATTTCTATGAGTGGAGATGTCAGAAAGATTATTTAAATGAGTGGTGGGAGTGCAGATATATATGAATGCAGTGGATGATTTCGAAAGCTCATTCTCTTTCGAGATGGAGTACGTAGTAGATATACAGTGCTTTAAACAGCCTGGCAACGACTACACCTTGTGAGAGTTGGCCATTCTCCCTCTGAAGGAGAACGTAGAACCTCTGATTTTTCTATTCAAACCACCCTTTTCTTGGAAAAGACTTACCGAAAAATATAAGAAGCAGAATGTTTGGTTCGAACGACATTGTCATGGAATACCATGGAATATTGAAGATCACCCTAACAATACTATCGGAAATATCCTTCGAGCTTCTTAAAGGGATACTAAATAAATGTATGTAATGAGATCAATATAGAAGATTTGACTACAGCGTTTCAAATTCAATGTTCAAGATCGTAAGAGCCACACATGTCATTAGCAGAAAATAACAATAATGAATTATGACAAATTTTGTGGTTGGAATTAGCATGAAAGTACTAGTAGTATAAGAATGCGTGCGAAAATGCGCCTGGACACGCGTGACGCGGTTTACACATATCGTTGGGTGAAGTCGAAATATATATACAGGGTGTACATTCATGAATTTTAGCCACGAATAGGATAAAATGTTGATAGAATTTTACGGGCAAATTTTTCGTAGCGATGTGATTTGATCAAATACAAAGCCACAATCGATCGACGAAAGTAACCAATGAGAAATCAGGTCAGAAGTTTTGGGCGGTCCTTTCAACCTGCACCGAAGGCCTGTAATTGATATGGGTATGTTTATGGCATTTTTTATGCACGTAGCTCATTGCAAGTATACGCGGGTGCATCGGCCAGCCAGCCTGCTCTAACCGACCTTCGGCCTCCGCTATCCCCGACTCTTTTTTTTCACAGGCTTTCCCAAGTAGTAAAATTTCTCGTCCCTCGATACAATAGCCTTCGCCAGTACGGGACGCTCCATCGAGCCCCAGGTCCGAGAGGCATCAGCGGATATTCTTACAATGACAAACACATGTTGTCACTGCCAGTGGTGGGAAGGAAAATTTTTCATTTTTGAGTTATCAGTGAGGCAAATGGGCATACTTGATTCGCGTTTTATTACTGATAAGTACGTACTTTGAATCATGAAAATCGAACTATATTAACTATCGTTAATATCAAAGTTCGGAAACCAACAATCCAAAATTAAAATATTTACCTTCATTTAGATGTCGTTAATATGGTTCGATTTTCGTGATTCGAAATACATTTCAATCAGTAATTAGGAGACAATCCGGCACACTAATTTTTGATAATATTCAGTTAAAATTGAAGAATTTTCTCCTAGCCACTGGAAAAATGTGTTTGCTGTCATAAAGATTTTGGTCACAGGTCCCCGGATTCGAGGCTCAGCGGCGCAACGCCGAGATGCCTTGATACTGAAAAACCATATCTGATTTTCGTGATATTTTATTAAAATATTGTCATTCTGCATATTTTTATCAATGTTTCTTGTCAATCTTCTAACTTGCCCGGTCAGGGGTAACAGTAAAATTTGTATGAACGAAAACTGTTACCTCCAAATCTCGAGTTTTTCACTGACCTGCGTTTATTGTATGTACTAATCGTAGAAATCGCGCCGCCTCGGCGTGAGCTACGGGCTTGTTCAATCCCCCCCGTAAAATTCATAGCCGAAAATTTTCCGAAATTTTCCATCATAAATTTGTGCAATTTCTGGAGGCAACGACGTCTCCGTTGCCAGCCTTCACTGGCAGTGACAACATGTGTTTGTCATTGTAAGGATATCCGCTGATGCCTCTCGGACCTGGGACTCGATGGAGCGTCACGTACTGGCGAAAGCTATTGTATCGAGGCACGAGAAATTCTACTACTTGGGAAAGCCTGTGAAAAAAAAGGGTCGGGGATAGCGGAGGCCGAAGGTCGGTTAGAGAAGGCTGGCTGGCCGATGCACCCGCGCATACTTGCAATGAGCTACGTGCATAAAAAATGTCATAAACATACCCATATCAATTACAGGCCTTCGGTGTTGCAGGTTGAAAGGACCGCCCAAAACTTCTGACCTGATTTCTCATTGGTTACTTTCGTCGATCGATTGTGGCTTTGTATTTGATCATATCACGTCGCTACGAAAAATTTGCCCATAAAATTCTATCAACATTTTATCCTATTCGTGGCTAAAATTCATGAATGTACACCCTGTATATAGATATAGATATAGATATATGTTTAAGCATACGAGAAAATATGAACAAGTCAATGATACCGAAATGTTGAATGGAAATACGAAAAGCCGAATAATGCAAACATACGGCCAGAGACATTGTTATGCGACCAGTAGAAAAAGGGCGACCTAGCCAGACAAGCTAGATAAGCTGCAATATGAGTTAACAAATTACGCGATCTGTTAACAGCGCTGGTGACGTGATTTGCAATGCAAAATAATGATTCAAGGCAGTTTCGAGACCGCAAATGGGACCGAGAACCTCATGTTGAAATATCTGAACGTATTATAAAACATCTCATAAGAATGCTAATTATTTATTGTTAATTATTTTTACATGATTTTTTTTTTGCAAAAACGCCACAATAAACGTTCGTACGTGATCTCCAGAATCAGATACAAATCGAAAAATAAGAATTGAATCATTACATTGTGAATGAACAATGTTGACAGCTTATGGATTAATAACGTTAGCGCATATTGTGACATCAATTTATTGTGAATGAAGAATTTACCTTTTTTGTCAAGGTAAGTTTGTACGAATTTTATTTCGTACAAACTATTTTTGTATATGTGGGCGTCGAAATTGCCTCAATGATAAATTCGTCGAATTATGGAATGAATGGAACCTAATCTTTTTCACTGATAAATTTCACAAATTTATTTAAAGTATAAGAACAGAAATATACATCAATTCAAATTTTGAATCGCGAATAGTTCATAAATGAGTGGATTTCAATTGAATATCGCCAACTCAGAGGTCGAAAACCAAGTGTCGTTCGCCGTGAACTCGAAGTGCGAGATCACCTCGGATGTGCGCATCACATCATACAAGAGACGTTGCCTTATTTTAAACTAAAAGATAGGAAATCAACCGGCACATTGGTATAAATGGCTAGACTTACTATTGGCGGATAGATGCAGGCGTGGGCGTATCCGTAAATATGCGCTTTGCCGAATTTCGGGTATTCAGGTACAACGGGCGAGCTCGGCGCCGCGTCGCAATTGCCGCAATAAAAATCGCACGGGTCGTGCCCCGCCGCCAACTAAGAACGCGCGCGGTCAGTTTTGCCGCTCGCGCCATACACAAATACCATGAAGGCTTGAAGTAATGGACATCTGCAGCTGCAGCGGATTATTTGACGAGGACACTTCTCGCACATGTCTCGCAATTATACCTAAGCATACAAAAAATTGGGAAACCTCGCAATCAGAGAACAATGTTGTGACGCTCCACAAGAAATGAGTAAATCAATGGTAGTTATGAATGTGAGGAACATCTGCAGAATAGCTGCGGCGCAGACCATCTGAGATGTCACGAGCTGAAACGGTTGCTCTTGGTGAGCATTTCGTGGCTTTGCTGTATATTGTGGCGATATCGGTTAATATACTATCTCATTCTATTATGATATGTTTATATACAAATGTACAGCTACAGTATGTGATTGTACAGTAAAAGTAAAAACTTTTTGTGGATATATTACGAGAACTAATGCCTCGATTGTCTAATGTTGAGCTTTTGTTAAACATAGACAAGGACACCAAGATGTTATGAACAATTTGTTGATTGTTATAAATTATTGAACTGAACAATATAACTTGACATTAGGCACTTGTCGTTATTCTCAAACTTAGATAGACAGCGAATACGCGTACGTAGCGATAATAGTTTACGCATAATTAGTGTTAAAAAATTATCAAAATTAGCGAACTGCATAAAAAATGAACCATGAGAGCGAATGTAAATATCTCAATTATAAGCAAATAAGGAACCAGCGTGTGAGTTCATACTGTGACGCTTATCGGCATTTAGCAAATGATTAAGCAAAAAAACGAGTCAACGGGATACCATGCATTGGTGCGTTAGACTATATAAAGGGCCGCCCGTCTTCAATCTTCAATCGGGATCATTCTTTCGCGAGCATCGGTAGAGCGCGTATCAGAATACGATCGTATCCGCGAATATAACATCATGTATTGCGAGCGACCGCGAATTCTATACTTGCGCGATAGATTTAACATCATTGTGAATAGTTCTCGTAGAATTCAATAAATGAGTAACTTTCTTTTTAATCAATCTCTGCGTATTTTTTTTCACTTTTCGAACAAATGTGTAGAGTAAAAAGTTATTCGTATTGAAATTCCCTACAAAATAAGCTCTGCTGAGTTACGATTCAGTAATTAGGATAGTCATAAAACCCCGATTACGTGGTGAGACACGAAAAAATTGAATCAATGGAAAAACACATTTTCCATGCATCAATATTGATGAAAATTCGTGAATAGGATTCTTCCATCGTTGTTTTAATACACTCCCAAGCCACCTGTGATTGGTCCATAAGTTTTCGAAATACGAATTTTTCAAATTCGAAAAATCGTAATTTCATCGCTTAATTACTCAAAAATGAAGATATATCTTTGAATGAAACTTTTTTTAAAATGTCTGTGGGATAGCCAGCTATCATATCCAAAATTAATGTTACACTAATTTTAGTAAAAAAAAATGTTAATGAACTTTATATGTTTGATTGGGTTTCTTGCGTCTACGACTTTCTCAAAATAACTGCATTTTCTTGGAAACTAGCTCAACAATTGGAACGTAATTGGTGTCAAATGAAAGCTAATAAGATTCCGCACATTTTGAACCGAAAGTCGTTACTCTACTGTGCTTGTGTCGCGAGCTATCTTTTTCTAAAGTTTTCAATAGTTTTTAGGTTATGTATTGTATATATGTCAACGCGGCGCGACTCATTTGAAAGGTAGGAACTAGCTGCAGTAATGTGATGTGAAACAAAAGTCCTGATTCACGATTCATTGGTAGAAATATATGAAATAGCGCGCCGCGCACCATTTTTGTCGAGCGTAACTGCCGGAATCACGGAGTAGAGGCGTGGTGGGGGAGAAAAACCGTCTGCTAGGCGCCAGTGGGAGACTAATTTCGCGCGTTTCAAATTAGCCGATCAAATATTAATCTCTATATTCCTGTAACTATGAGTCGTATCTTTATGTTTGATCACTTAATTTGGGGTAGCTCGTCGAGCTGAAGTCAAATTTTATCACATACAGTCATTTCGAGGAAATCATAGACGTAAGAAAACTAATCAAACATATAAAGTTCATTAACATTTTTTTTACTAAAATTAGTGTAACATTAGTGGACATTTTCAAAAAAGTTTCATTCAAAAATATATCTTCATTTTTGAGTAATTACGCGATGAAATTACAATTTTTTCGAATTTGAAAAATTCGTGTTTCGAAAACTTATGGACCAATCACAGGCGGCTTGGGGGTGTATTAAAACAACGATGAAAGAATTCTATTCACGAATTTTCATTAATATTGATGCATGGAAAATGTGTTTTTCCATTGATTCAATTTACTGAATCGTAACTGAGCTGAGCTTATTTTGTAGGGGATTTCAATACAAACAACTTTTTACTCTACACATTTTTCCGAAAAGTCTCTCTAAAAAAAGTTATGCACTAAAATGTGAAAAAACAGGTAATTTCCCAATTTTCTCTCATTTTCCGACAATGTTGCCACACTTTTCAGGACTTTTCTTAGATCCAGTTTCAATCTAGAGGTGAAAATGAAGCGATTCCAAAAAAAATCCAGCGCTAGCCACGTTTTCGGGGTGTTTTTCACTAATTGCACTCCTCTAACATGCGATGTGTGCGTGGGAGGATGTGTGTGTGTGTGTGTGCGTGTGTGTGTGCATTGTGTGCGCATATAGACACACACACACACACCCACATCCTCCCACGCACACATCGCATGTATGCTTATTACTTCGTGTGAATCAAATGGATATCTTTATGACGTTGCAGAATGAAGATGGAAACGTGATGCAGAAGGAGGTGAATAATTGAGACTTATTCCCAGTGGTTTGGGCTGAAAATTTTTTTGAGGGTTCCTCAATACAATGTCCACAAACGTACGTATCGGCTTGCGATTAGACTTCTAGGAGCCGAGAAAAAAAATCCCAAGTACGTTCTAAAAAATTGAAAAAATTTTTTTGCAGTGAAAAAATATTTTTTCCGTGGTGGTCGATACGTCATTGCAACCGCCGTAAAAAAATGAATTAGAATATAAATTGTATGATTTTTTTTTAACCATGTTGAAATTTAGGTAGGCTACCCCCTTAAACCTTAGCCATGCAGTTTACTTAATAATAAGTGACAAGTAAATATCATGAGTTAATATTCATAAATATTATTCAAAAAAGTGATCTGAGAAATATTTTTGCTTATATTAGATAAATTAAGGAAAATCCAGGCATAAAATGGAATTCCAAACTCAACCGGGTAGCTTTCTCTAGTGCCAGGGAACATACCTGTTGGAATTGATAATCTGAAGGCCTGATACCTTCAATGTGAGTTACAACATGAACCTTATACGTTGGAACTAACAAGTAGTGAATTGTGAGGAGACATTGAAATGAATAATAAAAAAGGATATTGGACTAGCTTCGAAATATATATAATCTTTTCCAAGGTATCGAATATACTGAGTAGTATTGGAAAGTTGCATGGATGTTGCGAGCGGGGTGCAAAAAAACAATTGAACTCGCTTCAGAACAGTATCAAGAATGACATGTTCACTCCCGCACGCTGAAAAATATCTGCGGCATGAATTATTAAAAATTTAGTGAGATAATGTGCATTTTTTTCCATATTATCGCGAATAACTCAATAACTATGAGGTTTAGGGAGATAATTTATAGAAAAAATTATGTTTCTGATAAAATTTGGCACAAGATAGCATTGGTTTCATATCAAGAAATATATTTTTACAATGTGTTATAGCTTAAATAACATTAAAAAAGCAACAAAATGTTAACATATTTTTATAGGTAAATAAAATCGATTGAAATGCTCACCGTTCAAGATTTGGGTACTTTATTATCACGGAACGCGGTAGTGTTCCATGCGTCAAGCAGAAAACACCGCAACTATATAATGTTTGAGATTGCACGCTCGACTTTTACATTGGCTTTAATTTAGCCAAAACGACTTTTTTTGGATGCGAAACAGGATTTCATGATCATCTAGCATTCCAATTTAGCAATTGACAAAAAGAAATACTCAAAAACTCGTTCGCAATAATGAGTTTGGAGTACCGTGTCAAGCGATCCACTACTTTTTTCTCCCGACCAGATTTTTGTTCAGATCATTTTTTCTTATTACCATGAAGTTAGCCGCGGTAGCCTGATAAAGCAGCTATGTTCACGCATAGTACATAACACGTTTACATGCTCTTGCTTCCCGCGTAGATTTGAAACCATGGGATTGAAAGTAAATTATTAATGTATTATAGTTAGAAAGAATATGGCAAAACTATTGGCCGTGTCCCATAGATTCAACGAAAAGTACTGCAGATTTTTTCAAACTTACAGAAGATAAGACAAGACATATCAAAATTCATTCCATGTTTTTTTTTTATAATTGATTTTACACGGGCAAATGGTAGTTTAGGATGCCGATGTCAGCGTGTCAACTTGAGTTTTATTTGAATAAGCATATACCCTAATACCCGATAATGTCCAGGTAGCTAGTGTCGCCGATGGCAGCGTCCCGAGGGTGCGCTCCTCGTATTCTGACTTGGAAAAGCTGACCCTGGACCCGAACGATGTGCAGGTAGTCAGGGTACCCGATGACGCTGTTCCAAGGGTGCGCTCCTGGAATTTTCGCTTAAAGCAGCTGACCCTGGACCCGAACGATGTCCAGGTAGTCAGGGTACCCGTTGACGGTATTCCAAGGGTGCGCTCCTGGTATTTTTGGTTGAAGTAGCTTACCCTGGGCTCAAACGAGGTCCAGGTAGTCAGGGTACCCGATGACGGTGTTCCAAGGGTGCGCTCCTGGAATTTTCGCTTGAAGCAGCTGACCCTGGACTCGAACGATGTCCAGGTAGTCAGGGTACCCGATGACGGTGTTCCAAGGGTGCGCTCCTGGAATTTTTGCTTAAAGCAGCTGACCCTGGACCCGAACGATGTCCAGGTAGTCAGGGTACCCGTTGACGGTGTTCCAAGGGTGCGCTCCTGGTATTTTTGGTTGAAGTAGCTTACCCTGGGCTCAAACGAGGTCCAGGTAGTCAGGGTACCCGATGACGGTGTTCCAAGGGTGCGCTCCTGGAATTTTCGCTTGAAGCAGCTGACCCTGGACCCGAACGATGTCCAGGTAGTCAGGGTACCCGATGACGGTGTTCCAAGGGTGCGCTCCTGGAATTTTTGCTTAAAGCAGCTGACCCTGGACCCGAACGATGTCCAGGTAGTCAGGGTACCCGTTGACGGTGTTCCAAGGGTGCGCTCCTGGTATTTTTGGTTGAAGTAGCTTACCCTGGGCTCAAACGAGGTCCAGGTAGTCAGGGTACCCGATGACGGTGTTCCAAGGGTGCACTCCTGGAATTTTCGCTTGAAGCAGCTGACCCTGGACCCGAACGATGTCCAGGTAGTCAGGGTACCCGATGACGGTGTTCCAAGGGTGCGCTCCTGGAATTTTCGCTTAAAGCAGCTGACCTTGGACCCAAACGATGTCCAGGTAGTCAGGGTACCGGTTGACGGTGTTCCAAGGGTGCGCTCCTGGTATTTTTGGTTGGAGTAGCTTACCCTGGGCTCAAACGAGATCCAGGTAGTCTGGGTACCCGATGACGGTGTTCCAAGGGTGCGCTCCTGGTATTTTTGGTTGGAGTGCCTGACCCTGGACCCGAACGATGTCCAGGTAGCCAGGGTACCCGATGACGGTGTTCCAAGGGTGCGCTCCTGGTATTTTTGATTGGAGTGCCTGACCCTGGACCCGAACGAAGTCCAGATAGTCAGGGTTCCCGATGACGGTGTTCCAAGGGTGCGTTCCTGGAATTTTCGCTCGAAGCAGCTGACCCTGGACCCGAACGACTTCCAGGTAGTCAGGGTACCCGATGACGGTGTTCCAAGGGTGCGCTCCTGAAATTTTCGCTTAAAGCAGCTGACTCTGGACCCGAACGATGTCCAGGTAGTCAGGGTACCCGTTGACGGTGTTCCAAGGGTGCGCTCCTGGTATTTTTGATTGAAGTAGCTTACCCTGGACCCGAACGATGTCCAGGTAGCCAGGGTACCCGATGACAGTGTTCCAAGTAGCTGACTCTGGACCTTAATGATGTCCAGGTAGTCAAAGTAGTCAGCTTCCTCAAACAAAAATACCAGAAGCGCACCCTCAGGACACTGTCATCAGCGACCCTAGACACCTGGACATTATCGGGTATCAGGTTATATCCTTATTCAAATATTCAGTCGACATGCCGACATCATCATCCTAAACCCTAAACCACCATTTGCCTATGTAAAAATAGTTATAAAAAAACATGTGATAAATTTTGATGCCTTGTCTTAAATTCAGATAATAGATTAATTATTTTCTACTGATTACATATATTTTTTTTTGTGTATCGCTCATCCATATAAATATTTGCATTTTGGAAAAATATCTATTTAATTTTATTACTGACGCTAATGCATATACATTTTATTGATTATTATTTTTATAATATATTATACTCCGCAAAAAGAATTGAAATCCTCAAAAAAACCTTTTTTAGAAAAAGTAAAAATGTTGCGTCAAGCATGTGGCAGATCTAGTTTATCTCTTATATTGCTTAAAAAAAAATGAAATCCATAATAGACACATGAGTCAATCTATTATTTCATCAGTATTCATTCAGATTATTTCTCATATAGTTGGAGTATTACGTATTCTTATCAAAGTTTACATACTATAGAAGACGTTGTCAACTTTAACTAACCAATTACGAAAAAACTTACCAGAATGCTCTTAGGTACCTCAGCAATTATTTGAAGAACTAATGACGAACCAAATTGACGCCACTTGGTAGGCATTTTCAACGTCTTAAGAATAATAATATTTCACTAAATCACTGGATGTAAAAATTATCATAGAAATATTATAGAAATATTTATAATTTACTGAGACATATGATCAATAGTTTGAATTATTAATATTTGTCTCTTTGAAAGACAATGAAAGTATTGATAATAGAAGAATATATAAAGTCTATCTGAATTATAGGATTAACTGCATTGCAATTACGATACAAAAATATATTTGAAATGAATCAAACGATTGAGGAGAGGTTGTGAAACCGTTTAACTAAAAATAAATAGGTAATGAAATAAATAGGTAATGAAGAATATTATATGTCAGTTTAATAAGGCATTCAAAGATATTCGATCCTACCAATTATGGATTTCATTTTTTTTTTAAGCAATATAAGAGATAAACTAGTTCTGCCACATGCTTGACGCAACATTTTTACTTTTTCTAAAAAAGGTTTTTTTGAGGATATTACAAATATTCATGCAGAATTTCATTTGAATCGGATTGTTAGTTTTTGTGCAATCCATTTGTTAACTAACATTTTTGCAAAAATTGTCAACATTGTCACATCCAGAATCCGGCCTGAAATCGGTCGCCAATTTTTTTTAACATATTTTTTAAGCTTATCTTTCAATTGGCATAGTTATTTCTACCATTTCAAATATTTTTACAACTTCATGATTTTTTTTTTAAACCGGCAAAATTTCACCTTATAAATAAATTAAATATCTTCCCCATTTTTAGGTCTTCCCAAAAAATAAAATCTATATAAATAGCCGCTCACTTTAAGCTTTTATTTGTTGAGATCGGCCCAGTAGAACCGGAGTTATATTTTGATAAACACTAGGGGGGTAACTCCCTACTTGCTTCGCTCGCCAACCCCCTACTTTTGATTCGATATTTTGATGTCCACCGAAGAAAAGAATTTGCATGGAAGAATAAGGTCAAGTTGGTGGAATCAAGGTCCCCTGCTCGCTTCGCTCGGTTAACCCCGCCCTCGCTGGCTACCAGAGATCTCTATGTACTGCAAATTAGTTATCTCGCTATATTAAAAGCTGTCCCGCCGCCGCTATCATCACGGAGAGCCCTCTGCGACATGAATGCTGCTACAGTCAGCGCGCAGCTACATAAGACGTGTGACTTGTAACACGAATTCTGTTACCGAGCTCGGCGTGCAACAATATACCGTGGCCGCCAGGCTAAAAACCCGTGGCCGCCACGACTGGCCGCGACTTCCAAAAACGCGGATCAGTGTACCAGTGAAAAGTCCAATTCGAAACAATGAGGTCTCAAATGAAAGACAAATAATCGCAGAATAGAAAACAATTATCGTAAAGGCCATAAATACAACCGGATGTTGTTTATATATATGATTTTGACATGGAATTGCTCGAAATCGCCATTTTGCGCCGCGGCAAATTTTCTTCTTTCCACCATAACTTTGGTAGTTTTGGTCCGATTGACCTGAAATTTGGTGTGCGTACTCTTCGAACCTAAATGAACAACTTCTTCGCTGGAAGTTTTCTGTCGCTCGACTTTCCTCACACACTTTTTTTCGTCAAAGTTGAAAAATTAGTTGCTTTATTTGCCGATTTTTTTGTATCGCTCGATTGAACTTTTTGGCCAACGTGATAACATTGTCAGCATCACTGGGATTTCCCGCGTATGCTAAAAAATTTTCAAGTGATTCTGAGCAATAGCAGCTGAGATAACGCGATTTGCGTTTTTGGAAGTCGCGTTCCGCGCTTCGGCCGGGTCGCGTGGCGGCCACTGTTCCAGCCTGTGGTAACACTTTCCGTGTACGTGTAACAGAAATTCTGTTACCCCCGTGCAAAGATTCGTGTTGCTATATAGTGTAACAGGATTCATGTCGCTGAGGGCTCTCCGTGATTTTGCTCCTCACGGTCGTTCCGCACGATTGCTCCTCACGGTTGCTCCTCACGATTGCTTCTCACGGTTGCTCCTCGCGATTGCTTCTTACGGATGCTCCTCACGATTGCTCCCCACGGTTGCTCTTCACGGTTGCTCCCCACAGTTGCTCTTCACGGTTGCTCTTCACGGTTGCTCCCCACAGTTGCTCTTCACGGTTGCTCCTCACGATTGCTCCTCACGGTTGCTTCTCACGATTTCTCCTTACAAATTATTCTCATTTTTGCTCCACATTTTTGCTCTTCATTATTGCTGATCTCTGCTCCTCATTTTGCTCCTTATTTTGATCCTCTTCAATAATGATGTTCGTTATGATAACAAGGTCACAATTTTCACATCACCATAATTAATTTCAAGAATTTATATTCGACAAGAATCTGAATCAAGTAGAGATTCAAAAGTTTTGTAAAGTCTTGAAATACTTTAATATCAATCAATTCTGAATTTTGATGTTATTTCTCTAGTGATATTTGATTTGAGCATATGATGCTATACTTATGAGTACCGATTACTTTAAATATTTTCAGACTCTTTCTGTTTTTTGAATTGTGATTGAAAGAGATTAGTTCAGTCTCGCTGGTACTCTGGATGTGACAATGTTGACAATTTTTGCAAAAAAGTTAGTTAACAAATGGATTGCACAAAAACTAACTATCCGATTCAAATGAAATTTTGCATGGATCTTTGTATCATAATGAAGTAGCCAAATCTTGAACGGCGAGCATTTCAATCGATTTTATTTACCTATAAAAATATGTTAACATTTTGTTGCTTTTTTAATGTTATTTAAGCTATAACACATTGTAAAAATATATTTCTTGATATGAAACCAATGCGATCTTGTGCCACATTTTGTCAGGAACATAATTTTTTTCATAAATTATTTCCCTAAACCTCATAGTTATTAAGTTATTTGCGATAATATGAAAAAAATGCACATGTTTTTACTAAATTGTTAATAACTCACGACGCAGATATTTTTCAGCGTGCATGTCAGTGAACATGTCTTTCTTGATACTGTTCTGAAGCGAGTTCAATTGTTTTTTTGCACCCCGCTCACAACATCCATACCATGGTCATTTTTGCCTAATTCTACTCAGGTAATAGGGGTATGTTTGTATACCCTGGAAAGTCAGAAATTAGTAAGCAAACAGAGCCAAACTGGCTAATATGTTTCATCGATAGAATAGCCAAATCGTATGGAGGATTTTGATGATTAACAATTGTTTTTTATAATCTTCTTATATCTTTTTATATTATGTTTTATAATCTTTATAATCTTCATTCCTTGAGAGATTAAAATTTTGAGTGCATATATAATTTCCATATACATGCGAATAAAAATATGAATATATAAAAATCGTTGGCTTACACTGTATGAATGGACGAAACAAACGCACAAGTAAAAGTCGGCTGGGTCTATCATTTAAACAAAGTGCAAGTGATAAGTGAATTACGGAAATTACTAGCAAACGTAATAAGAAGTGAATCAAGTGAAAAAAATTCCACAGTACAGCCCGACGGAAATTCAAAACAATCAGATAGCAAAACTGACTATTCGTCTATTGCCGAGAGCACTGAAACAGAGACAGACAGTGATTCAGATATGAGTGACAACATAAAGTTACTGTTCTGCCTCGAGAAGGATGATTGGGAGACATTTGTAGAACGACTTGAGATATATTTCGCAGCAAAAAATACAAAAGACGATATAAAAAACGCAACATTATTGACCAAACTGGACGAAGATGCCTATAAGTTGATCCGCAGTTTATGTTCACCCACTAAACCCATCAAAGAAACATACATCGAATTAAAAAAACTCATGTCGGATCACCTGAGTCCGGCTCCTAGCGAGGTATTAGAAAGATGTAAATTTCATCAAGCCAAGCAGGAAAGAGACGTGAGCATTGCAGAGTTCACCGCTAGATTAAAAAAACTGACATTTCATTGTAACTTTAGCGACCTTGAAACGACGCTCAGGGATCAATTAGTGTGTGGGATAGCAGATGACGCAACCAGAGTGGAACTTTTCAAAAAAATAACATTGAAGTTCGTCGAAACTTACAAAGAAGCAACGGCTAGAGAAAGCGCGCTAAGAAACGCAGCGGTATGATCAAATACGCTTAAGAGAGAGGCGTCGAAGTAAGAAATTTACGCAATGAATATAGCCAAGAAGGAAGTACACAAGAGAAGAAATAATTTTTCTGATAACAACCAAAGCCCGAGCCACATAAGCACGAATCGCCAAAGTTCACAATAATCGAGGCAAACGGAGATCACGTGTTATTGTTGTGGTAAGCCCAAACACTACGCATCGGAATGTCGACATCGATTCAGCTCCTGCAACTCTTGCGGGCGGAAAGGACATCTGGAAGCGGTATGCAGATCGAAAACCAACTCAGCCCAACCATCAACGGTAAAATTTATCGAATCCGAAAACGAGATAAGTACGGAACAAGGAAAACACGATGACAATGATCTTTACAAAATGTTTAGTTTTTATCCGATAGATATGCATGATATTGAAGCGAAGCCTAACTCGGGAACTGTAAACAAGATCACCGACGATATCCTGAAATTTAAGAAATGTATTAACGCGGACCCGATGTATTTAGAATTTCATGTGAATGGGGAACGTTTAAATTTCGAAGTAGATACAGGGACATACGCAACTGTCATCTCAGATCACGTCAAAGTAGAATTATTCAAAAAATTAGAAGTCAAAATAACAAACCCTTATCTACGTAGTTATGATGGATGAATTTTAAAACAAACGGGAATTTTGGAAAATTTAAACGTTTCACACAACAACATGAACAAAACCTTAGACTGTTTTGTATTGCCAGGATCGGGACCTCCGCTCATAGGACGACAATGGTTACAAGCATTCGGATTATGGCCTTTGAAAATAGAAAAATCTAGAAACGAGCATGACTATGTATAAAAAACTAGAGGTGAACGATGTAAAAGAACATTTGGTAAACGAATTCGGCATATTATTCGGGGAAACCCCAGGATTATATAATAAAGGGAAACTCACGATAAATATTAAAAAAGACGTTAAGCCAATAGCCCTGAAAGCGAGACATGTTCCATACGCTATGAAAAAAGAGATTGAGGAAGAAATCGAGCGCTTGATCAAAAACGGACACTTAGTGGCGGTAGACGTAAGCGAATGGGCAACGCCCATAGTACCGGTAAAAAAAAATGGAAAAATAAGAATCTGTGGAGATTTTAAATTAACACTTAATCCTCACCTTATTCGAAATAAAAACATACTACCCAGAATAGAAGATGACTTTGAAGCGTTACGTAAAGAAAAAAAAATTTCAGAACTTGACTTAAAACACGCTTATATGCAAATTCCGGTAGACGAAGACTCACAAAAGTATTTAATATTAATCACACATGTAGGATTGTATCGATGTACAAGAATGCAAGAAGGCATATCATTGAGACCTTGTGATTTCCAAGAAAAAATAGAAAACTTCATAAGGGAATTCCAAACACGATCGCTTATCTTGATAACATATACGTAACCGGAGCCGATGATAAAGAACACATAGAAAATTTGAAACTAGTATGTAAACGTTTAGAGGAAAGCGGATTACGCGTGAATAAAGAAAAATGTCAAATCATGAAAGAGAAAATTTAGATACTTGGGTTTGTTATTGATAAGACAGGTTTGCATGAATCAAAAGAAAAAGTAAAAACAATGGTCGAAGCACCACGTCCCATAGATAATAAGCAACTTTCTTCATTCTTAGGTTTAATAACTTTTTATGCACGATTTTTGAGTCACAGAGCAGAAAAGCTGCAACCATTATACGACTGCGCAAACTCCACCAGTTTTAATTGGACCGAAAAATGCGAAGAATCTTTTCGATGGGTAAAAAGCGAATTGATATCACCCAGAGTACTCGCGCACTATGAAGAATAATTACCTCGAAGAAGAATTAATTAACTCTTAACCTCGAAGAAGAATTAATCCTAGCATGCCACGCGTCACGCTATGGTCTGTCAGCAATACTGTCTCACCGATATAAAAACGGCGACGAACGCACAATTGCTTATGCGTCAAAAAAGATACCAGCCAAGGAATTGCACAGGGCAATAATAGATAAGGAAGCCGGAGCTATTGTTTTCGGATTCAAGCGTTTCTATGATTTCGTATTCGGAAGTGAGATAGTTTTGCGGACTGATCATAAGCCTTTACAATTTATTTTCGGACAAAAAAGCGGTATTCCGATAACCGCAGCGAATCGATTGCAAAGGTGGGCATACTACCTGTCAGGTTTTAACTATATAATAGAACATATACGATCCGAGGCAAACGGCAACTGCGACGCATTATCGAGATTGCCAGTAGAAGATGAAACGGACATTTTCAAAACGGATCTATCGTATTCTTACTATATCTCTGAAGGTTTAGATATTTTAGACTGGCACATAGTGTCGCGGGAGACTAAAATCGATGAAACATTGAAACAAATTCTGAAGTATACGATATTAGGATGGCCAGAAGATAAGCAATTAAACGAAAAAGAAAGGAAATATAGTCTAAAGAAACTAGAGTTGTCAGTGGAAAATGGTTGCTTATTTTGGGGCAGCCGGGTTATAATTCCTGAATCGCTGCAATTAATTATATTAAAAGAACTCCATCTGTCTCATTTAGGTATTGTTAAAATGAAAGCACTAGCGAGGTCATATGTATGGTGGCCAGGCATCGACCGAGACATCGAAAACTTGGTTAAATCTTGCAAAGTCTGTCTGGAAGAACGAAAAAAGCCACCTCATGCACCATTAACACCCTGGCCTTGGCCGGATAAAGCTTGGATAAGAATTCACTGCGACTTCCTCGGACCGTTTATGAATCACATGTTTCTAGTTATTATCGACGCCCATTCTAAATGGCCAGAGGTCATTAATTTCAGAAATGACACTCGTTCAGAACGATTAATTGAAGTTTTCAAGAACATTTTTGCGAGTTATGGTTTGGTCAAACACGTGGTCACGGACAACGGTCCCCAGTTTACAATTAGCATTTTTAAAGATTTTTTGCGTAAACTTGGTATTAATCAAACGTTCGCACCACCATACCACCCCGCGACTAACGGGGCCGCCGAAAATTTTGTCGGAGTATTTAAGAATAAAATATCAAAGATTGTGAAAGGGGAAAAGACGTTACAAGACGCCATCAACATATTTCTGTTCGACTACAGGAGTACCGCGCACAGCACAACAGGCAGAAGTCCGGCATCTCTCATGTTAAAACGCGAATTACGTACGCGATTCGACATACTGCGACCCAATGTACAAGATACTGTGTATGAAAAAGAAAGGGCACAAATAGTGGGTAGAAAAGGTAGTCGCCGGAACTCAATCAAAGAAGGAGACACAGTGATGACCGATAATTACGGAGTAAACGACAACAAAAGAATTGAAGGCAAAATTATAAGAACGCTATCTCCTTCTACGTTTGAGGTTCGAACGATTGCAAACAAAAATTGGAAGCGACATATGGACCAGATCATCCCCACTCGACCACTACGTCGTTTGGAGCGCTTGGCAAAAGTACAAAAGGCGAATTCTTAAGAGCAGGAGGAATTGTGATGTATAGCGAACGGATAGTACATATAGTCGTATGTTTGTATCACATAGGCTAAATAGATCCGGACGCGTAGCACGCGCCAGTCTTGCCCAGTACGCGACTCGCACAGGTCACGTGTATTATTATGTATAGTTTGGCTTAATAAATATGGTATCAAAATAGACGACTAAAAATCTTCATTGCACTACTTCCATACTTAACAACCCCCAGGACCCAGGAAAGCTGCTCCGGCGACGACCGTATTGCCCGTGCACATGCACAAAGCTCCAGGTGAGAAGCTTTGGCTAGAGGATGCGCGAGCGCACGAGGAAACCAGCACCAACGCGAACGCAACGAGTAGCTGAGCGCCGCTATGTATACTAGCGCGAGAGAAACGGCAATAAGGCCGCGACATACGTGAGAGAACTGGCGCACAGTGGGACGAAATTCGAATCACCCTGGTTTTTTTGTGGAAACCAAAAATTCTTTCAAAATTCTCTTCAGGAATGGCGTGCCGGAATAGAGCGTTACGCTCGTTCGTGCGTACGTACATGCGTACATACAAATGTTCTTGGGATTTCATGTTCTACAAAAATCTAGGTCGCGACTCCGATTCTAAAGTTCGATTTTAGCCTCGTCACAATGCTTTCTCTTCGAGAAAGCAAAGATCAATGAGTGAAACTACAGAATGTTGTGAGAGAATTATTTCAAGCGTTAAGTGGTAGGAAAGGGACAGAAAATTTATTTTAATACTCACAACATAACCCGAGGGCGACTGATGCTCAAAGAGCACCGGAAATGAAAAATCAGACAATCGTGCCAAATTGGTTGCAGTACCAAATTAGCTGCAATCACCTTATACGATACGTCCATATTTCATACATATATCTTAAAGCGAGAAGGCAAATTATGATTTTCATAATGATGAATGTAGAAAATTGCAGTCTTGAAATTTCAGAAATTGCTAAATTGCAGACTCAAGAAACGAATGTTGATAACGAGAGTACAATAGATCATTCCAAACTCGAATTTACTCATTAGTTCGGAACCTAGTATACGTAATACTGAAATATTTCATGATATCTCAGAGAGGATTGAATATTCTGACATAACAGGTGGAGATTATTGGCTTATAATCAAGAATTTGAAAAAAACTCGATTGAATGAATCTGGTGATGTTATGTTTCTGGAATTTAGTATTCCGGAACAGTTTATATGAATGATTCTATATTAACATTTTCAATTGGCAAAATAAGAGACTCGGGTATTCCATTTTTCAATATGCTCAAGAATTCATTAGGTTTTACAGCACTATCTCATCTAGATTCGTCTTTAGACCTGACGGAGTCAAGTGCTTATAACTTGTTTATAACGAGTGTACACTAACCAATTGGATCCTGACAAGAAAGTGCTCTGTATAATTTCTGCTCAGGTTCTTACCTAGAATCAATAGGTGTTTTCATTTTCCTGAAATAATTAATTCCAGAACAATTTATTTAAATAATTCTGCATAAATAATTTCAATGGGCAAAGAAAGTCATACGAGTGATTATTTTTTCACTATGACTATTGAATAAAACGTTAGTTTGGAGTTATCTTCTCTACATGTATTTCATTGGATAAACGAGTTTTATGAGGTGTCTCGAACCTCATCAAAACTGACATAGTTTGCAAATGCGAGATCATTTGTACATTTTGTCGTTAAATTCAGATTCAGCCCCATAAATGATGATAATCTACACAGTCATGTCTATTACTATTGTGGCGACCAGGCGGTGCTGTTCACCCCCCCTTGCGGGTAAGCATGCGTAGAGGGGAGACAGAGGCGAAAACCGCTGATAGCGAATACCGGCGGTAGCGAGCGTGAACGCAGTTCGTCAGTTAGACTCAGCGGCCCAAGCTGAGCGGTCGGCTCTCAATAGAGAGCGAGAGAAAGCCTGTACAAATTTACTAATAAATCTTCTTATTTATTAGATCGCCTTTTCCTCCAACACCTACCCCAGCAATCGTGGTCGGGCTGATAGGCAGCCGCCACATTGGTGACCCCGACGAGCAGCAACTTCTGCCTGGAGGAGCATCGGTTTGCGGCTTTGTCTGGAGCGGCGCACGGCCGGCGTGGTTTCGGCGAAGTTCAACCGAGCTCTCAACTGTAACTGAATTGTTGCTGGGGCAATTGGAGGTATCCTCTCGCTGCTCATTACAAGGAGGTACAGCCCGCTGCCGCAGTCTTCACCAGGACTTCAGCTTCATTCCCGGCTAGGGAAACGCGGCGTAGCCTCGCTGAAGTTTGTTTTTGTCAGGTGAGAGAGTTTTGCGAGCGAGTATTGGGTCTAGTGTACCGTTTTGAGTACGACCGCCATTTTGTAACCGCATAACGACAAAGTCGTTGAAGTTTGAGTCGAACAAAAACCTTTTTCTGCGAAATGACCCTGTTGCGTGATATTGGACAATAAACTTCGTACTGAGTTTGTAACTCTTTTTTACGCAAGTTGTTCAAAGTATTCAGGGTCAAAGTGAATAATAACGCAGCTCAAGTATTTTCATAGTATGAACTTCTTTTTCAACTTCAAGTAAAGTATTAAATCAAACAAGAAAAATTTTCTATTCAAGTACGAGTGGATTATCAGCGAAAATTTCAAGATTATTTTAAGTGACTTTTCGAATAATGCAAGTTTCCATAAAACCTAAAGGTTATTATTTCTAATCAGCTTTTGTGCGTACTAAGTTTATAACTTTTTCTTATGTACATTGCTGAATTTTCTTTTTGAATATTGCATTGTTCGAATAATATGTTTGGTGCGCATTGAGTGTGTGAGAATAATTCAATTGCTTAGTCGACAAGTAGAATCTAGAAATTTTTGCTTTGAGTATACTAAGTTAAGGCTTTTTCCTATACTCATAAGCGTATCAAGGTGATTGAAAGTCAATAATAGCTGTTGTCGACTGGGTAGTTGTTATGAGTGAGGTGTGAGCGCTAAGTCCTGTTTACATTTTGGGTATTATAAGACCTTTGCCATTGTCTTGAAGTGAAGTAGCCGTATTGGGTTGTTGATTTGGAAACAGAGGTTGGGTTATCCTTTACATCATGCTTGGAAATATTGTACACTCACCCATTGGGAAAACAAGTAAGGAGTCTGATGTGGCTTATCAAGCTTTCTTGAACACTATACAGACTTCAACCTCGGATGGTCTTTCCTTAAGTGTTTCTGGTCAAAATATTGTTCCTCATTCGAGTGTGGCTCATACGGTTGGACTTATTGACTCTGGAGCTAACGCTTCATCTATACAGGCACACGCTCAGAGTACCTTTTCTACTAACGTTACGAATTCAATTGATAAATCATCCTTTTCTTTTGGAGATGTTAATAATAGAAGAAAATTATTTTCAACTAAAGCTAAAAATCCACTCAGTTCTTTGTTTAATAATACAAATGATGTTTTTGGTTTTCCTTTGGACAACAGTTCTCATCAAAATAGAATTAATGAGATTGACGAGAGTGCTATTAGCCCTCAGAATAATAATATTGAGATTTCAAGTAACGTGCATACTTCTGTTAGTCAAAGTAAACAATTAGAGACTTTAATTAAGAGTTTGAGTATGCGGCTGGAGACTGTTGAGTTGAATTATGCTACCGCTTGCAAAGATAATGAATCGTTAGCTAAGCATATATCGTTAGCTATGCATATACTCAGAAATTTGGTCAGTTAAATAATATTAACACAGAAGGGGCATGTAACACGTTGACATCCAATTCAGGTAGACAGTCGCATACTGGAACTTTGCCTAAGTATAGTCAAGTACATAACAATATAATTCCAGAAATAGTAAATTCGAATCATCAAGTTAGTAATTATAATGATAATAGTATCAATGCACAAAATTTTGATCAAATAAATTCTAGATTTCCCCATAATATAAATAATAGTTTGATACCTAGAAATATTAAATTTCAAGTTTTTTGGAAACATGATCCAACCCAGTGGTTCGAATTGTTTGAGTCTCAGTTTGTACATCATAATGTAATTGATGACAGTTCCAAATATTTTAATCTTGTTAATAATTTGGGAATGGATACGTTGCATGAAATCTCAGACTTGTTGAAAACTGTTGGTCCTGTTAATAAGTATTTGCAATTAAAGCAATTGCTTTTGAAAAAATTTACTAGATCGGATGATCATAAACTCGAGGCCCTGTTTGCTTCATGTCATATGTATGACAAAACTCCATCAATATTCTTTAATGATATGTTGTACAAAGCTGGTGATTTTATTCCCAGGCAAACTATTTTGAAGGCTTGGAAGGCCAGACTTCCCAAAGAGTATAAATTATATCTAGATGGTATTGAGATGGATAATGAAGCATTATTATTGGAAAAGGCAGACAGGTGCCATGAGTTATTGGATCATAGTCCAAGAATTGAAAGTATTGATAGTAGTCAAGAGAAGTTAATTGAGAAACTTGAGAATATTATAGATTCTTTAACGAAACGTTCGCGTTCTCGGTCTAAAGATAGAGACCATGAAAGAAAACGATCTAAATCACGCGATCGTAGTAATTCTAATGTTAAACAGAAAAGTGATCATGATAGTAACGATCAACGTAAACTTTGTTTTTATCATGAAAAATATCGAACAAAAGCTTATAAATGTGAACAACCTTGCGATTGGGTTGTAAAAGAAGTAACGTATCTAAATAATGTGAACATGAAGTCACAAGGGCAAGCAGGTGTAGAATCAGAACCCTGATCAACACAGAAAGTGCAAGGGCTATTCATGGGAAGAGCGATACGTCGATTCGCTTTCGGATACGTGATTGTCTCGGTAATCAATATTTTCGTAGAAAAACTTTACCCCGTGGTTAGTTCAATGAAACCTTGCTGTTCAAACTGCTCAACAAAAGTACCTCGAAGTAGAACTATGACGAGGATCAACAATATTGTATGATAATGTGTGTGAATGAAAATTATAAGTTTGTAACGAATAGGCAAATAAGCCAAGCGTGAGCCAAAAGGAATGAAACCGAAACCAAAGAATTATGTAACTTTTACCAAAGATTTTTTTTACATTTTGCTTGACAGGCTTGTGGCTGGGTCCGTACTAGGGTCATACCTTTCTTTCTACGACCTAGTCATGCAAGCAATTGACCATGTAATTTCCAGGGCTCAAGGTTGAGCTGGAAAATAATAAGAGTACACTATCATTTTAACAGCAAAGAATGACGGATAAAGAAAAAATATCTTGTTAAATTATAAAACTGTGATTGGATAAGTAGTGGAATGAAATTCACTTGCGTGATAATGATTTGTAGATAACCTGCAATTCCGAACTCTGGTTTCACGACAATTGATTGAATGTCAAGAACTTATGATTAAAACTTTGCTTTGTTGATTAAAACAATATGCTTTCCGATATAAGACTAATTGTGATAATATTGACACTGACGGTATGTTAAACCAGATTTTGGAAATAGTTTACTCGGGAAAGAATGTGATATTGTCATTTTTTTAAAGTCATAAAGTTGAAAAATTTTTCTCTTTTGTGCTTCAGTGAAAACGATGAGATTAAGAGAAATTAACTAATTGGGATTCATCAGTTATGGAAATTTTGCATTCAGCAAGAAATGTTAGTTAAATGCGAATATGACTTTAATATTTGACGATCAATGAACATTGACTGATGTGTTAATTATTGCTAAGAACTAGATTAAGTAAGGAAATGTACAAAAAGCAAAACCCTGTGAGAAATATACAAGCGTCAAATTTAGTTTCTAAGAATTATGTAAATCAATAAATGGTTATTGAATTGTAACCATGACTGCGGATATAGCAACATATTGTAATCGCTGTGGATTGGAAAGCGCATGCTTTTGTGTGGTAATAACCACGACGGAAAAATTCTCTGATTTTCCGACGTGGTTATTGGGGGGGAGCACTGTGGCGACCAGGCGGTGCTGTTCACCCCCCCTTGCGGGTAAGCATGCGTAGAGGGGAGACAGAGGCGAAAACCGCTGATAGCGAATACCGGCGGTAGCGAGCGTGAACGCAGTTCAGTTAGACTCAGCGGCCCAAGCTGAGCGGTCGGCTCTCAATAGAGAGCGAGAGAAAGCTGTACACATTTACTAATAAATCTTCTTATTTATTAGATCGCCTTTTCCTCCAACACCTACCCCAGCAATCGTGGTCGGGCTGATAGGCAGCCGCCACACTATTCATGTTTCAATTTGACTCATTCCGATTGGAATTGAATCTCAAAAAGGCTATTTGAACGTACCTTCTCTCCAAGGGATAAAGCCAAGGAAAATGTATTCTTGTACCTCAGGGATTTCTGAAGAGAATCTCGAAAGAATTTTGGATTTTTATTAAAAAAAAAACAGGGCAATTCGAATTTTGATTTTATCGATTTTAGCGAGGTGCGCGGTCACCCCTATAGTATGTAACTGGCCGGGAGAGATTTTGGCGGCGCCGGAAGCGCTAGGATTAAACCTTATGCAAATAAGGCAAGGTAGAAATGATAAGAACGCGGCCTCGTAGTTCGTCCTCGGCTATTCTAGGTCCGGCTACATTCTTCATTACACGTGCACCGTTTATTCAGGTAATTAACCCCAGTTTAAAATATTCTCCGGTGGTACTATCTTGAACGAGCTCTGGATATTAACCGCTGCTCACTGCGTCGAGGTTGTCGACGACATTAAAGAGCTAATACCATCTCCAGTTACTTACATTGTCAAAGCTGGCAAGCATAACCATTTGCTATAATATCTTTGTTCGTTCTTCGAAACCCAGTTATCTCAACAAGAGACGGTGAGACCTGCTGTTATTGAGCCGATGCTATGACCCCGGTGAGCCCCGAGAAATCTCTCGGCCGCGGTGACACGCCATCCGAAAATTAGCCGACGAACCTCGTGAGGAAAGCAAAGCCGCCATTCCATGGCTCGGCGAGCTGCCACTCCCGCGATGGTTTGCAGCTCTTCACCATCTCAATCGAGTTGTACTTAATTTGTGTTGAGTCACGGTGGTGGATTATTTGTTGCGAGCGTGCGCTGAATTTTTGAGTAGATTTTTGTGACACTGTATTTTAACGTAGAGTCAATAAATATGATTTGAACGGCTCTAAAAATATTCATTATTACATTTCTCATTTATAGATCGTTACCAATAATTTTAACGGTACTTTAACCTACATATTTAATCATCTTTTGACGTGCTGTATCAAATTAAAAAAAGAATCATCAAATTATCTGATATAGAAGCTGAGATATTGTCGGTAAAAAATCAAACGTTCATTTTTATCCTGAGCGTTCGAGTTTTCGTCGCTTCTTCTCCCCTACCCCCTCCACTGACTCTGCACCGGAAGCGCTGCGTCCCAATGATTTCCACCAACCTTCCGCCCGACTATTAAGTATCAAGAACATTACTCACGTACATAATAATTGATACTTAAGTAGAACAATGTTCAAGCTACCAGAAACCGTTTTGATTTTTATTCTACTGCGTATACTTTTGCCGGAAAGTTACCTCGACTTTGAACCTCTATATCTCGGGATTCACAAATCAGATCTGAGTAAATAAAAACTCAAAATGAGCGTCTGTTTCTCTTCTATCATATGCAACTTTAATTTAACTTTAAAGTTCGAATAAATAAAAAAACCGCGTTGCAGTTGCATTTTTTTCGAAAAAATTTTTTTCGAAAAATTTTCAAAAAATCATAAAAGTGGTTAAAATTGATAAAATCGATATTTTGCCGTGAGGGATCGATAGTTAGTATCTATAAGAGTACGTAAAAAAATTGGCAGGTCTCGGAGACGTTCATAGAAGACTCGAATACAATTGTAAAATTCAACAATATTCAATAGATTGTGCGAAAACTATCAGAGATATCGAGATAAAATTTTTTTTGTGTTTTTATTACTGTATAAGGTACTCTGAATTAAATTGTCATAATCGTAGCTATGATTTGGAAACTTGAAAAAAAATCACAAAAATGACTTTTTTTTTAGGGGTCATTTTTCGTTTATAACTATTTTGCAACAACAATATTAGAGATTAATGTTTCGGAATACTTAATCCTTATGCAAAATTTTATAAGGAAACTTTTTTTCCTCTTCCATTTTACTCTAGGATTGATAGTTTTCATACAATCACGAAATTAAAAGAGAAAAAATGTTAATTTTTTAACATTTTC
The DNA here is from genome assembly GCA_020882685.1 of Aphelinus atriplicis. NCBI lineage: Eukaryota > Metazoa > Arthropoda > Insecta > Hymenoptera > Aphelinidae > Aphelinus > Aphelinus atriplicis. Next base: position 80,471 of record JAJGQD010000039.1, read on the forward strand.
ATAAATAAAAATATGAAGCCATACTTTTCAGTTTGACGCATATGTCTCATTCGATTTAGAATCATTTTCTGGAGGGAACCCAAAAGGTTTCATTGAGGGTGACGAAAAAGTCGCACCAAATACAGATCCGGATCGGGCTAGGCAGGGGAATTCGGCGCGGCGGCAGTGGAGGGGGTAGCTGAGAAGAAGCGAAGAGAAGTCGATCGCGCGGGTTCAAAATGAACGCCTGATCTTTAATTGACTATATCTCAGCTTCTAAGACAGATAATTTGATGATTTTTTTTAAATGAATATAGTAAATCGAAAGTATATCGAAAATAGATTTTTTTTTAATGAACAAATTGATTGTACGGAAGCTATTATACTTATCGAGATGAAATTTTTTGGAGTTATTTCATCAGAATACAAGGTATTTCGACCTGAAATTCCACATTCGTATGTACGATTTCAGTACTTGAAAAAAATTCCCAAAAAAAGCAAAATTTCAACCTGTAATTTTCGTATTCATATCGATATATTAGCAACAATAATTAAGATTTTGAATTCAAACTTATCCATTCTTATAGTAAATTTTGTAACGAAACTTTTTTTCCTCTTTTATTTTGCTCTCAAATCAATAGCTTCCGAGCTATATCGAAATAAAAGAAACAAAATTCTTCATTTTTTGACATTTTCGTCTCTAGCAAATTTTGCTGAAACTTTACAACCGGGACAAGCTGGGATTATGATTAGAATGCTCTCCCGGAACTATTCCAAAAGTTACTTTGGGCATGCAGCTGCTCGTCACCAAAAGTACAGATCCAGTCTGAGCCAATAGATCAGTTTTACTCTCAGATAAAAGATTCCATAACGACAATATTTAGAAAGTTAAAAAAATATTATTGGAGAACGATTACCCACAGAAATTCATAGAATCATGTGTAAATGACCGACTCCGTTCAATTAGATTCTCTAAAAAGAAAAATAATTCAGATAAAAAAGTCCCCTTTGTACTTTGGCAATACCTTTTCAAGATACATTCTACAATAAAGTATCCGGCTCCCTTAAAAAAATAAACATTAGAACAGTTCCTTTAGTCAATCATAATCTCACAAACATAATAAAATTAGGCAAAGATAAAACAGATATTTTAGACCAAACTGAGGTAGTTTATAAATTTAATTCCAACGACTGTTCGGCATGTTATATTGGCGAGACGAAGAGAAAATTAAAAGATAGAATCACAGAACATCGAAAAATTACTGATAAACCACTTCCGGTCCCTTTGCATTTGATAGAAAATAGTACGCACACATTTGATTGGAATAACGTTAAAATTTTAGACCGCGAAGCGAATTATAAGAAACGACTTATTTCGGAAATGCTCCACATCAATATGTACCAACACACACTTAATAGGAAGGAAGACACACAACAATTCAGTCACACGTATAGGAAGTTTAGCAAGATTTTTCAAAACAAACACACCAATGTATCTGATGGTATATAAGACCACTGACGTTAGCTTTATACACAATAGTTTGACAATGGCAGTGGAAGCAGCCGCGTCCACTGCCGAACGTCATATTATATGTCCATTCAAAACTGGTGAGAAAGATTATTTTATTGTTACTTCGTCGATTGTTTTGTACTTAAATTGTATTATTTATTACGTGATTTTTTGTGTAATAAATTTTTAGCCTGATGAGGCCAGTGAACCTAACTGGCGAAACGTCGCATAAAATGAATATGTGGTGGATCTTGTGAATTATCCTTTTTCCACTTCACTCTGGATTGGCCCTCAAAGATCGACAATTTACACACATTTGGAATTATGGAGGGTGCACAATATAATTTTAATCGCTAAAATCGTAGTTATTTCACTAGATAATCTAATGAAAAAGCTACAGTTAATATTTCAAGTCAATCGGATGTAAGCTTTTACAGTCCCACTGCTCGCCGAGTTTGAAAACATGGTTTTGAGAAAAACGTGTTTAAAGTTTCAAAATGCTATGTATCTTATATACTTGTCGTCGGTGGCGCTGACGTGCCACCTGATGAAAGTTGTTCGGTAAACATTGATTTAAACGAATTTTGAGTTTAGATCAGTACTTGGAAGTTGTAGATCTCGATTCTAGGATAGTTTTAGCATGATTTAAGCCAGTAAAAAAAAATGAGAAAAGAAAAAAAATTTGCCGGATATTACCCTTTAAGGGGGCTTCAGCGTTAGGTGCCGTACCAATGCGGGGCCCTACTGGGGGTGCCTTAATTATTTTTCAAAATTCTCCGAATTATATCGTTTTAAAGTAGATCAGTCTTATCCTAGACTACTTATGGATGCTTGAAAAGGAAAAATAAATTATAACTAAGTCAAGATTTGCACATAAACACTTGTCAAATTCATCAAAATCCACTTTTTTCAGTTTTACGATCTTATTTCGATGGTGACATACGATTTTCGCGATCATATTATAATCTACTTATAAAAACCTATTACTTAGAATTTTTTCAAATTTTTCTATAACACCATATTTAGTTGAGAAGGGATTAATCGATTCTCGCCATAAGAGCCTATGTAAAAAACGTCATTTTTGTCATGGCGCTCATATGGAAATGACCATGTTGACCCATGATTTTCTTTGTTGCAATTGAAAGTTGGTTGTGCTAGGTACATTCTATGAAAGTTTGAGTTCATTCTATAATAGAATAATAACTCGCTGAAGCCCCCTTAAGTGATAGCTATATGTCTACCAATGACCCTGGAACCGATTTTTCTAAAAAAATTGGCATTTTTCCATTAAAAAAGTTTTCTTGAGTTTTTGCTCTAAAATACCTCTAGATAGCTCAAAATTGAGGTCAAAGGTTCTCATGAAATGTCTAATATTGCTAACTTCGCAACTTTGAGCCTCTGGCAGGATGGGACATAGGGTTCAAAAAATTCTGAAAAAATTCAGGGGACATGATGGAGTCTTTTAGAATTCATAAAAAATATTTCAGAATTTTCTTTCATTCTCACTCTCTCACTCGATAGAGAATCACCCATATTTATATTTATATATATTTCTGTTTATAGAAAAGCCATGGAGAAATACATAACATTTTGTCCATGACTTCTCAATGTACATGTTATCTGACTGGGTTCATCTTTTTATACTGTATGATGCAAAAATCCGATCATCGATCTGTTTGATAATTCTGTGCATTGAACTTTTTCTGACCATCGACTAAAAATTTGCATCGACTGTATATACCTCTATAGTGATGTATATCAGTATGGCGGGTTATAACGCGCCCAGGCGCATTACTCATTGATACTCGTTATGCAGCGACGCATTATTCGTGATCGTTTCTCAGTTTCTTGCATTCAATTTCCCCAACCTGGACGGTTCTCTGAATGAAAAATAAATAGATTGCCTATTAAAGGCTCCAGGCCTTACAACATCGATTTTCTATGATCAAATAACCAATACTTCCGTTTCCATGGTTCATGTACATTTGTATCAATAAATTCGTTTTTTCATTCCAGGAATATCAGCGGAAGACGAATGGTATAACAAAAGTATTTCTGCATTACGGATGAATACATCTCATCATCCAAACCTTGCAGCTCCTATGCTTCAATATCAAACGTAATCTGAATTCTACGAATCAAATTGAAGCTGTTTCCGAGAGTTAAAGGTATGAATCCAGCCCAGAATCGGAATGAGTTCTCGAGGGAAATGAGATTTTAAATGAGCAACTCTTCATCGCTCTTGTATGAAGTGACTGCAATCACATAGCAGTCAGTCGCACTATTCATAGAAAGTATAAGAGTCCTGAAGACGATACATTTGTAAATATGCAATTTTGTAAGTATGTGTATGTACGCACAGAAGTGTGACCATATACATACATATATCAATAATTCACAAATCAAGAATAAATATAGCTCAACTCAGATTTCTCACAAAAATACGGAATCATTCAGATGGTTTTGTTCTCTCACCTCCATCGATGGAAGAGTTTGATTTCTCTCAACAATTGACAAATAACTCTGAATAATATATGACTAAGATCTAATAAATGATATACATATGATATTTTGAGTGGAGAGGCGATATTTGTTCTTTAGTAAACAAATGAACGCATAATCAAATGAACCCACAGAAATAACTGTATTCAGAGACTATCATTATCCATAATCCTATTTGAATAAAAAGATGAGCTATGGGACACAGACATATTGAATCAGGAGCTCCCCCATAATATGGACAAAGAACTTGATTGTCCGAGAGACGTGCAGAGTTCTTCCAAAAATCGAAGAATGTCTTCAGGTACCATGCTTCTAGAGTTGATATTCTTACGCTTGTTGAACTGACTAGAAGACAACTTGGGGTATGGGTTACAATCTTGACAAAATTTTTTTTGTCTCTTTGGGGTGAGAATAGACTACATCTATAGCATCAGGTTCTAAAATTTTAATACTCCCGAAATTTTGACTATAATACCTATATATATATATATTAGCATCCCCCAATCGCGACTTCGCCCGCTCTCTGGAATAGAATTTGAATGATAATTATTAACTGTGCATAGGAATAAAAACGTAACATTCAAGTGTTTGAAGTTTCAAATCCCTAAAGTACTTTAGAATGAACAACATTTTTGGGTTTCTCTTTACCATTCGGCATTAGGATGAATTGTTTCTCAGATTTAATCGTATTAGACAACTTGGTCCTAGCAAATCCAGCATACAACTGCCCGCGTGAAAAACAATCGGAGAATAAATCAATTCCGACATATTTAAATGTCTGACCTTGAGCCTTGTTTATTGTAATAGCAAAAGAAACCGCGTGAACGGCTCGTACAGCGGTTTGCCACTTAGTGACCAAAGAGAGAAGCCCGAATTTCAAATTAAGCCATATTTCAGCCGATAAAAAATATTCCTTTGAAAAATGTATGAGTTCGATTATTTAGGCAATCGATTAAACCACTACAATATCGGGAGTCACAATAGGATGACCAATTTAATGTTTTCCATGACAAAATCAAGGACTTCACCACTGATTGCCTTATACTTATAGGCCAGACCGCGCCATTTCAGCCACGTGATCGGTTAAAATAGCGTCTCGCTACCTAGTGGCGAAAGAGAGAAGCTGGAGCTGATTTGCATGTTATTACCACATTCCGTATAGAAACGTTCCTAATTAATTAATAATTAATCTTAATAGCCTATGGCGCTTCAGGATACATAGTAAATTGACTGTCAAAATTTGGAGGCGATTGGTTCAGTAGTTTTTGAGATTTTTGCGAACATACAAACAAACGTTTCCTCTTTATATAATATATTAAGATAAGATTAAGACTAACATTAAGATAAAAAATTAATAATATATATATATATATATATATATATATATATATATATATATGAATAAATAATCAATAATATTGGGAGGATTCCAGGAAGATGTACAGTACACGGTAAGTTCACTTGATATTCGAATTCATTGACTCTACGTTGATATACAAAATTCACTCAATCCCACTCAAATAAATCAGCGCGCGTTCGCAAACACAACTTGACTACCGTGACTCTAGACATTTTATCAGCACAATCTAACAAGTGGTGGAGAACCGCGTACCATCGCTGAAGCGGCAGTTTGCTGGGCCATTTATCGTGTCCACCTTTGTCGCGTACCATGGGTCGGTTATTGCCTCGAGAGCTGCCATCTCTGCCGGCTCGTCTTCTTATAGTCGCGAGAGAGCATCGGGCACACGATGGAGCGCTCCCTTCCAGTGTACTATGTCAAAGTCCCATTGCTGCATCTCCAATGCCCCAAGGCGGTTCGTGGGATCCTTAAGATTTTTCAACCGTAAGAAAGCGCTGTGATCCGTAATTGCGGTGAACTCGTATCCTTCAGAATAAGGACGCAACTCTTTGATGGACCACAAGAGAGCCAGGCGCTCTCGCTCAGAGGTCGAATAATTCCTTTCGGCCGAGTTCAGCTTGCGACTCAAAAAGCAGATTGGATGTTCCCCAGCGCCTGACTCCTGCATCAGAACTACCCCTATGGTATAGCCACTCACATCACTATTAACTATGAACGGCTTCTCAAAATTCTGGACGAGCGAACACGGGCGCCCAGGTCAGTTCCTTCTTGAGGCCCTGAAATGCGATATTGTGCTCCTCCGATCAACTCCATTCTTTTTTTTCTCTTACAATCAGGCGTTAATTGAGGCGAGCACCGGGCCGTCGTTTTACCGAAGGCCATCCAGTGCTAGCTGTCTCAGTCACTGTTCCCGACTAAATAATTATATAGGGGATTTAATATCAACATGAAATTCAATAATTCACAACATAATAATAATATATCTTTGAATGATAACCATGATCATCAAATATGTAATAATAATGCACAATATCATTCATTTAACTACATAATTATAACTCAACATGCACTACTGAATGTGTGTATTTATTTTTACGAGTGAATTGACTCACCCGGGCTCTCGACGCAATCGATATATTATTTCCTAACCGTGTATTGGATTATTGGGGGTTGGGAAGAAAGGCAGATTCAGTTCAGATCTCTTCAACTGGCATTAAAGTTGTTATTTCATTATCTGGCGCTAAAGTTGTAGCCAAATTTACATGGATGTGCCTTCCTTCTTCCCTTCCTATTAACAATGTTTGGTTTGCATTATCCTTCTGTTCATCGCCATTTTGTTCTTATGCGCGGCTCTCTAGGATATAATCCCTCGGCGCCAGTGGCCATTTTCTCTAAACACCTTCTCAATTATAGTTGCGACTGCACCCCCACGTGGGATTAAACACGACTGCCTCAAGGCGCTTGACGCAGGTGACATGGCAGTTGAAACGCCTAACTTATTTATAACCGAATTTTTCGGTTAACTGGAGGAGAATTCTTATTATATTTGCTGAGCCTCCAAGTACAATGATGTCAGATCTGGAACCTCAGCAGCTGTAGACATAGAATTAATTTTTCAAGTTCAAATTGGTGGTCGCAAATGGGGAAGGCTACGTGACAATAAATCAACACAAATCAAACAAATATAATTTTCTATCAGTCATTATTTATTACCTATGATGTAAACTACATACTACTGTTTGAAGAATTTACTATTCACTTGTGATAGATATCAGAAAATATTTACTTTAGTCAAGTTACAGATAGTTGGTTTAAACCAACTATCTAAAATAATCGGAAACCTCAAATGATACGACAGTATTCCAACATATGTCGAGAGCTTTCGTTTGCTACTCCGTCTCGAATATCTTGGAAAACTCAATAAAAAATTTGAATCTGGACGAATTAATGTTTTCAGAGTAAACTCAAAATTCAATTTTTATTAACGGCTTTCGTTTGGCCTACTCCCCGCTATGGGAGGTCAACTCTCTAAGTTTACACCGAGAACCCTACAGAGTTAATCTGGTCAAAAATTGCCAGAGCATCTGGTTTGTTCTTTATATAAGTTTTTGGTGTTGATCTTTCAACATCCCTCCAATATCTCAGGCTTATTCATCGGAATTTTGGAATAAGGATAAAGATGGTTTAAGGGGTAATATATCTTTGTAACTTTTTTTTCCAATTTTTTTTTTATTGGCTTAAACACTTCATAAACTACCTAAGAATGATATAAAAAGTCGATCAAGTGGAGAAAGAAGTTCTAAGTGCCTCAAAAAATTTATTCTCTGAACAGAGTCATATAGTATTAGTACAGTACTCAAAACTTTGAACGCGTTTATCTCGAAACCGTCTTTTTTGGCATTAGCCCACCAATAGCGCCGTCAATTTTCAACCGATTCACTTCAAATTTTAACTGTAGCCTGGAAACATGATTTCTAAGTGAATGTCGATTTTTTTGATATTTTGATTTTTACCGATTTTATGGCCGATTTTCCAATCCAATCGATTTTTTTGCGAAGAAAAAGGAAAAAAATTCAAATTGACGCCATTTGGGCCCCAAATTTGAATTTCGAAAAAAGGCCCTCCGTTCACTGAGTTTTGCTTTCTCAAAGAGAAAGCTTTGTAATGGGGCAAAAATCGACCCACCGAATCGGACCTCGGGACCTCGATTTTCGTATTCTACGGGTCGAAAAACATGGAAATCCAAAATTGTCTGTCCGTATGTATGTTTGTGTGTGTATGTATGTATGTATGTGTGTGTGTGTATGTATGTATGTATGTGTGTGTGTGTGTATGTATGTATGTATGTGTGTGTGTGTATGTATGTATGTATGTGTGTGTGTGTGTGTGTGTGTATGTATGTATGTATGTGTGTGTGTGTATGTATGTATGTATGTGTGTGTGTGTATGTATGTATGTATGTATGTGTGTAACGTTTTTTTTCGTCCACGATAACTTTCGAAGAAATGGTCCGATCTCCTTGAAATTTTGCACACAGGTTAGTCGCGTCAAAATCTCGGCCGAGTTCAATTTTCAGCAAAATCCGTTGTTTATTTCTCTAGCAACCGTTGCTAAGGTGTAAAATTTTTCGTTCCATTTGTCTAGGATAACTTTCGAAGGAATCGTCCGATCTTGCTGAAATTTCGCACACCGGTTAGTTGTGGCAAGATCTATCATGAGTTCAATTTTCAGCAAAATCCGTTGGTTATTTTCTTAGCAACCGTTTCTAACGTGTTTTCTCACAAATCCTTAAGAGAGCTCATTGGGGCAAGCCGGAAAATCAGTTTTAAGTCACACTCGATGGCCAAGGACACTGAGTTGTTTTATTTTCTTCATAGCAACCGTTGTTTACCTCCCTAGCAACCGTTATGAAGGTTGGAGATTATTAATTTAAGACCTATTTCCATCATTTTCGACGGCAAAGGACAAAATCTTCCCAATTAGCTCCTTAGCAACAGTTGTTCACCGCCCTAGCAACCGTTGCTAATGGGGGAAAAAATTGATGTAAGTTTCGTTTCCAGTATTTTCAACGTACTATAGAGAAAATTGGGAAAATTTGGTGTCTTTTGCCGTCGAAAATGATCAAAATAGATTTTGAATTGATCATTTCCAACCTCAGCCGTCGAAAATGATCTAAATGAGTCTTCAAGTGTGCTAAATACGGACTTAAGGGCAGGGCGGATCGATTTTGACCGCCATTAAACCGTATGACAGTCACAAGATGAATTGATTGGAAAATTATGCAGGTCCAAATGTCTCGCATCGTGTAGAACCTAGAACCGTTTGCTTTGTTGCATTTGATCAAATAATAAGAGATCCCGGGCAGACATCAACACTCGCAACATAGTTTGGTCAATTGAAAAAGAACGACACTTTACACAGTCACAAAGATACGAATTGAATTGATTAAATAATTTTTTTGTAATTTTTGAAAAATAGATGATAGTATCTACGCTAGTGGAATGGTGAACATACAGGTTTGCGACGCGTTTGTAGGTGATGTGGAAGCCTCTTTGAGAAAGCATACTGCTAAGGCACTTGACAGCGGTTTTTTATTTTACTTCAAAACCCCGTTCGATTTTTTCTTCTAGGGTCAAAATTGTGACCTGCAGCGGTAGGCTAGTGAAGAAAAAGTAAAAAATTTTTTTCTCCTTTGACGAGCTGGTACGCCGCCATTTTGTAATTTTTAGGAAAAATAAAGTGTGTTTTTTGTAGTTCGAAAGTAGTACTTCCATATGCAACAGATCCCATATTCCTTGGATTTTTCCTGCGCTTATGGTAAGTGTTTGAAAATGACCTCGAAATCGGAGGTCACAAAGGTATATTACCCCTTAAGGAAAGACACATAACATAGATTTCGTGACTGACAGAGAATTTTGCAACATGTATTCCATATGATCAATCAATTTAATATGCCGTATTCAATTCACGTGTTTCTAATCTGAACCCATTTGTAAAATATCTCAAACCAGCCGATTTTCTCAATCATTCCAAGATACTGATAACAGAAAACACCAACTCAAATATTATTACTAGTAATTCATCTCATTAGTGTGATGATTGAACGTTTTCTAACGATAGATCAGATTTATCTTCTGCGGTCCAAACATTTGGATTGCGCATTTTATCGCAGTATTGACAGGCATCCCGGTCAACATTTACTCCAGTGTTTTCGCATCCAATTCACACTAAGTTAATAGAGAACGTTTCTCAACTAAGTCCACAATAGTGTAACTGAGCTGGTCTGGCTCAATGAGCCAGCTTTTGAAGAAATATAAATCATATCCCCACTACGAGCGTAGAGAGATAAGCGCACCGTCTCACCTTACATGTGCAAGCCGAGCGTAGCCTCTTGATTTCGGCGCTTTTAGAAAAGCAATTGTGACTTTCTAGACACTGTTTTTGTATATATATTTCATGTCAATTCATCATCAATTCAGCATGACCAAATTTATTTTAAAAAATATTTTCAGCCAATTTTTTCATTTTGATCCCCATAATGCGAAAGAATTTTCTCAAATGTTTAAGTCTATTTTTGAGACAGTTCTTTTGTAGTTTGATTTTGGAGGTTCCAGATTTCCATCAACTTTGTGACCTAATTTACTCTGAAAATAGTCACAGAATCAAAAAAATGCATAGAGATAAAAGTTGTTCTAGATTGTCAATATTTCATGGAAAAATACTTTCTACCCTAGAAATTAGATCCCATCAACTGTTCAGTGAATTGTCCAGTACGTATCAATCAATTTCAACTTGTACTCCACGATATTTTTGAACCAAACAGAATTTATTTGGTTCCACTGACAAAGAGCTTCAAAATGTAGTTATTTAATTTCGTAGTTATTGGCAAACCCTTACAACCCTGAGAAAATTTAACTTTTCCCTGAATAGTTACTCACGTGTAGACTTAATGTCGAAGACCGCTTGGGATTCAGGTCTCCAATCTTGACTGAAACTTTTTTTGATGTTTGCTCGAGTCAAGGGTAGTGTATCCCACGGTCCAATGCTCCCATACTTCCAAGATATTAATTAACGAGCAATAATCACTCGCTCCCCATCGCTCGCTCGAGTGTTTTTTAGGCTTTTACGATAGTACTATTTGCAATATTGAATCATATAGAAAACAATAAAATAATCTTTCCAATTTTTTCATTCATCATGCCTAAAATCGCAAAATCATTTGAAACAAATTTTTATACTTGATAGTATCGTGGATACAGTTCGCATCATATGACTATTTCCTAGTTTATTCAATGGTCTCCCAATCACAAGAGACAACAACAATTTTGATTCATGAATTTTACGCTCACGTATACGAGTAATCGAACTTCATACGATAAAAAATGGATGTGTTTAATCGGATCTATCGATAGGTAACAGCAAAATTTTCATCATAACATATTTCGTTTTAAGAATTATGACAAAACAAGTTACTGAAACATGATTCTTTCACGTTACACGCCCACGCGTGAATTTTTTAAAATGTTCAGCGTGATATATAAAAGTCTATTGAAAGATTTGTCAAATTCAAATGAGCACTACACTACTATTTCCAGATATCGCGCCCACGCACCATTTTTTTCAAAGTTTCAACTATGAAATATGAAAGCTTGTTCGATGATCTTTCGATCAGTCATACTTAAATCTGCACCATACCATCAATTTACGTATTTTTCTCAACGCATACATTGAAACACCAATTTTCGTGTACGTACTGCACGTCCACGCATCGACATGTTTCAATTTTTCACGATGAAGAATAAAAATGCTCAAGCAGCTCTACCCACAAAGCATGGAATATTTCTGGAATATTTCAGAAATATTTGGAAGATGGATTTGGAATCTTCCAGGAATCTTCCAGTGGAAGATTTCTGAAATATTCATATGTCCGCGTAAAGGCTGCGTAGGAATATTCCAAGGAAGATTTCTGGAAGCTTTCTGTAATATAATTTGAAATATTCCATTGGAAGATTTCTGGAAGATTTCTGAAATATTCCAACGGTCATTCATAAACAACCAATAAATCTTCCATTGGAAGATTTCTGGAAGATTTCTGAAATATTCCAACGGTCATTCATAAACAACCAATAAATCTTCCATTGGAAGATTTTCTGGAAGTTTCCAGAAATATATCTTGGAATATTTCATTGGAAGATTTCTGGAAGATTTCTGAAATATTCCGATGGTCATTCATAAACAACCAATAAATCTTCCATTTGAAGATTTCTGGAAGTTTCCAAAAATATAGCTTGGAATATTTCGCATTGGAAGATTTCTGGAAGATTCCAGAAATATATCTTGGAATATTTTATTAGAAGATTTCTGAAAGATTCTGGAATATACGAATGCTCATTCATGGACCGATAAAAAAGTCAGTCAAACCAACAGCCACAATTTCTTATGAATTCAATGAAGCGCCTATTTTTATACATCAGATATTTCACGAGAGATTCCTACCTTACCTCATTATTATCATTGGTATTATTATTATTATTATTATTATTATTATTATTATTATTATTATTATTATTATTATTATTATCATTATTATTTATCTTGACACATCAATTCGCTCGCACTTACAACGCAATCGCAATACTGAGATTAGACAAATCGTAAATATATATACATATACATCTATTGTTCGCAGACACGTGTTAGGAGACCATATTCTTAATCGGCCTTATATACAAACCGTTCCATTTCCCCGTCACTTGCGAGAAAGTAACGTAAATCCTGGCAGCTAATAGGAGAGCTTGGAAGGTTGGAAGATTTCTGGAAGCTTCCAGAAATATAAGTTGGAATATTCCGATGGAAGATTTCCAAAAGATACCTGCAATATTCAAATGGTCATTCAGAAATAACCAATAAATATTCCATTGGAAGATTTCTGGAAGATTCCAGGAATATAGCTTGAAATATTTCATTGGAAGATTTCTGGAAGATTTCTGAAATATTCCAATGGTCATTCATAAACAACCAATCAATCTTCCATTGGAAGATTTCTCGAACATTTCTGAAATATTCCAATGTTCATTCACGAAGAACCAATAAAAATTCCATTGGGAGATTTCTGGAATATTCCAACGCAGCCTCGGTCATTCAGAAACCTCCCAAAGAAATCTTCCAAAAAGCTTCCAGAAAAATTTCACGGAATCTTCCAGTGGAAGATTTCTGGAATATTCCAACGCAGCCTCGGGCATTTAGAAACCTTCCAAAGAAATCTCCAAAAAAGCTTCCAGAAAAATTTTACGGAATCTTCCAGTGGAAGGTTTCTGAAATATTCCAACGCGGTCTCGGACATTTAGAAACCTTTCAAAGAAATTTTCCAGAAAGCTTCCAGAAATATTTTACGGCATCTTCCAGTGGAAGATTTCTGGAATATTTCCAACGCAGTATCGGGCATTTAGAAACCTCCCAAAGAAATCTTCCAAAAAGCTTCCAGAAATATTTCATGGAATTTTCCAGTGGAAGATTTCTGGAATATTCCAACGCAGCCTCGGGCATTTAGAAACCTTCCAAAAAAATCTCCCAAAAAGCTTCCAGAAATATTCCACGGAATTTTCCAGTGGAAGATTTCTGGAATATTCCAACGCAGCCTCGGGCATTTAAAAACCTTCCAAAAAAATCTCCCAAAAAGCTTCCAGAAATATTCCATGGAATCTTCCAGTGGAAGATTTCTGGAATATTTCAAGGCAGCTTTTAACTCTCAAAATCTTACAAAAAAATCTTTCTGAAATATTCCAATGGAATATTTTGGACAATTCCACTGGAATATTTCAAGGCAGCTTTTAACTCTCAAAATCATACAAAAAAATCTTTCTGAAATATTCCAATGGAATATTTTGGACAATTCCACTGGAATATTTCAGTGGAAGATTTCTGGAAGATTTCTGGAATATTCCTCTGAATGATTTATAGTGTGGTTTTTGAACGCTGAATTGATATATATCAGAAATCTTCCAGAAATCTTCCACTGGAATATTCCAGAGGAATCTTCCGAAATATTCCACTGGAACATTCCATGCTGTGTGGGTATCGATCCGTATTATTAGAATTTCCATCACGACGCTGATTCATAGATTTTTTTAATGCTCTATGTGGTACAACTTACTGAGAACTAGTTTTCTCCGATTTTGCGCCCACGCATGAATTTTTTTAAAAATTCTAATCATAGATATAAAAACTCATTCCATGATCTTTCGATCGGACATACTCGGGATCGCACCATATCAGAATTACTCATATTTTTCTCAATTCATTGAAATCACAAATTACTACACCAATTTTCAAGTACGCACTTTGCATGCAAAGTACGTACTCGAAAATACATGCATCGACATATTTCATTTTTTCACGATCAAAAATGGAAATGCTCAAACAGCTCTATCGGTCCGTCCTATCAGACTTTCAGTCACGCCGATTCATGGATTTTTTGAACGTACATCTTGTACATCTTTCTGAAAATGGGTTTTTCCCGCATTTCACGCCCACGCATCAATTTTTTTTGAGTTTCAATTATGGATATGAAAGCCCATCCAATGATCTTTCGATTGGTCACACTTGAAATTGCACCATATCATAATTTTACATATTTCCCTCAATGCATTAAATTTACGAATTACAAACCAATTGTCAAGAACGAGTTTCCCGCCGACGCAACGAAATTTTTCAATTTTTCACGATGTAGAATGAAAGCATTCAAGCAGCTCTATCAATCTCGAGAATGTTTTTTTATCATATTTCACGCCTTTATCATTGTTCACAAAATTTTAACTGAGGCATAGGAAAGCCCTTGTAATGACCGATCAATTGGTCAAGCTCACGTTTGCACCATTACATTATGGAATGATTCGTTCCAATTCATCAGATTGCGTCTTATCCACTTTTATCCAAATCGACTCCTTCATTGATGTTTCTTTACATGAAAATTATCGGAGGATTAACTTTATATTATAATGTAGATGTATCATGATTGAAGCTGGTAGTGTCCCAAATGACAATATGTCATCTGAGACGTATTTCCACTCACTGCACTGCACTCTCACTCTTGGCACTCAATATTACATCACATTCAATCCTGGAAGATACATGGAAACAGTCAATAACATGTATATTTATCAAAATTGACTATAATATTCCATCACATAGAGTAAAACATACAATATATCAAAGAAAGTCACGGTTCTCGACATTTCACTCTGAGGTTGGATACTGAAGCAGTAACATCATGTATCCAAGCACAAGTGATACAAATACACTACAATTGTACAACAATTTAGTGGCAGAATTGAATTTCTACTATAAAAACTTCAATTCCAGACACTTATAAATTACAGCAAATACTGTAATAGTAAATTATCTTTACTTACAGTTATTCGTGAAGAGTGTACTTATCTGAATACTGTTGCATCTCGATCGACACTTGATCAGCTGCACACGATAATGTTCCAAATCTATTTCCACTCTAGAGAACACTAGTGATGCAAACACTTATCTTACAATTATTCAAACTGTGAGTAAACGACAGTGCTGCAGAGTACAGTGTACCTGGTAGAATGACCGGTAAGAAGGAAGAAGGAACCTGTGAGACAATCTTTGCGTGTTCGAGGGCAGTCGCCACCTATTGTTGAAACTCAAAACGATACACGAAAGCAGAAACGCAAGAATAAATATCGTGTCATGGTTCCTTTAGGCAATTTAAAAACTTCTATTCGGGTTTCTCGGGACTTTTCACGCAACCGACGAACGATATTTGCATAAGGGGAAATCAAAACCACGTATCGAAATCGGAACAGCTGATCCAACGCTTTAATCGTTTGGACGCGAAAGCGCACCAGAGTGAACTTGAATCACAAGATATCGTAGTGCAAATCCAAAATACAATCCGCGCGGTAAACATAGCAACCGAGGCTCAGCGTGGTGCAAATAGTGCTCTCGCACGGGCCAACGGTCAGCAAGAAGCTCTGCGTGCTTGCGAATGGCGATTAGAGAAGCAGAGGCGCGAAATAGGGCGTATGCGACAGGGTCGACCAGCCGCAGCTGGGCCCGACTATGCGAGGATGCGATCAGAATTGCCAACCTTTTCAGCCACGCCGCACGAAATTCTGACGGAATTTAGCGACAAATTAATAACCTACTTAGAATCGATTCAGGCCAATAATTTCATGGTACTGAGCACCATTTCAGAAGCGCTGCGCAGTCCTGCTCGAATCTGGTGGCAACATGTTCGACATAATATACCGGACATGAATGAATTCTCAACCCAATTCCCAAATAAATATTGGTGTGCGAAAAAACAACAGCAAATACGGTTTTTACGACACGAACAGTAGCTTATCACGAGCAGACTACGTTTTGCTTTTCAACAATCTACTTCGTTTATTTTTTATTATTGCATCGTCGCCAGCAACGCAGTATCAGTGTTTCCGACCGCGAGAAGAATGTGCCTTGAGGCACATCGATCGCAATAAAATACGGCTCGAACTCATTTAATCACGAGAATCATGTCTTGCAGAGATACTCGGCATAATCCGGCCCGCCGAAAATAACAACACGGGGGCTCCACCGGGAGCCAAAATTCTCCCCAGCGCTAATCCGGTATAATAAAAAGATGGCACGCGCAAACGATTAAAACAATTTCTTGGACGAAATCGTTTCATCGCCGGATAATCGGGTGAAATTGCCCAAAGTACGAGGGGCGATGCACTGTTTCGCGCATTTACGACAACGTCGCGCCGGCGCGGCGACCGAGGTATAGACTACCTGAGCGCAATAGGTGGAAACGCGCAGCTGTTGCACGACGGCGTGCTCACGTCCAAGTATATGAGGGCGGCGCGCCTTCTTGTTACTTTAGGGCGGCGGAGCGCCAACGCGACCCAAACTGCCGACTACCTGAGCGCAACGGATCGAGGCGCGTAACATTCGCTCGGTCTGTGTACAAGCCGCTCCTCCCACAAGATTCCCATGTATGCGAGTATGTGTGGGTGTATGTGCGTGTATACGTATGTTAGAATTTAATATAAATTTATGCGTACGTTAGAATTTAAAATGAATTGTATGTGAATTTTTTAAATAAGATGAACTGTATGCGTATGTTATGCGTAATTGGGATCAACGCGAGGAGGTGCTCGATTGATTTGTGCTGCGACACAATAATATCAAATTAACTAACGCATAATTCGGAGCCGCGGCGCTCGAACCCACGTTGTGGCCAAACCTGTATGCAGCTTTGAATCGCTCTCTAATGCGTGTGCGGGCCCGAAAGGGTACCGCAGCACACAGACGGTTTAATCAGGGCGGTCGCGGTAATCGACCGCCTGGGATATTTCGATTTCGCCTGAGGAGCTCCGGCTCCTGCTAAGCAGATCACTTTTCCATGGTTCGGGGACGCCGCAAGGCAGAACCGAGATCAATAGGTAGCATGCGAGAGAGCGGCGAGTGAAGGCATCGGAGCAGGGGCCTCGCGATAGCGTGGGGTCCGAAATAGCGGCCCCTTGCCAGGCTGAGGTAGGCTAACGCCGAGCCACGTGAATTCGGAAGGGCTCGGCCTTTTCCGGCGGCGTCGGGCCACGGGCGAGATACAACCGCGTGGGGGGGAGTTGGCGGTCTGGCCCGGAAAAGCTAGCGAATCGATGTCGAAAAACGAGCGACACTTGCGATCAAACACCGAACCGCGCCGCAGCACAGTTCAACGATCACTTTCTCCGTGGACTTTTACCGAATTTCACCTAGTTACCTTTGTACGCGTTTTAGTTTATACGTAGATTTATTTTCATATCATTTAGATTTATATTGAGTTTAATTTATTATTAATTTGATTTGAATAATTGTTACGAGATTGTCGATATAGACTTATTCTTACTCTTTGGAATTCTAATAAAATGAAATAAAATATAAACTTGAAACTCCTGACTTACTCACAACCTCAACAATCAGGAATATTTACACTCGATCTGTAATCCTCCAGTCGTTCTAAAAATTCTAACGCGTCAACCGATCCGTCGTCCGCGAATCGCAGTTTCCAGTCATGCATGGTTTTAATGCATCCATGACTAATTTGAAATGAGCTGCGCTCCAGCGTGCTCGTCCTCGCATTTGCAATCGGCGATATTATCGGTTGCTTGTTGACTTCGTTCTCGTCCGATTCTGACAATGCTAGCGCGGCATGAAAGTTGTTCACGCTCGTTGCTACCGGCATCGATACGCGAATCTTCGACTTGCGTACTGTGATTTTCCGTCGTGCTCTCTGTTCGATACGCGTGCTCGTTCTTGCGTCGGACTCGCTCTCGCTTTCGGACGATATGTTCGAATCATCCAGTTCGTTCGTGTGGGGTTTTGCTAATTTCGTCTTCGGCAACGTAACCTTCCCGAGCGCTGACCGATTTTCCATGATGAATTTCTCTATCGCCGGTATCATTGCTACTTCTTCTGGTAGCTTGAGGTAATCGAGTATGTTCTCCGCTTTCTTATTCGTCTCTTCCGTATTTGTATTCTTCGTACCCTCGCTCTCGCTACCGTCGCTCTCGCTAACCATCGTTCGTTCTACTGTAGGTGGCGCGTGGTCCTTTTCATCGTCCGTGAACCACGGCGCACCCTTGACCTTCGTTTCCTTCATTTCCCATCTCAGAAATCGTTCTTTTTGCGTTCGCAGTTTTCCCGTTACTGCGATCCCCGCTTTCTCTAGTTTCCTTCGAACTACTTCTTTATTCATCTTACTTATCACTCTATGTCGTTCGTTCCAGTTATCTACCTCCATGGCCTTTTTGTAAAATTTCATGTCACTGTCTGCCATTTTGACTAGTTAATTGATTATTAAAAAAAATTTTAATAAATACGATCTCTCAACACGCGTCGGAACATACTAAACAAATTGAATTATAAAAAAAACTGAAGGTAAACACGAAAAATTTATTTGACTCTGCTTCCGAAGTATATATCAACAAACAAACAACAAAATTGTAGCAATTATTCAGCAGAACAGTGTGACCGTATTAATCACTCGCAAGATCTCTTTACTCGCCGCGACCCACTCGTACACGCTGTCACCCGTTTCGCTTATTCGCACAAAATCCAATATTGACTCTCTATACTTCAAACACGTTCTCAGTAGGAGTTATTCTCCGTCTTGCATATACGCATGTATATCGTAAATACTAAAATAAATCACTGAAATTGCAATGATGGAGGGTAAGGAGTGTAAACTCCTTCGGGGACAATGGTGCGATATCAATAAATATATACGTGAAATAATAGTATCTTATGCAACTAGTGCGTTAAATGCGATTTTACGCATCAGTGTGACAAGCTGGCACGAGTCTTTGGCGAAGCCGGCGAACGAGGGCTAGATGGTCACACGAGTGCGTGGAATCGTATTTCACGAGTTGCATACAATATTTTATGGCATAGTGATCAAACGCGAATGTTACGCATCGAATAGAGTGCGTAAAATCCGGTTTTACGCACTAGTGCTATAATAATTGGGAAAAAAACACTGGTGCGTAAAATCGCATTTAAGGCACGTTAATCGATGCGTAAAATGAGCGTTTATAATCACGTATACCATAAAATATTAATCAATATACATGTTCATACAATACCAATACAGTTACGTATTATTATCTGGTTCATTCAATTATACTGAATACTATCTGATTTGGTTCAATTTTCAATGATCGTTCGTTCGCTGGTTGTGTGCTAGACACCCTAACCATCCGAATATGCAATATGTTGAAAATCGAAATAACCGACAGCGAAGACAGAAAAAAACAAAAAGCCAAAAGAAAATATCACTCACGCTCGAAAAAGAAAGAAAAGAGAAGGAAAGAACAAAAATTTGAAAAATAATTAGTAACAAACAAAATTATTAACAATTTAATTTATTAACAATTGAAACACGTTAACAACCACGAGCTCGTTCCACTGTGCACGATTCAATCACCTTCAAAATTGGCTGGGCCCGATGAGCAAACGACCAAGATTCGAAATTGTTTATTAATAATTGTTAATTCTCCAACAAAAAAGTAATTTATTGCAGCAAGAGTGCTCCCTCGTTGTCCAACACAATTTCAAAAATAATGCAAAAATCGGCAAATTTGGGTAAATTCTTGAGTAATTTGATAAATAAACAATTATAATTAATTGTTAAATTATTGTTCGTTCCTCGTTATTGAGGAATAACAACGTTGTCGTTCAAGTAACAATGTTTTGATCATCAAAAAGAAAAATTCTAAGTCCCGAAAAATTACTAAGTTCTCTAATAAAAATTCAAATGTTCTATCCAAATGTAATATCAACCTACTTTTGCTCGTACTGACCCAGACCATGTGGCGAAATTAATTTGCCCAACCTCAAAATTAATTTTGTCGTTCTTTTTGTTCCTCCTTGGAATGCACGATGTATTAATTATTGATATGACGACGTTGAACTTTCTTCCTTCCTCCTCATTGGACGTTGGTATATATATATATCAATGTATAATGGTAAGGAGCTGAGCTCCGTCAGGGCAATATAATAAAATCAATAATCATAGATAATGATACAACAAAAAAATTTCAGGAGGAATAAAGAGTTGTAAACTCCATCAGGGGACTGCGCAAAATTAATTGAGCAAAGTGATCACTGCTATTATGCTGATCACTGCTTGTTCACGGCTCAGGAATTCGCTCCATGAACCTCGCTGCTGCATGTAAACACGCGCGGCACAGCACCTGCCGGCGCACGTAAACGCGCGACGCAACACACTTGCCCCGCGTTGCGTTCTCGCGCTCACCTCCTCAACAATAACATGGTTTATCTCCTCTCTCACTATAGACCTCGAACCGCGGAACCGAAATCCCGTCCCTCACCGAATAAAATTATTTCGTTCGTTCTAATCAATTTTTTTCTAATTTCGCGCACGCTCTTTTCACTCGATTTTTCCCCGATCACGGCCGCGAACACACACGTTAGGAACACCAATCTGTGACTTAGTGCCCGTTCGCACCAGGTTGCACAGTGTGAACGATTAACCGACTGGTTGAAGTGCTGGAGGACCTACACGACCCGATAACGGTAAACCGCAACGTCCCAGGTAGCGTGTGCGTGGCTTTTGGTGAACCTCATCGTGCGACGCGACGGCCTTCAATAATAACTTTAACGCAAATGTGACGCCAACTCGACCGCATTACGACGGGTTTCGACCACGTAACGTACGCACTCCGACATCTGTGAACCCGCGATTCAGCCACTGAAACCGAAATCAGTTACCTTGTAACAAATACCGTCAAGTGAACGAACTAGAAATAATTGAACAACAAAACGAGATTGAAGACGAACTTAATAACCAACTCTTTTGTCACAATCAGACTGAAACAATGAAAACAAGACCCCTAGATAAACCAGAGCACATGGCTGCTAACACTATTAACTCTGTCTTTGAATCACCACGTGATTATTTGCTAAAAGAACCCGATGATGATATGCGAATCAAACGAAACGAGACCGAACGCCCCACGGTGGCAATTTATATCGAAGGCGTCGAAGTTTAGTGGACACCGGGGGCCTGATTCTGTAACTTTGCGCGCGTAATCGTGAAAGATAACGTAGCGCGAGCAGCATGCTGCACAACTATACAGCTGTATTCAGAGTACCTAAACACGTTGCGCGCGCTCCACGTATAGTAAATTTAACGCTCTACTCTTGTCACGTAATGGTAACTCTTCATTGCTTCCTTAAAGCAATCTTAACAAAACCTTAACTCTTTAAGAATACATATGATTTTTGATATTCCCTATTTTAAGCGTTTTAAGCTCTCTAGCGGGGCTTAGAGGCGCTCGGATCACGTTTTGGTATTGAAACAAGATGATTGGTTGTAGAAGTTAGAGAATTACGTTGAATTATCTGTTTTTATTCTGAAATTGTTATTGCCACACTGTGAGTTTCCTCCATCAAGTTAGTATATTACATTTTTTTTTATTCAAATGTTGCTACTCAATTTCGTGTAAAATCTTTCGATTAGTCACATAAGTTTTCCTCGAACGATTTTTTTACACTGGCAATACAATTGGTTTTGATGAAACTGAAGCGAGCTCAAGATGGTTTCTCTTAGCAGAAAATCAAAATTATCATTTATTGTTCCTATTATTTTATTTTTTTGAATATTTTATGTTAAGTCTATGCACTGAAAGTCACTGACGATGACTGTGTCCAGTGACCATGTACATCACACATTGGAGTAAATGACATATTTGGATGCATCAAATAGTTTATATTCACAAAATGTGTATTTTGGGGTAGAGATATGAACTAATATCTTTTTCTTCGAATGCATTTGATGGAAATCGTATCAGTTTATCAAAATAAATGAAATTTCTTATTTTCCTGTATATTATTGAAGAATGTAAGATTTTTCCAGGTAAAAGAAGATTGAGAATAGCTGATGAATAAAACTTAGCAAGAACTTTTTGTTTCGATCAGTTGATACTGTGATTGTTATGAACGAATTTATTACCACTGGTTGTATATGAAAGCAAAGCGATATTTAAGAAAATTTGATTGATCATGAGAGAACGATGAAGTGAAGAAAAATGGTCACAAATGTTTTATGTAAAAATGTATCTGGTGCGTACCTGAAATGTACGTATGTACTGAAGAAAGATTGTGAACATGATAGTATTCGTGATCTTGGAAGAAAGTATTTTTAATTTTAATTCATGAGTATGCTTGGAGAATGAAATAATGGAAGAAACGATTTGAATATCATCAAATTGTTTCATGTATAACTTTGTTCTCTATTTAGTTAAAATATTTTATAGCATTTTTTACATGAATTAGAAAATTGAACAATTTTCTAGAGCGCGATGAACGCTGTAAGGCATGTTGAAGTATTCAGGTAGCGATAGAACATTTTTGATCATAAAACGTTTTGCTATGTGTACGAACGTTGGTATATTTTGTAATCATATTGTTATAGACTAGGGGGGGGGACAGTCTCACAGAAGAGTACCTTAGGTACCCTTGTTTACGAATTGCTGGGTACTCCTGTTGGGACACTAGGTGTCCCTGTGGCTCAGTACCGGCAGGTGTGCGGACCTCTCGCGCAGCAGAGACCGCGAGCCGCTATACGCACCAAATTCTCTCTTTCTCTCTCTCTCTCTCTCTCTCTCTCTCTCTCTCTCTCTCTCTCTCCGTTTTTTTTATTTCATTAAAATCCAATTCAAATCTCAATAATGCAATACAACAATTAAGGATTTACTTTTCGGTTTCAACTTCAATCTCTATTTGATTCAATTTTGAGTGATTTTCACCACAACTTAGTTGTTCCCTTTTTTTTTAATATTTTGCTGCTTCACTATCATCTAATTATCGCGTGGACACCTGAACTCTTGCAAAGGGACACATGAAATTTTTAAAGAAATTGGAAATCCCTCCGGTGTTCCACTTACTTTTGTAGCTTGGAGTGGGAAGGCCTTCCCTCTGAGACCTAAAACAACGAACCGCCGTCAAACTCTAACAAATTCTGAACAGAATTTAAACGAAAAGATACTCGTGACCAGAAAAGGAACAATGCTGTATACAAAAACTGTATATAAAACTTGGCAAATTTGAAGGGATCAAAGAAAAAACGACTGCACGTCTCGCAAGTCGGCAAGGCACTGATTTTTCCGCGTCGCGTCGGGGCGTGAGTCCCGTTAGACAGAGCGGGGAGAAGAAAGAGATGCTTCCTCACTCGCACCCATTGTTTCTTCGTCCCTCTCTGTCTCGTCACCGGCACTTAGCCTATTGCCAGTGACCATGCCCTCCCACGACGCTTGCAACGGCTTTGCGGGAGTATATGTACAGCTGCACGCGCCGCTCGGAGCGGCGACTGCTGAGTCAGCGTCTGGGGACTGCTACCTGAGATCTTTCTGTCCTTGAGAGTTCTGTCTCTCTCGGGCAGAAAGATACGCAGGCAAACCATGCCCGCTTGCTGCGCAGCAGCCGTGCGTCATGTGCTGTTTGAAATTTTGTTTTCGGAAAAAAGTGGAACGTAACACCTTCCTCCACTGTGCGGCCTTCGTCCTCGGAGGTAAAAGAAAAAAGCAGGAGTGTGGGTGTCCTATTGGGCGGTTTGGGTGATTCTAAGTTTATGCCCTGTGCAAGTGTTCAGATTCCCATACTTACAGTTAGTTATCCCACTTAACCTAAAGCAATTGTCGCGAGTCTCATTATGGGGTTCAAGGGGTCCAGAGTGGGTGCTTTACATGTATTATATTATTTTATGATCACCGATCAACCTCCTTGTTGCCGTCCGGTCTTCTTATACCTAATCTTCTTACCTTACTTACAATGGCGCTGGGGTCTCTGTCGGTGCTAAAGTATTCATGATGGGGTGCTATATATGTATTTCATTGGTATTTAATAGTATTGAATCAAGAACAAACGGTCATTTTATAAGAAGATAAAACTATGTTTATTGGTCCCATGGTACATTGTGGTTCTTTTTGTGCACTTCAAGATTTCTGCTTCATGGTAGTTCAGTCGATCCTCACTCCTACCAGCATTGAAGACAGTGCTGCATGAAACGGTATGTAGATATTTGCCTCTGGCACTCGTCATGGAAGATGTCGAGTCGTTGTATTGCACAGCTCTGTAGGTGGTTCCTGTCTTCTTGGGTGAATATCTCCCACCCACACTTCTCATGTATGTGAGTGGTGCGGTGTCTCCTTTCAGGTGCAGGTCTTATTCTGTACTTGCTACACAGATACCTGGAGGCCAGGTCTGCGCCCGCTTTATACACGTACCTAACAAACAATTACCTAAAAACCCTGTGTTGTTCTTGTACCTTTTCTCCAAATGTGTATAAAAATCCACAGCTCCGTACTGAAGAAATTCATACACGGCATCGATGAGCTCTATATTGAAAGGTACCTTTGCGCATAAGGTGTTTGGGTCGTACCTTCTCTTAGGATCTTCCCACTTTTCACTCATCGCTTCTGCTGATGTTGACGAATCATCGGCCAGGCTTGCAATGTCGTCTCTGTCTGCCTCCAAGGGGGCATGAGGCGCGGGTCTCATTTTTTTTGATTTCTTCTGCTTCCTCTCGCTCTTCCTGGGTCTCCATGGGTTCCATCTGTTCAGCCCAATCCACCTTCTCATCCTTTTTGGCTGCTGATCTGGTTGTGTCGGCAATTACTTTGAGCATATTAAAAGCTTCTTCTGCTTCCCTTTCTCTCCTGAAGCAGAGAGAATTGCTCCATTGGTCATCCGCTCCATATGCTCTGGCCTCCGTTACCACTCCAACATCTCCCAACATCTCCCAACATCTCCGAGGGTGGCCATCAGATTTCCGATGAACATTCTTGTTGAATGCTCCATCCGTATTATTGAGCCCAGTGATGTTTCTGTCCTTTTTTACTTGCTGAATAGCCAATGGCGCCAATGGTACCATTTCCAGGGTTTGGTGTAGGTCGGTAACTCGGTGTGTTTGGTGCAGCATGGTTATGGTTTCACTCATCTCCTCACTGGATTGGATGCAGACCTGTATTTATATATAGGTACTCTCTCTTGGTGCCACGTGCAACCTCTCAATTCTGGCTCTTGTTTCTATGAATCTTACCACGGCGCTTGTTGCGGCACACGCATGATGTCTCAATCTTAATAGGCATGCTCTCCTTTCGATCATTTCAACTTTCGTGAATAGAGCCTCCGTGGTTCCTTCTTCTTCCTTAATGAGCATTCCTCCCACTGCTCCTTCTTCTTCCTCTTCGAACTGTTCTTCATCTGAAGATTCTCCCTCCGGGCTTTCCTCCGAGCTTTCCTCCGAGCTCAGCTCCGCCACTACCTAATTCTTTTCAATGTCTGCATACGCCTTCTGCGCCTGGTCTTGCCTTCCATACGCTACTAGTACCCTCATTATTCTTGCGTTTTTCATAACCACCTTACAATCTTCTATCTTGCCATAGAATTCCATGCTGGCCAGTAGCTGCAGTAGCGAGGCATTGCGAGGCGCGGTAAGCTCTATAGTTTTCGGGCACTCAGTTTCTTCTGCAGTTATGGTGCTCATGGTTCCGTTGGTAAATGTACTTGGTGCTGGCGCTTGTGTTGGTACTCTGAAACAGAAACATTTGTTATGGTTAGTTGGTTCTTTATGTTCTCATTATTCGGTTGTTGGTGTTATTCGGTAGATTTAGTGCTAAAAAGGTACTGTCAGGTGTAGGTAAAGGGAAAGGACTTTGTGACTGTTCTTTGTACGTGTATCTTACATTTAGGGTGCTAGCTATAGTACATTGGTCTCAAATCAGGGTTTCTTTGAGTAGTAGTTCTTCTTCCACGTCCTGATCTTCACTAATATCCATGTCAGAATCAGATCATTTCAAAATCATTAGACATCAATCATCAGACACACAATCATCAGAATCATTTGTTGTTGTTTTCTCGTTACAGAATTGTTTCGTGTCTGATTCCTTTTTGGTTGATGCTTCATACGTTTTCCCTTGTTTGGGTTGCATTGTCTCATCCTCAAGTTCCGCCTGTCTTGTCTTTGGTGGTATCGTCGTATGTGACCTCGTATGTGAGCTTTCCTTTGTAGAACCCAAATCTTTCTAACGTGGTGTGCTGTTTGGGTTTTTCAGTGGATTCTTCTTGGTTCATCAGATCATTTTTCTTTTTATTCTCCGTCAAACGTTTCAGCAAGTCTTCTTCACATTTCCACAGGAGCTGTCTTCGACAGGTTACTTTATGCAGCGTGTAGGTACTTGCATCCACTTGTCTTCCACATGGAACATGATACCTTTTAGCGGTTGTCTGGTGTCCCATCAATTGGCCTGATGATCTTCTTGGTTCCGCCGGTTGAGTTCGGTACAGTGGATTGCTGTGTCCCATTGCTTTCTTTGCGTCTTCGGCATCAAAATAGCAAATGTATCCATAGGAAAGTTGTCCATTCTTATCCCTGAGAGTGTTCAAGTATTCCATTTCCCCAAACTGCGTGAAGTGTTGGAAAGAATAAATCCTCCCGCTGGTCCTCTTGCACGATCCATGGTAAGGTGCAAAAAATTCTTCTTGGGTCTCTTGGTACTCGTGTTGGCTCAGGATTTCTAGTGCCTATTAGTTTCCAACACCTCTTGCTCTTCCCGTGTTTCAATGAGTATACTATGATGGTGATTATGATGAGAGCAAGGTAGAGGAAATAGTTCCCGAAAATAAGCTTGTGTGTATTGAAATGATTCAAGTCATTATCTTTGATGATCCTTAAGCGATTCATAATTTCGTGCAGTGATTCTTCCTTTTGATCCCATGATTCTTCTGTATTACCTTGAGTGAGGTGCTGCTGGAGTTGTTCCCTGAATTGTGGATGAACCTCGAACAGATTCAAATGTATATCGGGTGCATATATGTACTGGCTTCCACTCATTTTCCTTCCTTCGTTCAGAAGTGTGACTTCTTCATTTTGGGCCTTACAGTCAGGATCAAATTTCATGATCTCAGCTCCCGATAAAGTGGATTTCTCTGGCTGTTGGTCTGCACAGGTCATTCTTATCTTATCCTCGTGGCTCGTAGAAAACAGCCACAGTCCTTTTGATCGAACGTACTGCCATTGAGTTTGGTTGACTTTGCGATATCTTACATCACACAAATTCAAAGTTTCCGGTTTGGGTCTCATCAGCATCATCATCTCGCAATCATGCTGAAATGATGTATCCCTCAGAGGTCCTGCTGTTGAGCAGATATATACGCCTCTTGTGAAAATGCAGTCATTCAGTTCCGAATCACTCATTTTCATGTATGACTGATTGTAGTTCATTGCTATGTATTTGTGGCTGGCGCGAACATAAGCCATACCTTTGGCGATTCCTTCATGAATTTGCGGTACAAATAATTCATGTATTTCGTATAGTTCGTACAGGGTTCTGTCCACTAAATGTGAATTCAGTATCACTTATACTCGTCCATCGTGGTAAGTGACGTCCATTGTTGCGATGTTTATCACTTCTTCAGGTCACAAATGTTCTGTGGGAATTGGCAAATCCCATTCTCCTTTTGTCTGGAGAATGTCCGTGTTTATTCTCACTAGAATCTCATCAGTTAGGAAACCCTTATGTATTTTGTTTCCTCTGAGATCCTCTAGAATTCCTATCATCTCCTTGTATCCTCTTGCAAGGTGGTCCATCATCGATCCGACTCGGTATGCATAATCCACTACTCGGATATATTGCATTTCCTTGTCCACTCCATTCTCGATACGTTTTTCAAAATTCTTGATTCCTGTGGTAAAAATTCGGAGCATCGTCTCCACTAAATCTGAGAGGAAACTAGTGCCATTATCGGACAGTATTGCGCGTGGGGCTCCAAATTGACATATTAGATGTCTCACAAGGGCATGCTATAGTGGTTGCTTTTTTTATTGGGTATGGGTATCCCGATTAGGTATTTGGTTAAATTACATTGAATAGTAAGTAGGTGACAATTTCCTCTTGGGGTCATTCGGAGTTTTTCGACCGTGCCTATTGAGACTTTATCAAAGGCTTCTATTGGAGTGTCGGTCAGTATCATGGGGTCTCGGGTCTTTATTCGATCAATTTTCCTTTCTTGGCAATTAGGGCATTTTCGTATGAAATTCAAAATGTCGTTGCGCATTCCTTGCCAATAGAATCTTTCTCGAACCTTCTTATAGGTTCCATTTACTCCTTTCTGTCCACCCATCATACTACAGTGCAAGGTTTCAATAATTTCCTTGCGCTCGTGTTCTGATGGTAGGCTCACTTTTCCATAACAAATCGTTACTTTGATGTTGCTGCTTTCAAATCTTTCTCTGACCATTTCGGTTAGCAATTCAGGTTCTAGACTGTCGGTCATGTCTCCTTTCCGAGTGATTCGGAAACTGTTTAGGTTCTTGCTGATCAGAACGTTTTTCAGATTTTTCAGTCCGTCGCGAACGTTTTTCACGGTAAGTGGATCAAAATGTTTCTCTTTCACTACTATTGAAAAGACGTTATGGTTTATGGTTATAGATTAGCGTCTCCTACCCTTTCGAACAACCTCCTGACTCTTTCCTAGTGTTCTCTTAAGCTTCGAGCATGCACGATAATGTCATCTATGTACACCAATAGTTCAGTGCCACAGAGTCCTCTGAGTATAAAATCCATCAACCTTTGGAAGCACGCTGTTGCTCCTGCGGTTCCTTCAGGCATCCTTACATAGTGATAATGGCCTCCTGGCACTGAAAACGCCGTTTTCGGCCTGTTTTCTGGCTTTAGGGGTATCTGCTGGAACCCACTTGCTATGTCAAAGACTGAAAAATAGACGCTTCCGCCTAATTGGTCCATGATATCTGTTATGTTGGGTAACGGGTAAGAGTCTCCAAAAGTTTTCTTGTTCAACTCACGGAAGTCGATGACTATACGCCATCTTGGTCGACCTTGACTATCCGGCTTCTTCGGTACTATCCATATCGGTGAATTAAAGGGTGAGATCGATGGCTCTATCACATTATTCCTCAGCTTTTTCTCTATTTCTTCATTTATTACTTCCTTATGAATTCCAGGCAATCTGTATTGCTTGGTGTTTATAGGTCGTTCATTTTCCATGGGTATTTCAAATTCTATTTTGTCCGTGCAGGGAGTGTCTCCTGGCAGCAAAAATACATCATTGAAATCACTTACAAGGTCCATGACCGCATGTCGTTTTTCTTCATTAAGTCCATCCATCTTTATTAGACTTCTCAACTGTTCAACTCTTTCTCGTTCAGTCTGAGGAGCCACGCCTTCCTCCACCGAGACTTCAGTATCGGTCTCAATATCTGGAGTGACGTACTCGAACTGTGAAAGTTCTTGGGGTCTTATATGAACTTCTTGGTCCTCGTCCAAGGTGTTTATCACCATGACGTTGCAGCTGTTGTTTCTGACTTAATTGATTCGTGTTATCTGTTTGGTTCTGGCTTTGATTGGCCATGTCACAGTGCCAATGTCTTCCATTGCTTCGGCTAACTCCGAATCCTGAACAGGATTATTTGTTTCTGTAGTATCTTCTGTTTGCATTGGTTCAGATATTCCTTGGCGTTGTTGAGATCCTCCTCCATTTTCAGATGTAGGTTCAGGTACAGTGATGCTATCAACCGTTGCTAGTCCTGGTTGCTGTGACTCTTGACTATCTTGACCTAGTTTTTCAATCATAGCATCCATTTCTTCAGGGCTAATATTCCCAGAAGTTTTTCTTCTCTTGGGTATCACTCTAGGTTCATTAGGTATTCGATCCGGATCACCATGATTTCCTTCCATTGATATCACGAATTTGGGATCCAGAAAAGGTAGTGGATTCATCATGTCTGTTTTTATCATAAGGCAATTATTAACGTAAGAGATAACTGCTTCTTCGCTTTTGAGGTCTTCGTCCCAGAAGTATGTCTCCCAGTATTGGAAAATCGTCTTCTACTACGTGTAACTTGTGAGGCTTGCTCTTAAGTATCATGGTCACGGTTTCCAATGACCTGACTAGTTCGTCATGTATACCAAAGAAAGGTTTCGCTTCAGTGGTGTCAATCATTACTTCTGGTTTCAATGTTCCCAATTTGATGAGAGAGATATCCGCACCATTGACAATATTGCAATACAGATATCCTCTCTTACGTTCTGGTGCTAATAAACTTACTATTGTGGGTTCGTCATCCTGAGTTTCCCAGCCATCTCCTGAGCATTGACCAATTCGTGGCCATATTGTGGGGCTGACATTATTTGAAGTACTTGTGATTGGCCTTGTGCTTGGTTCACTCTGTCCTGTTGCGGGGCCTGACTCTGGCTGCCTTGGTTCTGACATGGGCTCGCCTCCTGATAGTTGGGACGAGCCGCTGATCCGTTTAAAGGCTGACTTAATGGTTGAAAATTTCCGTTGTTCTGACTGTTTCCAGAGTTGTAGCGATTGTTTGGACGATTCTGATTACCATTGCTGTAACCATTATTGTAATTATTGTTGTAACCACTGTTCTGCTGGTGATTTGCATTATTTTGGCTGTTCGGTTGGTTCTGATACCCATTATTATATCCATTATTTCGCCCATTATTGTATCCATTATTTCCATTATTATATCCATTGTTTCGTCCGCCATTGTAATTTTGGCCTTGATTATTTTGATTCGATCGATTCTGGTATCTATTGTTGTTATTTTGACCTTGATTATTTTGCTGGTAATCATTCCGACGATCATTATTCTGCTGATAATTGTTTGATCGATTCCCATTCTAACCATAGTTTGAATTTTGGTTTCCATTGTATTGGTGTTGATTGCCCTGTGGTCCATTGTGTCCATAGTTGCTATTTCTGTTCCATCCTCTGTAATTATCATTTTCTTGATAATTCTGCCTGTTATTCCCTTGTCCTTGAAAATTATTCTGCCGATATCCAGGATGGTTTCTATTGTTCCTTTCAATGTAATTCGCCTGAGGTGGTCCTCCTCCTTGATTGTCATAGCCATTTTGCTGATCTTGGTATTGATTATTGTCGTCTCTGTTTCTCCAGTTGTTTCTGGGCTGATAATTTCCATTCCCATCCTGATAATTGTTTCTTGCTTGGCGCTCCGGATGACTTGGTGGTCGATACTTTGGTCTTACGTCAGGAAGAATTCTTTCCTCCATGCGAGCCTCTAGTCTCGATGCTTCAGCATATACTGCGGCTAGACTTCCGGGCTTCGTGGCGTCTACGAAACGACTCATTTCCACGGTCAAACCTTTGATAAATATGTCAACCGCCGCATCCTTCAATGGTGTAATCATAGCGGGTGCATATTCTCGGCCCTTTTCCTCCTTAAGAGCGGTCTCGGCTGAGCTTAGCAATATTTTTAGGCCATCATAAAAGTCTCCAACTGTCTCGTTCTGTTGCATCCGCGCATGTTGGATTTTTCCATTGAAGTAGGAATAATCACGTCCAGGTGCAAAACGTTCCTTGAGTACCCTAATTAAGTCCTCAGCAGTATTTACTGCTTCGCCACTTATAGCATCTCTTGCTTTTCCTCTAAACTTACTGATGATTAGCTGTCCCTCTTTTTCAACAGGCACATAAGTTTCCGCATTTCCTGGATTATATCCTAGATTATGTTTTTCAACGGGAAATTGTATCCATTGAAGGGTGGTATGCTCACAATAGCATTGTTGAGCGTATCCGAGCTCAAAAGAGCCTTGGTTGCTTCTTCTGCCATCCTGTCAAGGTATGTGGCAAAGTTCGCTAACTCCCACTCCAGGTTTTAGTGTTTATCGTGCTGGTAGTGAAGCTCTTCGGAGTCTTTCGGACAACGTTCTCTGCACCACTCTGGGGTGTCTGAATTCAGGTTGAATATGTTTTCGGCTGCTTGGTGATTCTCAGTACCAGATATAAAGTAATCAGTTTCTCTAAGTCTCGCAGGTAGTAGTTTCGTATTCTGAGATTCAAAGGTTTGGCGGTGTAAAAACGTTTTCGCACCAGGATATTGGGTTGTTTTGTTGAACCCCCTTATCTTTCGACTGGTGGTTGGGGCGGAAAAGACGTACTTAAGACAATTTGCGTTGTATAAAAGATATATTCCTTGCTCGTTTAACGCCTCACGCACGGCGAATGCAAAGGTACTCAAATTTGCCTGGTAAATCAAGGGTCACTCATGAAAAGTGGGCGCGCAAATGTGTCCGCCTGGCAACTTCAGGAACTTTAGATCCCGTCCTCTGTGATTGATCGTACCGACTTTAGTTGATGTCAATCCTAGTGGCAGGCAAAAGTATACCAGTGTCTCTGGGTTACTTTAGTGAAAGGCCTGGGCAAGTTCAATCGTTGCTAGCAGGTGTTGCCTATACACCTCTCCTTCGGCCAAAGCTCTCAGAGAAGGTGGATTTTTGGGCAGACTCTGGAACCACTCACAGTGTTTCCGGTCAAACACTCTCATATATTCAAATATGTATATATATGCAAAAATGGACTGGCCTTACGCGGGCAAAAGTATATTCTGCTTTTCGGAAAACAGCGTTGTGAGGGGATTCTTGCAGGAAGTAGTCAGTGTTCCTCCACTTTCCGAACACTGACTGCGGGAGTCCGGGATACTCTAGGAGACTAACTATGTGGTTAAAACTCCGGGTATCTGGGTACCTTCCAGGCACGTTTAGGCCTGCAATCCCACGCCTCCTTGCGTAAGTAAAATAGGTACGCCCGTATCCGACAGCGCTTGTCAGTACGAACTCCTCAAACTCGTAGTTGTAAAGTCTTGCGGCTACGTACAGATAATCCTGCCAGGAAACAGGGCAGTTCAAGAGGGTTGCTGCACAGATGTGTCCACCTGGCAGTTCCAAATATGTCAAATTTTCTCTTTTGTACCTTATGCTATTAATCTTGGTCGAGGTGAGCCCTAGTGGCACACAAAAATACACCCTTGTCTCGCGGGGGAACTTCGCTGGGTAGTTCCTTATGGCTCTGGCCAATTTAAGGGTGACTATCAGGTGCTGCTGATATACAGTTCGTAGAGCCAGAACAAAAAGTGAGGGGGGGTTGGTATTTAGAAAATGGAGCTGTTCTTCTTCTTCAGCCTCTGTTTTCTCTGTCTGATACGATATACCTAACCTTTCAATTCTTGTGGTGTGGTATCTCATCTGGTTTTGCTCTTGGAGCTTGAATTTTATTGGGGCAAATTTTTACCGACCCAAAATGGCAGCGATTTTGTTCCTAGTTGATCTCTTGACTTTCTACTTTCGAAAAAACATTGAACTTATCAAATTTTACGTGACCGACACTCGATGCCTGGAAACCGTGCCGCATGTGCTTTCTCCGATGGGTTCATACGTTATATTGTTATACTAGCCAGAATCACTCACTCGCTATCGCTCGCTCGTGTCTTTCATTTGCTCTATCAAGAATATAGGAAAATAATGAAATTTTTATTCGAATTATTGGTGAATAATTCAAAGTATCTACGGACGCTTTTACATCAACATGTATCTCACCTCTAGGCCATCAAAAATAAGGTCCCGATGTCTAATTTGAGATGTCAATTTTTACCTCATTCCAAAGCTTTGTCTTTGAGGAAGTAAAATAACATAATCAGAAATAGATTTTGTTATGATCATGAATTTTCGTCAAACCTCGAGAAATATCAATGGGAATAAATATAATTTCTACTATATTGCATCTTATTACTATATTGCAACTTAATAACTTTCGCCATGAAAACATGCAAATTTCTCATAAAATTAACGCCCACGCATCGACATTTTTCCATTTTTCACGATGGAAACGGGGAGCGCTCAATCAGCTATATCTATTCGTCAGATCAGAATTTCCGTCACGATGCTGATTCGTAGATTTTTGTAAAAACTTCCAACAGAGACTAAGTCGAGAAGCTGAGCAAAGAACTCAACATCCTAAAGAGCCTGTAACGGACTATATCGTCTGCCTGCTGACAATTTTGAGCAAAATGCAACCCGCATGGCCGTTGTCGCAGCAGATTGGTCTACTGTTCGCAAATCTGCTGCCTGTACTGCAAATGCAGATCAAACGCGAACGAATCGCAGACGTCGATACGTTCATACGAGAAGCAAAGGAGGCAGAGTACTTCATAAATGCGGAGAAGTACTATCTACCTCCTCCACCGTCGACTACGAGTCTTCTGCCGGAGACAGCCTTCCAAACCAGGGAGACAGAAACCGGAGAGACAGAAACATGTTCAGAATCCGATTCCGCCTAACAGCCTACAATGGGAATGAGGCTGCCGAGAAATAGGGGGAGAATCGGAGAAGGGCAAAATCTTAGAAGCGCCTATCGGCACCAGGAGACGCAATACGTCGCAGCGCATAATTCGACTTCACGCTTTATTATCAGCTGCAGCTCGAGTTTCTGCGAAACTGGCACCAAATTTCAATCGGCAATATTCCGTCATTGAGCAAAGCGGCCCTACCATCAATTGACAACGGGACGCGTCGAGTGAGGATGACGGAGTAACCCATATTTCCTGACATTAAGGAAGAATCTTCGGGATCTGAGAATCTGGTCCTAGCGACTTGCGGCAAAGCTACTGGCCAGGGCTTCGGCGCCAACGCAACAGCTGAACCGGAAGCTTCGAGGAAACGGCGTGGGCGGCCCCGAAAAACTCCCTTACCACGACGAAAATTAACCATTGTCTAACGGGACTGCCGCAGGTACGATCGTAAGCGCACCTGACGAGGCTAGCGCGAGGAAAGTACCGTAGTAGCTCATGACGAAATGCCGAGCGATCGAAATGCCAGAATACCACGGAAACCACGACGAGCTCGAACGCTAATGTAGTGAGTGAAAAGGAGACAAAGGCAAGCGACATCGCTGGCCAGGCGCCGAGAAGACGTGAAGGATCATAGGTTCAAAGGATCAGCATGATTAGCTCTGCAACGGTCCTAACGACTTGAACCAGGTCTGCCCGAACTACATGCGGAAGAAGGAGACGACGAAAGCTCGGGACCTCTACAAGCAGTATTGGCTCCGCGTCGCCGCCGAAGAAATGCCAGGCCATAGTTTTTATTTTTTTCTCTTTAAAAAATCCTAGGCCATAGCTTTGTGTTTTTACCGGAAAAATCTCTTATAAACAACAGTTTTACTTTTTTTCTATAAAATCGTAGGCACTGAGCCAAAGTTTTACTTTTTTTCTATAAAATCGTAGGCACTGAGCCCTAGTTTTGTTTTTTCCTTATAAAATTGTCAGGCCTTAAGCCGTATATTTTGTTTTGATTATTATAAAGAAATCAATCAGGCAATGAGCCGAATTTTTTCTTTTTTCTTGTACTTAACTAGTCCAGGATCATGTACAAGGCATTAAGCCAAACTTTTGTATTATTTTTTTTTTAAAATCTAGTTATGATTCTAGTCAGTTAAAAGTAGCATAATCATTGTGAAAGCGAGCTCAGGCTGTAAGTGTGAGAGTGGATGGATGCACTTGATTAGAATCGAACAAACGAAATGTATTACGCGCTCGTCGTAATTGAGGTACGTAAACCAAAAGAATTCTTTTGGTGACGACAGGCCCTAGAGCCAAGCGAGTCAATAATATTAGTAAGAGAGAGAGCAGGGACCAGTTGGCCTATTCAGACCCCAAATGCCCTGATGACAAGAATTTTTTTTTCTTTTTTTCCTTCTAACTTTACAATTTTCTTAACTTTAGATATTCACATTCCTTCGTGTTTTCGAATAATGAACAAATTAGTTCAGAAAAAAATGTTAGTTCAATTCATTTTCTTGAAAATACCTCGCAGCAGAACATGCTGCCATCCCATAAGTTCATCCCAATTTACCATAAAATGAGAGAGATGAATGCATCGGAGCGGTACGCCAACCGGCTATACCGCGCCTGGGGGAGGGGTGTCACGGGCTACTAATTATAACTATTTGTTATATCAAGCCCTGTGATATCTCTCTCCACAATATTATGTCATATGTAAATATTTAGCTATGTTTCAGAGCCCAGCGAGAGAGCCAGCGCTGCCGACAATGGTAAGAGAGAGAGGGACCGCGTCGCAAACGAAATTCGAGCATCGCGCCGCGTGACGTCAGCCGAAGATAGCCGAAGTAAGCTCGGCCGGCCCAGCACGCGGCGGAAGCTTATCAGTTTATTGCCGGCCCTCGCGCGCGATACTACGTGCCCTCGAGACTACGAGACCGCCCGGGCTATCGCGACCACGAGGACGTTAGCAGGACGTTCCCCCACGACATCCCACTCGCTACCGCACGCCGAGGCCGAGTCGAGGACGAGCATCGCCTAGCGCCGAAGCACATCGCCGAGTAAATGCCGCACGATCGCCATCTCTCTCTCTCCCGGCCAACACGCGTTCACGCTCTCTCTCGCTCCGGCCCGCGAGACGCGACCCGAGGCTCGACGCCTCTGTATAGTATCTTCCCCGTTTAGATTAATTAAATAAAGATTGTGTTCGTCAGAACCGTTTTATCTTCTATTTGCCACACTGTTCCCGCTCAAGATCCTACTCCCGCGCACACGAGCCTCACCACCTCGTGCGCGCAGTTCCTACATTTGTTATCATGCTCTGGGCCCTATGGCCATTGTATTAATTAATTACTAATGAATATGGCGGTGATAGTATATAAAGCTAACGTCAGTGGTCTTATATACCATCAGATACATTGGTGTGTTTGTTTTGAAAAATCTTCCTAAGCTTCCTATACGTGTGACTGAGTTGTTGTGTGTCTTCCTTCCTATTAAGTGTGTGTTGGTACATGTTGATGTGGAGCATTTCCGAAATAAGTCGATTCTTATAATTCGCTTCGCGGTCTAAAATTTTAACGTTATTCCAATCAAATGTGTGCGTACTGTTTTCTATTAAATGCAAAGGGACCGGAAGTGGTTTATCCGTAATTTTTTGATGTTCTGTGATTCTATCTTTTAATTTTCTCTTCGTCTCGCCAATATAACATGCCGAACAGCCGTTACAATTAAATTCATAAACTACCTCAGTTTGATCTAATATGTCTGTTTTATCTTTACCTAATTTAATTTAATTACAAAGGGAACTTTTTTTATCTGAATTATTTTTCTTCTTAGAGAATCTAATTGAGCGAAGTCGGTCATTTACACATGATTTTATGAATTTCTGTGGGTAATCGTTCTCCAATAATATTCTTTCAACTTTATTAATATTGTCTTTATGGAATTTTTTATCTGAAAGTAAAACTGATCTATCTATTGAATTGGAAATGATGTTACGTTTTTGTTGAATTGTATGGTTTGAATTGAAATTGAACAATCTACCAGAGCATGTTGGTTTTTGATACCAGTTAGTAATTAATTTATTGTTGGTTCTTGTAATTGTTGTGTCCAAGAAATTTATAGAATTATTTTCTTCTAATTCATGAGTGAATTTCAAATTTTTATTGTATTCATTGAAAACTTTAATAACTATTTCAACGTGTTCTTTTTTTATACATTCAAAAGGTGTCATCAACATATCTCTTGTAAATTAGCGGTTCACAATTATATACTGACTTAAATTTTTTTAAACATTCTATTTCTAAATCATCCATGACAATCCATGACTTCCATGACTTCCTGAATATACGCTTCCATAACATTCAATTGACACAAACTAATACTGTTCTGGCTAAAGCATATGGTTGGCCTAAGATACATAAAGCCGATGTCCCATTGAGACCCATCATTTCTTCAATAAACTCACCTACACATTTTTTAGCAAAAACCTTATATAACGAATTAAAAAAGTGTATAAAACCACAAATCTCTCGCGTGAATAATAGTTTTGAATTCAAACAGCAAATTTCAAATGTACATGTCCCAGCTGATTGTTTACAAACATAACGTGTGATTTGGTTTTGAACAGTTTAGATAAAAGATTCTCACATATACACAGTAAAAGTATAATACCGTTTGATGAAATTATTAAAATCACCCAATTTCTTTTTGAGAATACATTTTTTGCTTTTGACAATAAATATTATAAACTATCACCGCCGTATTTATTAATAATGAATTAATACAATGGCCATAGGGCCTAGAGCATGATAACAAATATAGGAATTGCGCGCACGAGGTGGTGAGGCTCGTGTGCGCGGGAGTAGGATCTTGAGCGGGAACAGTGTTGCAAATAAAAGATAAAACGGCTCTGACGAACACAATATTTATTTAATTAATCTAAACGGGGAAGATACTATACAGAGGCGTCGAGCCTCGGATCGCGTCTCGCGGGCCGGAGCGAGAGAGAGCGTGAACGCATGTTGGCCTATGCTTTCAAAAAACAAAAATTAGAAATTTGGCTTAGGGCCTATCGACTTCATAGTGAGAAAAAAAAACTTATGGCCTAGTGCCTACAATTTTAAAGAACAAAAGGTGAAACTTCTGGCTTAGGGCCTATCAACATTCTTAAGGATACAAAATTGTATAAAGGAAGAACAAAGACATAAGTAGAAATAAACAAAACGGCGTCATGACGGCTTAGCGCCTGGCGATCTTCGGCGGCGACGTATCGACGGCTCTAGAGCCTAGCGACCTTCGTTGGCGACGCGGCACCGGCTTAGGGCCTGGCGATCCTAGGTGGAGGTGAGGACTAGCGCCGTTTGTATAGGTCCCTGGCTTTAGGTTTCGGCTTGATGACGTAATGGTAGTCAGCGTTAGGGCAATCCGCGTCCTTCTCCACCTCGAATATCCCGCAGGTCCTGCACCGCCGCACGCCGGTCCACTGGTTTGGGTGGGGGTGAGTGAGGCGGCGCTCGTGGCGCTCACGCCTGCTCTCGGCGAAGATTGCGTCGCGGTTTCTCACTCCCGCCGCTGCAGCCAGCCGCTTCTCCCTTGCCTCCAGCTCCTTCTCTTCCTTTCCGACGAGGTCTCTCTCCCGTCGCACTTCCTCGAGCCACTCCTCGCGCTCTTTTGTCGCCGCCTCCAGCTCTGCCTTCTTGGCCTCTACTCTGGCCTTCACTTCCTTCACCTCGGCTAGCCTGTCTGCCTGCTCTTTGGCAGCCTGTCGCTGCCTCTCCGCATTCTCCCTGGACTCCTGTATGTTTCGAAGTGCGCGGCGGCCCAGCTG
Organism: Aphelinus atriplicis; assembly: GCA_020882685.1. Taxonomy (NCBI): domain Eukaryota; kingdom Metazoa; phylum Arthropoda; class Insecta; order Hymenoptera; family Aphelinidae; genus Aphelinus; species Aphelinus atriplicis. The sequence continues at coordinate 119,835 of JAJGQD010000039.1, forward strand.
GTTCACCGTTCGTAGGTCGAGCAGTTCTTGGACATATTCGACCTCCTCGGCTCGCACCGCTGGGCCGAACCGCTTCTCTACTTCGGCGTACTCCAGGACCGCGTGAGCCACGGCAGCCTCGTACGTGGCCTTTACCGTGCGGAGTTTCTTCATGCTGTCCTGGAAGCGCTTCAGGACGTCCGGGGAGCTGGTAGGGCGGCGCGGTGGCAGGGGCTTGTGCGGTTGGGGCCTGGTCGAGCTGGCTTCCGAGCCTGACGCTGCTGCCGGGTGTTGCGGTTGGTTGAGCTGCGGGTCTCGGGGTGGCATGGTTAATGGGCCTGGCGTCTCCGCACCCGAGGTCCGCGGCATGCGGGCGGGCCTTTTTGGTGGGCCTGGCGTTGCTGCTTTTGCCGCTTGGAGTTCCAGCGACTCCGCCCCCTCTACTGGCAGGTCCTCTGGGGCTGAGAGCCCCAGGCGGACGCGCTCCAGCCTCTGCTGGATGTGAGAGGCGGTTGAGGTGGGGTTGCCGACCACGGTCACCACCAAGCTGCAGCTCCTAACGTCGTCATAGCTGGCGCAGTCCTCGAGGGCGCGGTGGTGGGATTCGGCCCTCCTCACGAACTCCCCGTCGATCATATCGTAGGTGGAGCCCTCCGTGTCCTAGAGGATCTCCACCCAGCTGATGGTGTTGGACTGGCTCTGGGCTGGATTCATGGCAGCGGCTGCAGAGACAGAAACACAGCTACTCAATCACGGTATTCCATTCTGGTCATTCTTAGGTATTTGTTTTCGTCCGGGCGGACCTGGTTCGTGTCGTCAGGACTGCTTCAGTGTTTAGCTCATACTGATTCTTAGAACCTTTGGACCGCCCGCACTTTTTCGGCGCTGGGTTCGGGATATCGTTCGCAATTACATCATTTTCGCTAGTTACACTAACGCTTGTGCTGGTGTTCGCTGCACTTTTCGCATCATCCGGCGCCTCCGAATCGCAAGTGGCTACGTCATGAGCCTGCGCAGCATTCGTTCCGGCGCTAGCCTCGTCAGGCTCGCGTTCGTCGGTGCTTGCGGCGGCTTCGGTACGTTTCTGGTCGGGCTCCGTCGCGACCATACGTGTCTTTCTGGGACGACCGCGTTTTTTACTAGAGGCCTGTGTTCCCGAAATTAAACCGGCGTTGGTGCCTTGATCAGGGGCTCCGTCGTCTGTTTCGTGGGTCAGTCCCTCAGGCTCGGTTACTTCGCCTCTCTGCGGTTTCAAAAATCTGACGTGTATTATCCCGTCATCCTTTTCAGACACGTCTTGTAGTCGATAGGTGTTTGAACCGACCTGTTCGACGACCGTATAGTCGCGATTGAAACTCGGTGCCAGTTTCGCGGAGACTCCGGCTGCGGCGGACGATAAGACGTGATTCGCCTTGAGAACTTTGTCTCCGACAGCGAATTGGACGTCGCGATGTTTCGCGTTATAGTATTGAGCGTTACGTTTTTGCGCGAGCTCGGGATTGTGCGCTGCGATATCCCGCGCTTCCTCCAGCGTCGATAAACGCTTGGTGTATTCTACTCTTTCCGTCCCTTCCTCCTCGAGGTCAGCCTCTAAATCTTCCTTTCGGCGGAGGCTATCGGGCGGGGTAGGATTGAGTCCGAAGTTGAGGAACGCGGGCGACGCCTGGGTGGCTTCATTGGTAGCATTGTTGTATGCGTACGTCAGCTCATCCAGGTTTTCGTCCCACCGCTTGTGTTCCTCGATGTAACACTTCAGTGACGTTTTGAAGGTCCGGTTGACTCGTTCGACCGGGTTGGCCTGGGGGTGGTAGCTCGGCGTCAGATAATGTTTCATCCCAGCCGATTCCAGGTACGAGTCAACCACCTTATTCTTAAATGGCGTGCCATGGTCGCTAAGAAATACTACGGGGGCGCCCCAGCGCAGCACGACGTTCTTTTTCAGCGCCGTAAGCACTGCTTGAGCGTTAGCCTTCCGTAGCGGTATGCACTCAATGAACCTAGTGAATATGTCCATGAAGATGAATACGTACTCGAATCCGTGTGCGCTTTTTGGAAACGGGCCCGTGATATCTGCGGCCACCGTATGCCATGGCCTGAGCCCTTTTCTCGTGCCCATGAGTCCGGCAGGTGCTCGCTGTTCCACCTTCATTTGCTGACAGATGTTGCAGTGTTGGACGTACTTTTTACTGTCCTTGTTCATCGTTGGCCAGAAGTAATATCGCGCTAGTCTCTGGAAGGTTTTATACCGTCCGGAGTGGCCTGCTGTGGGCCTGTCATGGCATTCTTGCAGGGCCGCTAGCCGCTTTTCTTCCGGCAGGACAAGTTTCCGATGCCATACCGAGGAACCTTTACAGTGCCTTACGTTTGGTTGGTATGATGGTCTTGATTTTCTCCGGGTCGGGCCTGAAGCCGTCCCGGTTGACCAAGGTATTTAACCTCGGATTTGCAGAAATGACTTGATAATAAGTCCTGCTTTTAAAATTTTCTGCAGCACGTGCTCTAACCAGCGCAGGTGCTCCTCGAAAATTTCAGTCTCGATGATGATGTCGTCGAGGTAGGCGAACGCGTAAGGCTCGAGTTCAGGCCCAACGAGGCTGTCGATTAATTCCTGGAACGTCGCGGGCCCGCCGACTACCCCCTACGGCATCCTCGTGAACAGGAACAGACCTAAGCCTGGTACCGTAGAGGCTGTTGAATGTTTCGAGTTCGCTGCAATTTTAATCTGGTGATAGGCACTTTTCAAGTCGATGGTCGAGATATATTTTGCCCCTTTCAGCTTCCATAGGATTGAATCCATTCTGGGAAGCGGGTAGGCGCTCGGACGTGTTACTGTATTGACTTTTCTATAGTCGATGCACATCCTATATTCGCCATTGGACTTCTTGACCATGACAACTGGACTTGACCAGCTGCTCTTGGAAGGCTCGATCACTCCCTCGCTTAGCAGGTCCTTGCACTGTCGGTGCATCTCTTTTTCCAAGACTTTGGACACGGGGTAGTATTTCTGTTTGATAGGCTTGCACGACTGTATCTCGATCTCATGCTCGATGAGGTCAGGGCAGCCTATCTTTTTGCCGTTGACAAAGCGGTACTTCCCGATGAGAGTCGCGAGCTCTCTGTCCTCCATCTCGGTTAAATCTGCGATACCGATAGATGCAAGGTGCGGTGTGCTAGCGGATAGCGCCGCTAGTTCGATGGGGATGGGATCAGGATCGCCGACTATGGACATCTCCTTGTTCCATGGGTCCAGTTTCGCGTTGAACATCTGGGTGAAATCGGATCCGAGTAGTATGTCATACTGGCATCGCTCGAGAATCAAGATTGGCAAGTCGTGCACTACATTGCCTATCCTGATCGGCAGCATCAGTTGTGCCATGATCCTGGCTGGATCACCCGCGGCTTGCTTTGCCAGCGGTCCAGTGTACTCGTGGATTTCCGCCCTGATTTCAGTCGCAATCTGCAGTCCCATGGGACCCATAAAAGTCCGTGACGCTCCTGGGTCGTCCATCCCTCGAATCGTATAGCCACCCACGTTCACCTTGTTGATCCAAAAGCGTCCGGGAGGCGGCAGCGGTCTTGAAAGATCGTTGGGCATGATCGCTCCTTCCTCGGTAGCTTACTCTTCTACCCTTTGCAGGAATTCCTCGATGCTGGTCGTCTTTGCTTGGCCCGAGAATCCTATTTTCCAGGACCTGACGATTTTCCCTACATCTATGATCGAGTTGTTGAGATTAGTTCGGCGTCCCGCTGTTCCATTGCTAGCCGACTCTCGCCCAGTATACATACTGTGCGCCCCCCTTCCCCAGATTGGGTGAATCGGGTCTTGAGGGCCTGGCAGCAAGTACTGATTGTTTTGCGCCGTCGCTGTCGGAACTGCTGTCTGGACTGATTCATTTTTCCGATAGTAATTGATATCATAGGTGTCCTGCATGTTTACTCTCCTTGCGGGTGCCGTCTCATTTTGTGTCGAGTTCGCTAGCGCATCAGGGTTTGAGTTTGAGTCTGTCAGCACCGTTGATATGTCCGGGTGTCCGTCTGCCGACGCTTCGTTGTGGGCTTGCGCATTCTGCATCCTCGTGCTACTTATGAGTTTGCGTTCTCTTACCCTCTCACATTCCCGCCGAGCTTCCTGGAGTTTTGTCACTTCTGCGACTATCCTATCCACCCATTCGCTAGTACCGCCTGGGTACGTTACGTGTACCTGTTGTTGCTCTCTTGCGGTCGGTCTAATCGGCGCTGACGTTATCGTAGTTGTGGGTGTCTGTGTGTTAGCGGTCTCTGTTACGATGTTATCCTGGTGCGTTACAGGGATGTTAGTCGTGTTTGTCATCAGAAATCCTGAGGGGTCCGCGATTGTTGGGTTCATCGTCAAATGTGTGCTGTTCGCTGTAATTTCGGTTTCCGCTAGTGTCGTACGCTCTAACCTACTTCGCTGTATACGGGCTGCCGTTTCATTCAGCGTCGTGGGGCAGAAGTTTCCCAGGTACTGCGTATATTCTATCAGGTTTTCCCTGTGCTCGAACAACTCCTGTTCTGTCGCCAGTTTGGACGCTGTATGAAACCGGCCGCCTCGTAGTCCCCGTTTAGACGTCGCATTAATTTGATTATGTTCGCGGCTGCTGAATTGCTCATTTGCAGGTCCAGCTTTTTCATCGCATCGTCCAGCTCCGAATCTGTTAGATACTCCAACCATTTCGTCAGGTCGATGCTGTAATTTGATGCCATCTTGCTTGTGGGCGGATGTGTATCGGGATGTGTACGCTTACGACTACTTATTAATTACCGCAAATTTGGATAACGCTCTGTACTCTTTCACGCTATGCACTCTCTCACGCACACACACTCAGTCTCTTGGTTACAGACGGGAAATGCCAAAGGTCGGTGCTTGCGCTAATATCGAATAGATATTATATTATCGCACTTATTCTAAAATTATTGCAGTCTCGAAGTTTACGTCAGTCTTTATTATTACTTGTAATGCTTGGAACGTCAGTTTCACAGAGCTTAGTGTGATTTTAGTATTGTTCCCGGAGGAGATTTTATTTCGCCAGAAACAATTCTAAATCTTAAAAAAAAAGTAGACAAACTCGGAACAAGAATCTACTTCGTTAGAAATAATTTGAATTTTTAAAGGAAACACTCGAGAGGGATTTTACGTTCGACGTGAAGGTCCCGAAATTGACGAGGTGATTTACCAAAATCAATCTTCTTTCGTCAAAAAAACAATTGAAAAACAAAAATCTCTTTCGTCATCAAAACTTTGAATTCTTGACGGGGAAACTGATCCTGGAAAACTTTATTCAGTTGGAAACACAAACTCTTAATTCTGGAAAGAAAGGAATCGATTTTCAAAGTTTTATTTCACTATAAAAATTTTCGATTTTCGGAACAAAAATCAATATTCAAAAATTTTATTCCGTTAGAGAAATTTTGAATTTTCGCAAAAAACAGTTTTCAAAAAGGTTTTATTTCTTTAGGAAAAAAGTCTCGGAGGGAGAAAAGAAAATAATAATTTTATTACAAAGAAATTTTCGTTTCGTTGGGAACAATTCCGATTTTTTAGAAAAAGGAGAATTTTATCCTCGGGGGAACAGTCGTTTCTGAAAAATTTTATCTCATTTAACAAAACTTAAAATTTTGGAAGAAAAAATTCGATTTTTAAAAGGTTTATTTCGCTTTTATTTCACTTTTATTTTAAAAGGTTATTTTCAAAAAAAAAATTTGAAATTGTGGAAAAACTAATTCTCAAAAAAAAAATTTGTCCAGGAAAAAAAAATCGATTACCTTTAATCAAGCTTATTTTATTGCGAAAGAGAGAAAAAGAAAATTATTATATTCCAAAGAGGCGTTTAAATTCACTTCGAAACTGCATGAGTTCATGCCTACCCTCGCTTAAGTATTGGCTGACATATATTCCCAAATGTAGGTCACTTGTCAGCACATATGGTCTGTTCGCATAAGGTCTATTCGCTCGCTAGTCCGCCCGATGTCTTCAGACTGGTGCGTATGCGCGCTACTTCGCTGCGGCGGTCGATGTTTTTGGGACGGCGCGCATACATGCTCGCCTCGTGGTCGGCGCGGACGCGCGGTTGAACAGGGAGAATATGGATACAGCTGTATAAATATATATATATATATATATATATATATATATATATATATATATATATATATATATATATATATATATATGTATGAATCTCGCTCGCTATGAATATTCGGATATTATTCGGCGCTGTAATTCCTCGTTGTTGCCTCTTCCTGTCAGAGGTTATTTTGCTTCGATGATCCTTCAACGAGTTTCTCGCTCGTGTCTCTTCGCGGCAAATTATCTCAGCGCCATGCGCTGCCGTTGCTACGCCGGACGCTGTCGGTTAACACAAGGCGAGGAATAAAAGATGGCCGCCGGATTTTTGGAGGGAACAGGTTTGCCTGTTGCGCTTTTCGCTTATGGATTTTTATTGCTTATTTTGCCACACTATTCCAGCACCACGATTGCTGGGCGCCAGTTATCACCGCCGTATTTATTACTAATGAATTAATACAATGGCCATAGGGCCTAGAGCATGATAACAAATATAGAAATTGCGCGCACGAGGTGGTGAGGCTCGTGTGCGCGGGAGTAGGATCTTGAGCGGGAACAGTGTGGCAAATAGAAGATAAAACGGTTCTGACAAACACAATATTTATTTAATTAATCTGAACGGGGAAGATACTATACAGAGGCGTTGAGCCTCGGGTCGCGTCTCGCGGGCCGGAGCGAGAGAGAGCGTGAACGCGTGTTGGCCGGGAGAGAGAGAGATGGCGATCGTGCGGCACTTACTCGGCGATGTGCTCCGGCGCTAGGCGATGCTCGTCCTCGACTCGGCCTCGGCGTGCGGTAGCGAGTGGTATGTCGTGGGAGAACGGTCCGCTGACGTCCTCGTGGTCGCGATAGCCCGGGCGGTCTCGTCGTCTCGAGGGCACGTGGTATCGCGCGCGAGGGCCGGCAATAAACTAAATACTTCCGCCGCGCGCTCGGCCGGCCGAGCTCACTTCGGCCGTCTTCGGCTGACGTCACGCGGCGCGAGGATTGAATCTCGTTCGCGACGCGGTCTCTCTCTCTTACCTTGTTGGCAGCGCTGGCTCTCTTGCTGGACGCTGAAACATGACTACATGGCTTAATATTTACAAACAAAATAATATTGTGGAGAGAGATATCACAGGGCCTGGCAATGTAATTATCCGCCCGTGACAAAACAAATTTTTGGCACACCCATGGGCTCTCCTATTTCCCCATTGTTTGCAGACCTTGTCATGGATGATTTAGAAATAGAATGTTTAGAAAAATTAAAGTCAGTATATAATTGTGAACCGCTAATTTACAAGAGATATGTTGATGACACCTTTTGAATGTATGAAAAAAGAACACGTTGAAATAGTTATTAAAGTTTTCAATGAATACAATAAAAATTTGAAATTCACTCATGAATTGAAAGAAAATAATTCTATAAATTTCTTGGACACAACAATTACAAGAACCAACAATAAATTAATCACTAACTGGTATCAAAAACCAACATGCTCTGGTAGATTGTTAAATTTCAATTCAAACCATACAATTCAACAAAAACGTAACATCATTTCCAATTTAATAGATAGATCAGTTTTACTTTCAGATAAAAAATTCCATAAAGACAATATTAATAAAGTTGAAAGAATATTATTGGAGAACGATTACCCACAGAAATTCATAGAATCATGTGTAAATGACCGACTTCGCTCAATTAGATTCTCTAAGAAGAAAAATAATTCAGATAAAAAAAGTTCCCTTTGTACTTTGGCAATACCTTTTCAAGATACATTTTACGATAAAGTATCTGGCTCTCTTAAAAAATTGAACATTAGAACAGTTCCTTTAGTGAATTATAATCTTACAAACATAATAAAATTAGGTAAAGATAAAACAGACATATTAGATCAAACTGAGGTAGTTTATAAATTTAATTGCAACGACTGTTCGGCATGTTATATTGGCGAGACGAAGAGAAAATTAAAAGATAGAATTACAGAACATCAAAAAATTACTGATAAACCACTTCCGGTCCCTTTGCATTTAATAGAAAACAGTACGCACACATTTGATTGGAATAACGTTAAAATTTTAGACCCCGAAGCGAATTATAAGAAACGACTTATTTCGGAAATGCTCCACATCAACATGTACCAACACATACTTAATAGGAAGGAAAACACACAACAACTCAGTCACACGTATAGGAAGCTTAGCAAGATTTTTCAAAACAAACACACCAATGTATCTGATGGTATAAGAGACCACTGACGTTAGATTCATATATACAACAGTTTGACAATGGCAGTGGAAGCAGCCGCTTTCACTGCCGAACGTAATATTATATTTTCATTCAAAACTGGTGAGAAAGAATATTTAATCGTTACTTCGTCGATTGTTTGTACTTAGATTGTATTATTTATTACGTGTTTTTTTGTGTAATAAATTCTAGCCTGATGAGGCCAGTGAACCTAACTGGCGAAACGTCGCATTAAATAAATATGTGGTGGATTTTGTGAATTTTCCCTTTTCCACTCCACTCTGGATTGGCCCTCAAAGATCGACAACTTATACATATTTGGGAATCATGGAGGGTGCACTGCATAATATTAACGTTTAATATTCTTTATTACAGAATTACTCCAGGAGTTGCAATGGAGGTGATACTTGTACCTGGATCAACTCTTACCAGCTCTGGGAGTACAAGTTTGGCGTGCGCTTGCCACAGCAGCGGAAGTTCTCTCTCAGCTCTGAAGCATGTATCCCAATGTATAATCAGAGAGGATCACTCAATTCAAGAGGGGACGAGAGGATAAGACGTGCCACCAAGTGATAATACCTGGGCGTCAAGGGCTATGCAGTTGTGCTGCAAAGCCTAACCATATGTGTGTGCAGTGTTGGTGTAAAAGTGCGGTATAAGTGTTGGTATAATATATACTTGTGTACGTCTAGTCAGTTAGCAAAGAGGGTCTGTAAGTCGAGCAAAACTTGGATTTGCGTGTCAAGCATGCAATGGCATGTACATGCGTTAATGAAATGGCAGTGTGTTGTTGTTCGTCACAAGTATTGCTCTGGGAACACTGATAGATATTGTCAAGACAGATGCGACTCTTGCAATTTTGTCGCATATGTTGGGAGAGATGTGATCAAACCAGAGTGTAGTTGAGGGAGTGAGATGTAATTAGTGTGTGGGTGATAGACTTGCGCAAGTGGATCCAAGGTTTTATTGTATTAAATGTAAAAATTATTTCTGCCTGTCAAGTAGTCCCAGAACCTTTTTTAAACAAATGTTGACGTACATGGCATGCTTAATGAGCATTTGCTTATAACAGCTCTAGGCCAATGTTACTTGACCAAAAGGAAAGTAATTTAGTTGACGACAGAGATTTTGACTTAAGTGTTCGACATTCATTCTAGATTAGTTTTTACTCTAATATTCAATCTTCAATCTTGACGCGTACTAATGTGAATGTACTGAGTTTATGTAAATGATTGTAGCTTGTTAGTGCAAGTTCTTAATTTTAATAGAATTCATGAAAAGGCAGATTGTACCACTAAATAAAATTTCCAATGAACTTGTGTGTGTAATTGGAGTTGTGTGTGAAGATAATTGTCAATTGAGAGGTGTGAGTGGATGGTTATGTTGATGGTTGTGTATATGTATCAGAGGTCAGTTGTGGATGAGTATCTTGGCACGGATGTCCAGCAGGTGCCCTTGATTACTCTTTTTGCAATTAGCAAGCACAACTTTAAAGGTGTTTTTCAATTTGCAAATGAGACGTAACTTGGGTTGGAATGAGAGTTTTCCTCAGTGCGTTAAGAGGACAATAAACGAATAAGTGAAATGGGAACCAAGACTTCTCGTCTTACTCAATCTGTGCTGATTTTGGTGGTTGAGTTGTACGAGTACTCACTAGGTACCCTTGTACGTACAGCCCAATACTTTTGGTGGCCTCTTGATAATGTGTCCCTTGAATTTTCTGACACACACAGCAGTGCAAAGCCAGTCTTGCTAACTCACTAGCTTGTAATCACCCCCGGTATAGAGGTGGCAAGCTCTTGCATCAGGGACTGACTGGGACTTTTGTTTGTGTGATATTTTATGTTATATATGTATATATTGTTGTTCAAAAATTAAAATATATGATCAATAAATGAGAGTATATATATATATAATATATATATATATATATATATATATACTCTCATTTATATATATATTCATATCATTTTTCATATATATATATATATATATATATATAAAAGTCAAGAGAACTTTTTTTCTGGAAAAATGCCAAATTTTTGGAAAAAATTAGTTTCAGGGTCATTGGTGAACATATAGCCATCACCTAACTAATTTCCAGGCTTAAAATAGAGCAAAAAGTGGTTTCGATCACCCGGACCATAATGTGATACATACCAAAAGAAAGCTTACTTTATTACCAAAATATCTTGACTAGTCCCAGAGTGCTGCATTTGATCTCTTTTTTTTTAATCTATCAATATATTATAGAAATTAATGAAAATACCCTAAAAATGGGTGACCGCATACGTCACTTATATGTATGCATGTTACTCTGGTTTTCTCTTCATACTTTTCATTCACTGTATTGGTTGGCTGAAATTCCCACTCAATTTGATCCCATACTCGAGTCACACACTTGTCGCCAACTCAGAAATGGTTATTTTATCAAGAGTTTTTCACTCACCAACAGATCCATTACACATTTGAGTTACCAATCTTGACCAAACTTTTTTTCATGTTTGTTTGAGTCAAGAATAGGTGATATCCAGAGCCCCAGGGTGTAATAATCCAATTATACTCCCAAGATATTCATTATTACATCTTGGTTGGAGCCGTAGTTCTTGCCTTGAATCAGAATTTCCCTCATGAGGTGTATTTCCTTTGAATGAACTTCATATTCACTACCACTTGTCGGATCCTACTGCATTTAATATCCTGCAAGACGCATAGAATCACTTAGTTCAGTTACATTACTCAAATTCACAAAAACATTGCACTCGAATAGAATGAAATATAGAATAAATTGATGAAAAAAGACATGGTTCATGACTTCCCACTCTGGACTTGGATAATAAAGTAATAACAACTTTTATCAAAGTACAAGTGACACAAATACATTCAAATTCTAGTTTAAATAATAATAATAATTTCTAGTTTAATTTTTACATTTAAATTTAGTCCTGTTCAGCGCACCTGTAACAAAAAATATGAACAACAAAGAATCATATTCTTAGAGAAAATAGAGAGGGTGAGAAAGTACAGGTTGAAAGTATAAACTTATCTGAATCTTGCCGTAACTCCATCCCATGGAAAACTGATCAGCTACCTACAATAAATAAAATCTGCTTGTACAAAGGAGAACATTTGTACAAGCAATGAGAAAAACTTCATTCACTATCTCTTAAACTGTGAGTGATAACAACACTGCAACACAGCATCTTAGATGTTCAACACAGTTTACTAACAGGTCACTGACTGTCACTGGTAAGCTATACTCTATAGTATAGCCACGGAGACACAGACTACAGTCTCTATATATATGGGAATATGGGATTGGCGTTTGAACCTCAAGAGATTGAGGTCGATAATGAAGATCCCATCAGTAAACACAGATGCTGTGTTGCAGTGTTGTTATCACTCACAGTTTAAGAGATAGTGAATGAAGTTTTTCTCATTGCTTGTACAAATGTTCTCCTTTGTACAAGCAGATTTTATTTATTGTAGGTAGCTGATCAGTTTTCCATGGGATGGAGTTACGGCAAGATTCAGATAAGTTTATACTTTCAACCTGTACTTTCTCACCCTCTCTATTTTCTCTAAGAATATGATTCTTTGTTGTTCATATTTTTTGTTACAGGTGCGCTGAACAGGACTAAATTTAAATGTAAAAATTAAACTAGAAATTATTATTATTATTTAAACTAGAATTTGAATGTATTTGTGTCACTTGTACTTTGATAAAAGTTGTTATTACTTTATTATCCAAGTCCAGAGTGGGAAGTCATGAACCATGTCTTTTTTTCATCAATTTATTCTATATTTCATTCTATTCGAGTGCAATGTTTTTGTGAATTTGAGTAATGTAACTGAACTAAGTGATTCTATGCGTCTTGCAGGATATTAAATGCAGTAGGATCCGACAAGTGGTAGTGAATATGAAGTTCATTCAAAGGAAATACACCTCATGAGGGAAATTCTGATTCAAGGCAAGAACTACGGCTCCAACCAAGATGTAATAATGAATATCTTGGGAGTATAATTGGATTATTACACCCTGGGGCTCTGGATATCACCTATTCTTGACTCAAACAAACATGAAAAAAAGTTTGGTCAAGATTGGTAACTCAAATGTGTAATGGATCTGTTGGTGAGTGAAAAACTCTTGATAAAATAACCATTTCTGAGTTGGCGACAAGTGTGTGACTCGAGTATGGGATCAAATTGAGTGGGAATTTCAGCCAACCAATACAGTGAATGAAAAGTATGAAGAGAAAACCAGAGTAACATGCATACATATAAGTGACGTATGCGGTCACCCATTTTTAGGGTATTTTCATTAATTTCTATAATATATTGATAGATTAAAAAAAAAGAGATCAAATGCAGCACTCTGGGACTAGTCAAGATATTTTGGTAATAAAGTAAGCTTTCTTTTGGTATGTATCACATTATGGTCCGGGTGATCGAAACCACTTTTTGCTCTATTTTAAGCCTGGAAATTAGTTAGGTGATGGCTATATGTTCACCAATGACCCTGAAACTAATTTTTTCCAAAAATTTGGCATTTTTCCAGAAAAAAAGTTCTCTTGACTTTTTACTCTAAAACATCTCTAGATAGCTCAAAATTGAGGTCAAAGGTCCTGAAAAAATGTCTAATATTGCAAACTCCACCACTTTGAGCCTCTGTCAGGGGGGGACATATGGTCTGAAAAATTCTGAAAAAATTCAGGGGACATGATGGAGTCTTCTAGAATTCATAAAAAAAATTTCAGAATTTTTTTTCATTTTCACTATCTCACTTGACAGAGAATCACCCATATATATATATAAAAGTCATTTTTACCCTGAACGCTTGCAAAGATAATTTTCCTCCCAAATAATTACACACACACACACACACACACACACACACACACACACACACACACACACACACATATATATATATATATATGTGTGTGTGTGTGTGTGTGTGTGTAATTATTTGGGAGAAAATTATCTCTGCAAGCGTTCAGGGTAAAAATGACTTTTTTAATTGATTTAGTTATATTTTGTTCGAAATTTGGCACATGTATAACGTGCGGCACCGAAACCACGCTCCGGCTACCACTGTTATAGACTGGGGGGGGGGACAGTCTTACAGAAGAGTACCTTAGGTACCCTTGTTTTCGAAGTGCTGGGCACTCCTGTTGGGACACTAGGTGTCCCTGTGGCTCGGTACCGGCAGGTGTGCGGACCTCTCACGCAGCAGAGACCGCGAGCCGCTATATGCACCAAATTCTCTCTCTCTCTCTCTCTCTCCGTTTTTTTTATTTCATTAAAATCCAATTCAAATCTCAATAATGCAATACAACAATTACGGATTTACTTTTCGGTTTCAACTTCAATCTCTATTTCATTCAATTTTGAGTGATTTTCACCTAAACTTAGTTGTTCCCTTTTTTTTTAATATTTTGCTACTTCACTATCATCTAATTATCGTGTAGCGTCCCGCGCACGTGCCGCGGAAGGCCAGCGGTCATCGGCATCGGCCGAAAAATGTGCAGACGGAGGATTTCGCGATCGTCCGGTTGACGCGTCGCGCTCCCCGATTGGTCGACAGATCGGGCTGACTTTTGCACCTGACACAAGCCGAGACATTAAATACGAGCTCCTTCGCGGACTCGTCGTACTAACTATCCGCCCAGCCGTCTCGTGCAGGTGTAGAAGAAGCTCTGGTTACCCGTCGTTGGACGCGACGTCAAGAGGACGACCTCGAAACCCTCCGCCTTAGTGACTTTAAGTTAGTGACTATAAGTGTAGGTTAAGCGAAAAGACGTAGTGTTTTTCACGTGCGCTACTCGGCGAATTCTGTCGCCAATCTTCCGATTGTAAGGATAAGTTATTTTAAAATTATATATATATTTTATTTCCCCTTATTGTACGACTTGGAAACTCGTACGGTTATCTATAATAATTATACCATTTGTTTAAATAAACGTATGACTTGGAACCTCATACGGTTAGTATAAGTATAGTATAAGTTATATCGCCCCTTCGCGACTTAGCGCAATATCATAATATCGTACGATACTACCGAGTATATTATAAAATATTGTATTTCTCCATTTCTCTATATATTATAATAAACCTAATAATAATTACATCTACTCTTCTGAATTTTCCCTCTCTCCGTCTAATAATTGTATTCTTAAAGTAAATTCATAACTATAACATTCCCGATCTCGCTTCACGTGTTAACCCTTGCGAATAACGTGTTAATCTTTGTGATTAACGTGTTAATCTTTACGATTAGCGTGTTAATCTCCGTGATTAACGTATCAACTCACCACCCCGGATTAACGTGTTAATCTTCGTGATTAACGTGTTAATCTTCGGGATTAACGTGTTAATCTTCGTGATTAACGTGTTAATCTTCGTGATTAACGTGTTAATCTTTGAGGCTAGCTTGTTAATCCTCGAGACTAACTTAAACATTATTGTCAGCGGGATAACAAACAAGGTAAGCAGGCACAAGAAAGGCCAGGGCCTAGAGCGTTTCTCTTTCTTTTCTTCATAATACTAGTCCGCCCTTCAGGCCGGACACGACATTTTGGCATCCCTTGTGGGGACCGCTCGATTTGTGGTTGCTTGCTTCTGTTTGAGCGTTCAATTCTTGTTTGTTTGCATTTGATGTTAGATTGTAGTAATATAGCTCGCAGAGTTAGAGGCGATCTGCGATGATAACACAAGGTGCTGTCGAATGTTTTTAAAAGAATCTAAATGGATACCGAAAGAGAAAAATTTGAATAGATCCTTCTCTTCTTCCTACACCGGATCATAGCATAAAACATTTTTTTTTTTATACCCTGTTATTTAACGATCGTCCCTTCTGTCAGGATTAAGATTCTACCAAAATATAAACTATCACAGCACTATCAAACTTTAAAACCAACGTACGCAATTACTTTCAACGCGATAAACAACCTGTTTAACATGGTTAACAACATGGTTAAAATAGTTAACACGACCAATAGCAAGATTAACATGAGGGTTAACACAAAGATTAATTCGCGAAGATTAACGTATTAACCTCGGGATTAACGTGGATTAACACGAATATTGACTCATGAAGGTCAACATGTTAACCGCAAGGTTAACAATAGGGTATTAACGCACGAAATTACGAGTTGACCTACTAATTTACCTTCAGATACGACAATATATAATATTTTTGAACATCCTCAGTTTTCGTGCTTATAGTACTTCTAGTAATTTAACATGCGGCACTTATCGGCAGATTCGCTAAAATTCTTAATAAAACGTGGATTGTGGGAAGAATATCCACGTCATAATAATCTAGTAAATCTATTGCACCATATGTTCTGTCTTACTTCTCTCGTTCCCATTGTACTTTCCAAAATTCTAATTCCGAAGTCAAATTCATTTTTACAATATCTGCAGTTTTATTGAAGAATGTACAACATTTCCTTGCCAGATTACCCACAGCTTGTTAATCTTGAGAATCACATGCATTAGGGAAGAGAATGAATGAATTATATAAATTCATAGTCTGTTTAGAAAAGCGGAGCTTTATATCTTCAGTTATGTTTTCGACTATCGGAATGAGTCAATAGGATTGTGCCGGTGATGATTACTTCGATTGAACTCCTAATTCCTCCGCTAGACCACTAATTCCTTCAAATAGAGTTGAAAATTTTTCATCACATTTCTCGTGTTTTTTTTTTAATTTTCAAAGTATCTTTTAGTAAATCCTTAGCTGATTTCAAATCAATTTGACTGGTTTCTTTTTGACAATCTGCAAGTTTAACAAAATCCTCTCGTATCCTACCATTCGAAACGTACCTAAATACGAGAGTCACTTGAGAAATCTATACTATTATATAAAAGGACAGCCTGTTTTTTTGTGGCCGCTAATCTCAAAAACTACTGAACCGATTTTCATGAAATTTTGATACTTGATTCTTGACCACTCCAGGCATGTTTATGGATATGTGGCATCTTAAAATTTTGAGTAGAAACCGAGAAATAGACAATGCATTTTTCTGTGGTGGGGGTAATCGACCAAGTACCATGGCGCGCCAGTAGATGGCGAGGCGTTGAGTCGCACGTGTATAAGGTATAGTGCGGCACTCTCTCGCAAGAGAGACAGCGTTCTATCGGCTATATAGGAGAGCTTGAAAATGAGCTCAGCATGTTTCTGGGATCTTTCGTATCCCAGTCCCCTGCTGCCAAATAATTTTGGTAACAATGCCGAGGCCCAGAAGTAACATTAGGCGGTGCACAATTAGATCCAGACGAACGCAATCCGTTCGTCAGGGTCGAATAATTAAATCCCCGGTAATAGTATGTTGAATATCTGCTTTTGAATATGATCCAACAGAAAATTACGCTTATATAAAAAATATTGAAGTTGGATCTATGAATAAAGTATGTGACAAGTGTCAAGCCATAAAGTGGCCAGATGAAGCTCCTGGATTGTGCTGTTCTGGTGGAAAAATTAATCTTCCTGCTATTAAAGAGCCACCAGAACCTCTCAAAAGTCTTCTATCAGAGAACCGCACTGATTCCACATTTTCTGGCCTATTTAAAGAAGTATAATACACTATTTCAAATGACTTCATTTGGAGCTAACGAAATTCGAGAAGGAAATTTCAGGCCAACTTTCAAAATTCAAGGGCAAGTATATCATAGTATTGGGAGTTGATTGCCTCTTGGGGTGGAGATTTTCAATTTGCTTCAGAACTTCTAAAAATTGGAGATGGGAAAGTATCAAATGAAAATGATTACATAAATATTGATAGAAAAGTAGAAACGACTGTTAATATAGTCATGGACCTGATTTCTAAAGTCTATCCAGAAATTGAAAATCTCTCTGACAAACCTTAAAATTGGTTATGCGAAAGGGCAATTATAACTCCTCGAAACGCTACCGCTCATAATATTAATAATAGTATTTTTGGAAAGTTAGATGGAGAAATACGACATTATCATTCTATCGATACAGTGATCAACATTGATAAAGTTGTACACTACCCTCAAGAATTTCTGAATTCTTGATCCTTCAGGCTTTCTACCTCATGATTCAAAATTGAAAATCAGTTCTCCAATAATGCTATTACGCAATCTAAATCGTCCCAATTTATGTAATGGCACAAGGTTGCAAATTAAAATCATGCGGGAAAATATAATCGAAGCAACTATTCTTACAGAACCTGCTGGAGAAACAGTATTCATACCTCGCATGCCTATGATTCCATCAAACTTACTATTCCAATTCAAACGATTACAATTTCCTGGGGAACTTTCTTTTGCCTTGACGATCAACAAATCTCAAGGACAGACTTTTAAGTACGTAGGGATAGATTTGCAAACAGAATATTTTTCACGCGGCCAATTGTATGTTGCTCTTCCACGGACAGGGGTTGCACGTAAATAATTCATATTAATTCCTCAAAATTCGAAAACTAAGAACGCCGTTTATCCAAAATTTCCAATTCTCAGAGGATACATGGAAAATACAACTCCAAGGATTACAAAATATCAAATTAATCAAAGTTTACAAATGAATACATATTATACGAGTTTTTCAACAATAAATGAGAGTAACAATATTTTGAACTCAATACACATATTCGCGGGCGAAGCCGCGACGGGGGACGCTAGTATGAGATATATCAGTCGTCTCGTCGAACGTGATACTGTAAAATTTTGCTTTATTAATGCGATCAATAACAGTAAACGGTATTTCTTCACCACAAAATTGTATTAATTCATTCTGAGTTGTTTTGCTTATATATGTAGATCGAGCACGAGACGATTGTTCGAAATGAGTTTTAGTTGAGTATCTCCCTCTTGAATTCGATACTTTAATATTTCGCTAAAATTGCCTTCATTATGAACATTATCATTGTAAAGATTTAACGGACCATCATCACGGTGGCCACGAAATGAGATGTTTTGCCTGCCTAGAAGGATTACTGTTTTTTAGTGGCTTGCTTGATTAGTTCCCTATTGATACGATTAATTACATTTGATTCAAACCCTTCTTGTACTTTCAGAATCTCTTTACCAGCTGCCACAGAATTTTTGTGATATTCCCGACTCGCATTGAACTGCAAGATGCCCGTCATTTCCATAGAGTTTAGAGAAGTTATCTAATGGTTGCACAACCAATTTATTTCGACTTGCATATCTCTTTTCATCTTTACCTCTCTCGTTATGGGACGAAAATGGAAACTTATAATTTTTGGAGGAGTCCAAGAATTTTGTAGTAACTCTTTTTTTTCCAAAATCATTAACGGACATCCTTGTGTAGTTTCCAATATCACGTGTCATATCAGAAACATTCGGTTTGACATTTTCGGCATTATCTGATGACTTTGGATACCGGTTTTCAGTACTGTTGAATTTAACCGAATACTCTTTGAATTGTCTGTAGAATAAAGAAAATCTATAAAATCAGTATAGTTTCATTTTCATATTTGTTTATGATTCTTTGATTGACGATAAAAAAAAAAAAAAAAAAATGTTTAAATTAAAATGGAAAATCAGAAAAACTAACTTTGCTTATGAAAGCTTACATATATTTCAAACGTATGTTTGTCTGTACTAAGTTATAAAATCTAGTAACGACAATTATTTGAAATTCAATTCCTACCAATTCATTCACTTGGAAAAACTCGTAATATTGATATTGATAATAGTGCATTGTGTAATAAGCACGGAAAATTGCCAATTCCACACTGGGGCGCGTTGGCGCACGAACCTATAGCGGATGCATCATGTCGCCCAAGTATGTTATTGGCAACTGCACTGTGCGATTATATTCCAAATAATATAGTACTGTAAAATTATATTTTTGAGTTTCAAATTCTTCCAAGATTTTGAGTTTTCGAAACCGAAAACAATACAAATGATTTTAGTTATAAATAATTATCACGTTTAAAAAAAAAAAAAAAAAAAAACCATTTGAATTTATTGAAAATGTTAACTACACAGGTATTAAAATTCTAATCCAAATTCTATTTGGTATAATCCTCAAATATTCGAGAGTATTATTAAAAGAAAAAAAAATTACGAAGTAATTAAATCATTTTAAATATAAAAATAGTAGAATAACTGACTTATCATGATTATCTGGAAAGAATAACGATCTGGCGGTTTCTTAAACAATCGATTTTACAAAGACATCCGTATTTGATACATCGGTAATTTTTATTTCATCCGATTTATCAATATTATCATTAGTATCAATCGTTTTCCCAATCTATTCGAGTTCACTGTTGGATTTTGGATCACCCGTATTGCATTCACATTTAGTTATCATTTCAATTTATCATTTATTTTATCAGTTCTCGAAACAAATTTCCGAAAAATCTACCCGAATTTCACATCATCAATTCGCAAAGAACTATCTAAGCAGTCGCTTGGATTGGATTGACTATTATACTTCCGTCACCGCTTCTTAGGGAATCTTTCGAAAATATCTCAGAATTTTCTGTGACTAGTTAAAAAAAAAAAAAAAAAAAAAAACTTCCATAATATCAATTCATTATTTTTCTTCAACAGTGATTGTTCATTAAACGAATTCATATTCAAGCGTTACCTGGTCTAAAGTTGTCATTGAATATTAAGCTTGACGAAGGCGAAGCTTTAATAATAATATCACTGCACAATTCTTCTTCATTTTCATGCTCACGATCCACATCATTGGCATATGTAAATTTATTCAATTTTTCTTTAATTTTGTTCTTTTTGTTATTCTGACTACGTTCAACGTCTTTCGTAGATTTAAAGAAATTTTTTTATATATGTTGACGTTTATTTCCTGAGTTGAGAGTCTCTGTTACTTTTCGTTTATTCGGCATTTGAAGAGAACAAACAATTTCATGACAGATACATACGTGAATCATTAATCCCCTCATGAGCCAATTTCTACGTATTTTGATGTAAACATATTAAATTCAGCTATAATGCCGAGGAAAGTAGTGACCAACGATGTATATATATATGTATATATATGTATGTGTATGTATATGTATGTACATATGTGTATGTGTATGTGTATGTATGTATATATGTGTATGTACGTATGTATGTATATATATATATATATATGCTTGTCCTCTAAAATGATGTGAGTAGCAATTTGATTAACAAGGTAAGCAACGTTAACATATCTGTAATTCGGATGAATTGTTCAAACTCTACGAAAATTGTAGTATACCGATACAAAAGAAAATTTGAACCAACCAACCTATCGTCATTAAAAATTTATAATCCTCTCTAACGTGAAATACTGATTCGTTCACAAGGAAAAGCTGTCGTCGAAGAGCAAATTAAACCTTCGTCTCCATTCTCTAAGCGGTAAATAATAACCAACCCGATTCATGAGTACGTATTACCCCCAAACCCAATTTCTCTATAATTATGATTCCAATTTCCATCATTGATACTGACGTGAGCAAGTTCCGAGATCCTTACTATTTTGATGAAAATTGTTCAGTGACAGGACTCATATTCACCCAACTCTCCAACCTCTCCCACTTCCTGTTTCAAATATCAAGAATATTATCCACCTCAGAAAAAAAAAATTATTAGAGAAGAGCGAAGCACAGTAGTATCAAAATCAGATCGTCTCTAGTTCTACTCATCGATTTAAGCGCTGAACCAGTCGAACATGACCCCTGAACTATTTGTTAAAAGGCCATGGGAATTCATGTCCTTGAAATTAAACATCGTAATGAAATTAAGACACCATTGAAATAGAACCGAGAAATTCGTAAGGCTATTTTGTTGTCCTAAAATCTTATAGTTTACCTTTATCGATAGAAATTCACTTTAGTCCTAGAGAAATTTCAGTATAGAATTGCAGTAATATGTCAAAAATTTATGATCAAAGTATATAATCATGGGATCAGCCATGTGAAAATATAAAATTTAACCAAATATGTAAGTTTTGAAAACACCGAGAATCTGCCGAATAATATCGGTGGAAACATTTCGTTGAGATTAGAACATAAGGTATAAGTAAAAGAAGCTTTTTCAAATTGTTCAAATGCCGACGTTATTAAGTGATTAAGTATCCGATGTCAAAAACGGGATTAGATAAAGCACGGCGCGAACGACCTATGCAACTTTCCCAGGAATCGGACTCTCAATCCGTTTCTTTTATCTTAATCCTAAACGCAGTTGTCAGCGGTAATCAGCCTCACTCTAGGCTACCGGAGGCATTCTAGAGATACAGGAGAAGTCCAAGCATCGTGGGTCATGCTCTCTCGGTCGAACTCAAACGCTCAGTACTGACTCATCCTCCGAGCGGCTAACGTCTACATAGGAGACATGGAAAAATATTTAGCGTGTATCGAAAGAGCGTATAAACGACAAAAGGAATTGTTGGCAGACAACGCTCGGGAAATGCGAGCCTCGGTAAGCGAGCTACTCCAAGCCGAGCTGAGAGTACTCAGAGAGCGACCTTGGATGACAACACCGGCCCTAATAAACGCTCGCTCGCGGCTCAATGCCCTGGACCTGGCTGTTACTCACCCTCGCCAAGTCCTGCTCCCCGCGAAACCGCAAGCTACATCCTGCATCCAGGCACGTGCCATTTTAACCAATGATGCACGACTGCCAAAGGTCTCGGAAATTCTGGGATCATCTACCCAGGTGAACCGTTTCCCGGAGCAGCCTACTACCAGCAGCGCAGGAAATGGACGAGCATATTCCCCCATATCGTCATATCTTTCGGAGTCTTCAAGGCCAATCACTCCCCGCGGAGAGACACCACCTCCAAGACAAGATTTATTTTCAATATATCAACGCCATATTCAATGGATCAAACGCCACCTGCCAAAAATTTAGAAAAACCGATGCAAAAATTCAACGACAACAAGACACACCTGGTACAACAAACAGCCGAAGGACTCATTAAGGCAATTGAAACCGGAATGAGAGAGACCGGAAATCGACAAGTCCCTCACCAAATCCACCCCCCTGCTCCATCAGTGAACCAAAAAAGCGGAAAGGTACATCGAATAGGTTGACCAAGGCCGAAATAGAAAAGTTGCCCGCCAGAGAACAGGAGCAACACTGGGAGAATTGGCACATCCGAAATGAGCGGGCAAAGACAGCCGTCAAGGCCAAGCGAAAAATGAACAAAAAGAAAACTGCGCAAACGAACTTCGAAGCGAAAGTGGAAAAGGGGACCATCTGCTCTGAGTGTAAGGAACCCGGCCACCAAGAAAATCCTGGATGGCGTCGTTGCACCGTGTGCGAAATTTTTCATGGAGAAGAAATTTGCATTCCGAAGGATATCGACCTAGAACGTTACGTGTGCGGGTTCTGCCGCCGAGACCAATGAACATCTCCTATTCACAACACTAACATCCCTACCATCCCATTCCATTCTCGGGGCGAGAATATTCTCGGGGGGGAGGTGTAGCGTCCCGCGCACGTGCCGCGGAAGGCCAGCGGTCATCGGCATCGACCGAAAAATGTGCAGACGGAGGATTTCGCGATCGTCCGGTTGACGCGTCGCGCTCCCCGATTGGTCGACAGATCGGGCTGACTTTTGCACCTGACACAAGCCGAGACATTAAATACGAGCTCCTTCGCGGACTCGTCGTACTAACTATCCGCCCAGCCGTCTCGTGCAGGTGTAGAAGAAGCTCTGGTTACCCGTCGTTGGACGCGACGTCAAGAGAACGACCTCGAAACCCTCCGCCTTAGTGACTTTAAGTTAGTGACTATAAGTGTAGGTTAAGCGAAAAGACGTAGTGTTTTTCACGTGCGCTACTCGGCGAATTCTGTCGCCAATCTTCCGATTGTAAGGATAAGTTATTTTAAAATTATATATATATTTTATTTCCCCTTATTGTACGACTTGGAAACTCGTACCGTTATCTATAATAATTATACCATTTGTTTAAATAAACGTATGACTTGGAACCTCATACGGTTAGTATAAGTATAGTATAAGTTATATCGCCCCTTCGCGACTTAGCGCAATATCATAATATCGTACGATACTACCGAGTATATTATAAAATATTGTATTTCTCCATTTCTCTATATATTATAATAAACCTAATAATAATTACATCTACTCTTCTGAATTTTCCCTCTCTCCGTCTAATAATTGTATTCTTAAAGTAAATTCATAACTATAACATTCCCGATCTCGCTTCACGTGTTAACCCTTGCGAATAACGTGTTAATCTTTGTGATTAACGTGTTAATCTTTACGATTAGCGTGTTAATCTCCGTGATTAACGTATCAACTCACCACCCCAGATTAACGTGTTAATCTTCGTGATTAACGTGTTAATCTTCGGGATTAACGTGTTAATCTTCGTGATTAACGTGTTAATCTTTGAGGCTAGCTTGTTAATCCTCGAGACTAACTTAAACATTATTGTCAGCGGGATAACAAACAAGGTAAGCAGGCACAAGAAAGGCCAGGGCCTAGAGCGTTTCTCTTTCTTTTCTTTATAATACACCTGAACTCTTGCAAAGGGACACATGAAATTTTTTAAAGAAATTGGAAATCCCTCCGGTGTTCCACTTACTTTTGTAGCTTGGTGAGATATCCGACTACTGATCGAGTGGGAGGGCCTTCCCTCTGAGACCTCAAACAACGAACCGCCGTCAAACTCTAACAAATTCTGAACAGAATTTAAACGAAAAGATACTCGTGACCAGAAAAGGAACAATGCTGTATACAAAAACTGTATATAAAACTTGGCAAATTTGAAGGGATCAAAGAAAAAACAACTGCACGTCTCGCAAGTCGGCAAGGCACTGATTTTTCCGCGTCGCGTCGCGTCGCGTCGGGGCGTGAGTCCCGTTAGACTGAGCGGGGAGAAGGAAGAGATGCTCTCTTACTCGCACCCATTGTTTCTTCGTCCCTCTCTGTCTCGTCACAGGCAATTAGCCAATTGCCAGTGACCATGCCCTCCCACGACGCTTGCAACGGCTTTGCGGGAGGGTATGTACAGCTGCACGCGCCGCTCGGCGCGGCGATTGCTGAGTCAGCGTCTGGGGGCTGCTACCTGAGATCTTTCTGTCCTTGAGAGTTCTGTCTCTCTCGGGCAGAAAGATACGCAGGCAAACCATGCCCGCTTGCTGCGCAGCAGCCGTGCGTCATTGCGCTGTTTGAAATTTTGTTTGGGAAAAAAGTGGAACGTAACACATATATTGATTAATCATTTCCAGATTTCTGCTCATTTTATTCAAGTACAATTTCAAGTTACTCACAATAAGCTTAAAAAATTGGGAATGAATTTTCGCAAAAATAAAAGCCATCAAAATGAATATCGGAATTATATTCCTAGTTGAAATTCAACCTGAGTTTACTCTCTTATATCAAAAAGTGAATGGATAATTTCCATAGAATAGATTATCCAATTAGAATTACAAACAGAACGATTGCTTCTGTTGGTATTTTAGTTCTGACTTTATCCTCGCTTCAGTGGAAATTTATTTCTACTATTTTTTTCATCAAATATTGAAAAACCTTTTGAAATAGTACAACTCTGTAATTCAAAGACAATTGGAACAATTATAATTTAGGATAAAAAATTAGGGCTTATTTTTGGGAAGTGCTCGAACCATTTTTTGTTGGAATCCATGCAGAGATGAGTTTTCAGATTCATAACGCAGGGGTGTAGCTTGATTTGAGTAAACTAATTGTCTTTGAACTAGTTTAAAAAAAATCAAAGTAAATCAAGTAATGAAGTAAAAACTAGTAGAAAATAAAACTCAGTTAAAAAAAATTGATTATTGTTGAATGGACGAATGAAAAAAGGACCTGTAAATAAAAAATACTATGATATTATTAAATGACATTAATTATCCTTTTGCTGCGTTGTAAAAAATCCACCTTCATATTAGTAATAATAATAAATATCTTTTTTTTCAATTATAATTTATTCACATAACTTTTGGGATGAAACTTCATTTATGAATTGGGTGTACTTCTGATATACAAATACTAAATCATGGTATGGAAGTGAAACGCCTAACTCTACTAGCGCAACTCACATGAGTTATAAAAATGTGATTCCCTTTGATTCAACAAATATATCCTATCATAATTCTTTTCTCGTAAATAACAAACTTTGTACCATAAGTCTATAAGAATGTATGGGTCTAAAAAAATGTATATTTTATCCATTAGAAATCAAAACCACTTCATTCAAATTACAACCTATTTGAGAAAACTTTACATTCTTCAATAATATACCGGAAAATGAGAAATTTCATTTATTTTGATAAACTGATGCAATTTTTATCAAATGCATTTGAAGAAAATGATATTAGTTCATATCTCTATTCCCAAATACACATTTTGTGAATATAAACTATTTGATGCATCCAAAAATGTTATTTACTCAAAAGATGAATCTATAATTTTCAGAATAATATTCATAGAGTTCAAAAAGATTTTTGTACAAGATTTGATGTACATTGTCACTGGACACAGTCATCGTCAGATACTTTCAGTGTATAGACTCAACGTAAAATATTCAAATCATTTTCTTCCCAAATCTAAAATAATTGGAAGATAAAAAGTCTTGTGACTATTATCCTTTATTAGATTTCTTAAAAATGAAATAATATTATTGAAAGTGATTATGAATGATGGTTAATGCCTTTATCAACAGCATATGAACTATGAGAATATATACAATTAATCGTCGAATAATAGCGCATGTTTTATCAGAGGTTCTTTTCATAAATGACTCTTACTTAATATTACGAAATTATAATCATTACACATAGACATCTATCAAAAGCACTGCGTATTTCTACCTGATTCTCATAGTTACTGCTCCGAATATCTCGAAGAGTTTCGAATATTCTCGATTGAATTTATTTTTTTTTCTAAGCCTCTCCCTCACTTAGCCTTCTGCCATTGCACTCTTCGTCCATTTTTCACTGCAATGCAGTGTTTTTTCACTGTAAGGATTCAAGAGAACATACTCTTTGACATCAATGACACGTGTGCAAAATTTCAGGGAGATCGGACTATTCAGGTTCGGCAAGAATGAAGTGACATAATGAGCGTCACTGCTCTAAAGCCGGGTAAAACTCTAGGCTTTGAAGATTCGCGTTAAATCACTGTAACGCGAGCGTTATTAGGTTTTGCGCCAGCATTATGTAATTACGCTCACGTTAACTGTTAACTTTTGGCGAAAAACGACTTTACGCTCATTTTACGCACGCTCTGCGGGCGCAAAAGTCTACTTTACGCTCGCGTAAAGTTACAGAATCAGGCCCCGGGAGTAAACTCACATGCGTATCAGGCGAATTATATGACCAGTTTTTAGATCAATGGAAAGATTGTCCAACATTTCCCCTAGTGGGAATGAAGGCATGCGGATTTACCGGCGAGAATTCGACACTACTTAAGAAAATTTTCCGTGCGTCGGTAAGGATCGGCCGAAATGAACTCGAAATAGATTTCGTGGTGGTCCCTAAATTGATCAAAAACTGTATCATCGGCTTGGATGAACTGGGTAACTGGCAAGCGATCATCGACTATAATCAACGCACCATCCGTGGCACAAACTTGGAGCCAATTGAATTTATACTACAGCGAAAAAATCAGGGAGACATTAATCAAATGAATGACCTTGTCGAGACTCTTTTCATTGATGGCCAATCGGAAGACAAGGAATGGGGGAGAGGAAAAAACTACGAATTTCCTTATGCCTGCGACGATAAATTCAGGTTAACTTTATAATGACCTCAACGGAACCATTTTTCACTAAACAATATCCAATAAGCATTAAACATGAAGATGCAGTACACGAGGTTATGCAACAATTAGAACAATTGGGAGTCATACAGCCTGCGAGAACACCATATATCAGTCCGTTAATTGCCGTTGTCAAACCCGACAAATCCGAACGTGTGTGTTTAGATGCGGGCAAGCTGAACAAAAATCTACAAAAAGACTACAACGGGCCGGAAGATGTTGAAACTGCTCTACAAAAATGCTGTAACGTACAGTTAATGTCGAGCGTTGATTTGACGAGTAGCTTTTGGCAAGTCGAACTGTCCCCACAATCAAGAAAGTATACCGGATTTATGTATCGAGGCGAAACCTTTCAACACGTGATAGTTCCTTTTGGTACTTCTGATAGTACAGCTGCATTAAAACGTGCTGCGAAACCCATAACTCAAAAAATATCCCATTGACCTTCGAGGAGCATCTGAAAACTCTGGAGTCACTTTTCACCTATTTAAAAAACAAAGGCGTGACGTTAAAATTCGCTAAAGTATAATTTTTACGACGGGAGATAAAATTCCTGGGCCACATTATCAGTACTCGCGGCATAAAACCCGACCCATCTAAAATAACTTTAATCCAAGATTTTCCTTAACCACGGAACGCGGTAGAAATACAACGTTTCTTGGGCCTTAGCGGATTTTGCGCTAAATTTACCAATGAAATTGCGATGGGGAACGCGCCGTTGCTCGAATTGGTAAAAAAGGGGCAAAAATAGAAATGAAAGGAAAAGCAATCTATATCGTTCCAACATTTAAAGGACCTGTTTACGGAAAATGCCTTCCTCATGTATCCACTTCGTGACAAACCGTTCATATTGCGAACAGATGCAAGTTTGAAAGCTTCCGGTGCGTTCTTGGGACAGCGCGAGCCGGGTACTGAAAGGATCTGACGTCAACTACTACTTCGTGACTGAACTCGAACTTTTGGCAATCGTCTGGGCGCCACATAAATTTCGACTCTATTTAATAGGTGCGAAAATTCGTATAGAAA
The DNA here is from genome assembly GCA_020882685.1 of Aphelinus atriplicis. Classification (NCBI taxonomy): domain Eukaryota; kingdom Metazoa; phylum Arthropoda; class Insecta; order Hymenoptera; family Aphelinidae; genus Aphelinus; species Aphelinus atriplicis. Next base: position 147,900 of record JAJGQD010000039.1, read on the forward strand.
CTGACCATGAAGCCCTTCTTTTTCTACTATCGTGTCGATTTTGGAATGCGCGACTAATCTGCTGGATGCTAGCAATCCAGGATGACGATATCGAAATCCATTATATCAAAGGATCAGAAAATAAAATTGCAGACGCGTTAAGTCGGCGATTACCTTTCTACAACAACCTAGTGAAACGCTAACTCTGAGTTTAACTACAAAAACTAGACGAAAGATTGTAACGTACCTATCTGTTTTTTAGGTACATTTGGGCATAATTTCCACGGTTGCCAGATATACACGCAGAATATCAAAGTTTTTATTTTACTTTATCATGAATCTGAGAAATGACCATGTATCGTATTCGTCAATTAAAAGTTGCAGGGTTTCGTATAGAATACTCACATCAATAGTTTATATGTGTGTATTTGATATGTAAGTATAAAAAGCGTGTGTTTGGCATGAAAACACGGCATTGGGCAATGAACCTCAACGCTTGGTTCAACAGCCGTGTCACCTAGCTTGGCTCCTTCCAACGTGTGGTTAGGCCAGCAGGCTAAAATTCATGTGTAGTGCAATCAAATGCAGCATCCCTTCCTACGAGAAGTTAGATGCATCGCAAGTGAGAGATGGTGAAACACTACTGCCAACATGTGGTCAAGCGCTTGTGATTTGATATGGTTTGGACTCGGTAAAAAATACAATGAGGTTGATTGAAAAAAAAATTACTCGTTTATTAAATTCTACGAAGACTATTTACAATGATGTTTGTGACGGTTGAAACCGTCGGGGCGCACTGGAGAGTCCGCTCCACAGATCAAGGAAGAGTCGATTGTTCATGGCTAAACGACTCTTCCTTATCTGTTTCATGGCCCGCGTGCGGAGGATGGCAGAGGGAGCGGGGCAGAGCAGTGCGAAGTACGGCGGTGCGAGCGGCGAGCAGGAAGAGAGAGAGAATGCGCGAATGGTAGAGAGAAAGCGAGCGAGCGAATGGCGCGGGCGGGGCCGTAGAATAAGGGGCGCACGGCCACTCCGGCGCGGAGGCCGTGCGCGAGCGCCAGTTTGAATAGCGCGCGCGGGAGATAGGGACCGCGCGGCTAGGGGATTTTGGCGCGCTGTCGCGGCGTCGTGCGTACGGGGAGGATTGGCGCGGGGCGAGCGCGCGGCGGCCGGCAGTTCTGCCCCGGCTTCCGGCACAGCAACACGTGAGCGAGTGACGAGAAGCGACGGTGCAGCGCGATTCGGAGAGAGTGTGACGGCGTCGAGGAGTCCAGGGTCCAGGAGCAGCGGCAGCCAAGCAGCAGCCCAGTAGCCAACGTCCGCGATCCGTAATTCGCGTTCCCGCGGCGGTCGGCGAGGTGAGGAGAGGCAGCAGCAGGGCGCTAGGGACGGCGAGTGTGATCGGCGAAAGGTAGGTGGAAATTATTCCACGTGGTCGCGATCGCGAGTGTGTGTGTGGTGCGGGGCGCAGCGGGTAGCTGCGCGACGGGGAACGGGGCGCGAGCGGTGACGAGTGGGCGAGCGCGTGCCCAGAGGAGGCGGCAAGGCGGGACAGGCACGGAGGGGGGAAGCGGCCTTTGTTGGCGCGAGCGGGAATTCCCGACTCCGCGGCGGCATCGACGGGTGATCGGCGGCGGATCGCGGTCTCGCGACAGGTCGACTCCTTGCGGGTAACCGGCCCCGGCGCGGCGCCGACGACGGCGGACTCGGGCTCGTGCAGTGGGAAGGCATCGACGGCGTGGTCGACAGCGGTGTCCCGCGATTGCCGACGGACTCGGGCGCGCGGGCGGTTGGCGGGCTAACTCGCGGGAGCCAGGAAAGTCGGTGGCGGTCGGTGGCGAGTTCGTGGCGCGTGCTTGTCGGTGGTTGGCGTGCGATCGGCGGAGGGCCGCGAGTCGGCGGCGCGGCGCCGGCCATTGTTGCGAGTGCGCGCGGGTTTGGGGCACCGGCGGATTCTGGGCGCGGGTGGTGGACCTTCCTCGGCGGAGGTCGACGACGCGGTGCGGGCATCGGGGGCGTGCAGCGGACCGGTGACGCGCGCGGGTTGGGGGACCGCCGGGCGGCGAGAGGGGAGGGAAGCTGGGCGAGTACAGTGGCCGGGGCGCATAGCCGCGCGGCGGCAGTGGGCGCGCGGGAACAAACCGGCAACCCGGCGTTCCGCGAATCGGCTCAACGGCCGCTCGCGAAAGGGGGAGAGGGCCGAGTAGCCCGAATTGAGCGGCGCGCAGCGGGCCGGTTCGAGGCGGCGCACCAGTGGTTGTGGTGCGACGAGCCGAGTGGCGCGCGGGGGGGGGGGGGAGAATTTCTGGGCGCAGCAACGGGGCAGCCTTGGGCTGCGCGGGAAGGTGTGTGTGAGTGCTTGTGTGTGCGAGTGTGGAAGTAGCGGGGCTTATTTTATAGGGCGGGAACCTTAGCATGTAAATTGTAGGCAATAAAGTTGGTAAAGCGAATCACGTGCGTTGTGTTTGTGAGTCTTCCCCACCCACCCAACCTATTGAGTCGTACACTCCCATACGACTGACGTCAGCGAATCCCCTTTTGGCGCGCGGCGCTATTAAATAATTATTGTGCGGGAATCGGGAGCTTGGTGAAATTATATATTTTACCGGGTCAAATTCATCGTCACATGTTACAACTATCGCGCAAGTATAGAATTTGCGGTCGCTCGAAATACATGATGTTATATGCGCGGAGACGATCGTATTCCGATACGCGCTCTACCGATGCTCGTGAAAAAATGACCTTGGTTGAGGATGGGCGACCCTTCATATAGTCTGATGCACCATAGCATGGTATCGCGTTGACTCGTTTTTTCCCTTAATTATTTGCTAAATGCCGATAAACGTAACAGTGTGAACTCATACACTGGTTCCTTATTTGCCTATAATCGAGATATTCACATTTGCTCTCATAGTTCATTTTTTACATAGTTCGCTAATTTTGATAATTTGTTGACACTAATTATGCATAAACTATTGTCGCTACGTACGCGTATTCGTTGTCTAACGAAGTTTGAGAATAACGACAATTGCCTAATATCGAGTTCTTTTTGTTCAGTTCAATAATCTATAACAATCAACTGATTGTTTATAACATCTCAGTGTCTTTATCTATGTTTAACAAAAACTCAACATTAGACACTCGAGGCATTAGTTCTCGTGATGTATTCACAAACAGTTTTAAATTTCATAATAAATTAACAACACCATTCGTGTTAACGTTATTAATCTATGAGCTATTGACATTGTTTATTCGCAATGGAATGATTCGATTCTCATTTTTTGACTTGTATGCGATTCTGGAGATCACGTACAGAAGTCTATTGTGACGTTTTTGTAAAAAATATCATGTAAAAATAATGAACAATAAACAATTTGCGTTATTATATGATGTGTTACGATTCGTTCGTATATCTCCACATAAGATTCTTGGTCTTACTTAGGCAGTCTCGAAATTGTTGACTCATATTGCATCCTCCCTAGTTTGTCTGGCTACGTCTCTCTTTTTCTACTGGTCCCGTAACAATGGCGTCTCTGGCCGTATGTTCACATGATTCGACTTTTCATATTTCTATGCAACACTTCGGTATCATTGAATTTTTCATATTTTCTCATATGCTTACATATATATCTATATATATACATTTCGACAACCGATGATATGTATATGCCGCGTCGCGTGTCTCCAGACGCATATTCGCACGCATTCTTATACTAATACTTTCATGCTATTTCCAACCAACAATATATCTCAAAATTCATTATTGTTATTTTATGCTAAGGACATTTGTTGCCCTTACAAGATTAAATAGCATACGGAACCAAATAGTGAGTGGGCAGGAAATACGAAGGTACAGTATCCACAAAGAAATGTTGTTAAAAGGAAGAGAAAATCTCCATAAAGTCGTGTTAACAAATGATATCGTACTTCGCTTCATTTCCGGAACTCATAAACTATACGGGCATTTGGGATCACACAAGTGTTACAAAATGCTGAGCGAGCATTTCTTCTTTCCAATACTACGTAAGCTAGTGAGATCAATTATAAAACGTGCGACTCTTGTCAGCGAAATAAAGTGTACTTACAAAACAATCATTATGAAACGATGCTGATTATCGCCACGAGGGTAAATGAGGCAATCTCGGTCGATTTTTTCGGTCCATTACCTCTCGGACGCGCCGGAGTGCGGTATATATTTTCGGTTATCGATAACTTCTCAAAATTTGTTACGTTGTATCCTATTAAAAAGGCGAACAGAGAGGTATGTCTGAAAAGGATATTCGATGATTACATTCCTAAGCATGGTCTTCCAACTAAAATAATATGTAATAATGGTACTCAGTTTACTTTCAGTCGATGGGCTAAAACACTCGCCAAATCCAATATAAAAACTACGTTTGTATCGATTAAGCATCTCCAAAGTAACCTCGTCGAGCGCATCCACCGGGAGATAAGCCGTATTTTCCGTTCGATTCTAACTGACAGACACAAGTCCTGGGCTCACGCATGGCCGTTCGTGGAGAGCTGCCTGAACTAGGTCCATCATGACACGATTGGGGCAACTCCATATGAGATCCAGTTACGAGAAGAACCAACGCGGTTTTGGGAGAGTTTCGTCACGTGTCCACCCAGCCAGGCTCAACCACGCGAGAAACGCTTAATGATCGTAGCGCAACGTATTAAGGATAAAGGTAAAAACCGTACCGATCGACAAATAAGATGAGACCGATCAGACGCTATCACCTTAGAGACTTGGTTTTGGTACGCTCCGAGAACATCTCAGATTCGTCGAATGGTACTGTAGAAAAATTCTTAGCCATATACGGAGGAGAATACGTAATTACGCGAGCACTCTCAAAATCAACGTTCGAATTATCACATCCTAATAGTACAATGACTAGAGATATTTTCCATAGCTTAAAACTACGACCATACAACCCTGCAGCTGATCATGGCACCAAAGCACCAGCGGCGCAAACTCATGCGGAAGATGAGGGCTCTACAGGCAAAAATTGACCGAATAAAAAAACAAGCAGACCTGAGGAACTACCTTGAGGCCATGAAGAAGAAGGAGAAGGAGACGAGACTCCAAGGCCTTTACACCTGCCTACCATCACGCCGGGGACCAATAGCCCAAGCCCTCTACTAGGCGGAGAAGGATGTGTCAAACGCCAAGGTCACCAGCTGGCTCGAAGGCAGTCATGCCGGTACGTCCTCTACGGCTGGAGTTGAGTCGGTCGCCCAGGACCCATCACCACCGCAGATACCACCTCCTGCCGCACGCAGAGATTACTACCTGCAGCTCCCAGGTGTAAGGGTCAAACCTGCCCAAGTAACTCCTGCCAGCAACAGTCAGCTCACGGAATCCGCTGCTGAAGGCATCAGTTGTTCTCTACGGAGCGACCATGACGTCCTGGTCTTAGACTGCCAGCCGGAGGACTGTATTTTCAGCGAGTAAGGCTCACGTTAAGGTATGGTATCAGTATCATTATTTAGAAAAGCGCCGTCAATCTTTATTTCCACCACCTTTGGGGGGGGGAGGTTATGCAACAGTCCCGTTTGCTCATACATACACAAACATCCACACACACATTCACACGCCTCACACACTCGGTTCCAAGTCAAACGTTCCACCTATGCGAGTTGCGCAGTCTCTCACTGCGCAGCGCCGCGAGCCCGGAACGCCGTCCGAGCTAGCAAGCTCCGCTCGACCGGGCATTCTCGTCTCGCCCGCTACACCGGATAGAAGCCTCACACCGAGCTCCCGTACCGAGGATCACCCGTCACCGCAACACGTAGCTTGGACCTGGAGGTCGACTCAAGAAGCGACAAGGAGTAAGTAAAATTCAGGTGGAAGCTTTGAAAATAGCCAACAGGCTACCATCGCTCGCAAAGGAAGTTCACGGCTGAGCTTGCTCGGCATGTGTTATCCACTACATCGTCAATTTATTATTGCCCTGGGGTAATATCCTCGAAAATTTAGCTAAGAAATCTGGACAGAGTAGAGGATTCCAGAGCATCGCGTCGCGTCGCGTCCCTCCCTTTATTAGCTTGCGTTCGCGATTAAGTATTTGTAAGCGCGCCGCGGAATCGACCGCCATTTTTATTTGTCTGCAGAGTGAGGGGCTGCATTTAACATAGTCATAATTATTCGAACCCTATCATTAACTTATTCAACGGAATTTGATCGTGTGCATTATCACACGATCAAGTTCTTTTGATTTTTGTGTACCCAGAACGTGGCAGGCGTGACTCCGTCACCTGCATCGCAATTTGACACGGCGCAAGGAAAACAAAAGAGATTTGCCCGAGCCGATGGTTGTGGCTCACCATCCTCACACGGGCGTGAAGAGTCACTTATTTTCTGCACCACGTTGTACCACTGATGCAGTGGACCCATCCCTAAGCGTACGAAGTGCGCATTTTTCAATTAATCAAGAAAACCAATATTGCTTTTGTATTGGTTTGCCCCACGCCTACTTTTCCTTCGCATGTGTCCGTTTATATTAATTTCCAATATATTTAAATGGAACGCACCCACATGCTTCAGCTCGACGTTCGGGTGATACTTGTACAGTTGCGCTCCTTCGATTTTCCACTCTTGGTCGTTTCGTGGATCCTCGGCTACTTTTTGCTACATTTCGGCGTACCAGGTGTCCGTGGTCTGTGCTGTGTGTGAGAAAGCGGACGTCTCACTTTCCTCACCTTCATACATTCTCGGAAGCGCATCGGCACGTGATTCAGTGAACCCTTTCTGTGCTCGATCGTGTATATCTTGCCTTGCTATTTTAATGCCCATCGGGCCAGTTTGCCCGTGGGGTTCCTAGATTGCACAGCAAGCGGAGGCTACTGTGATCTGTGATCACCTTCATCGCGTAGCCCTCCACGTATGACGATTTTTGCGATTACTTCGCCTCGTACGTTTACGAGCCTGGTCTGCTTTGCGTGCTTCTCTTCGTTGGTGGGCGCAAGTCCGAAACCGAGTAATCGCCCAGGAGCTATTTCTCCAGGCGTAGGTGTTGCGCAAATCTACTGCCACCTGTGCGTAGCTCCAACAACCCTAGGTTCTCTTGCAGATTCTCCTATTGTACTGAAAATCCTAAAAACTACCGATCTATCACCTGTAGCTTGCCCTATACGTGAGCGAGAGAGACAAGGTATCGATCAAAAATTTTTTAGAAAAATGTAGATTAGACAAAAAAAAATTGACGAATCAGCCCAATTGCTCCTTTTAGGCTAATCGGGCTCACTGCGATTGCGTCAATGTACGGTTTTTCACCCGCCGACGCGGAAAGAATCGTGGCTCTACTGTGCGTGGTCACTGCGTACCATATATGGAAAAACAGAAAAAGAAGAATATTTAATATTCCAAAAAAAAAATACTAATCTAATTTTACTGATATTAGCTAAAAGAAAGAAAAATTCATTTTAACAGAAAGAACGTTGGTTTTCTCGAACAAAGGGCACTTCTGCCGAAGCGCACCTAGTGGCACGCTTATGTTACAGGGTTGAGGATGCGTCGTACGCTTGCCCAGCATTCTGCGGAACGTGCTTCCAGATGCTTACCGCCCAGGACAGCAGGGGTCAGTCCCTGTGATCTCGATTAGGAAAAAACGGGCGTCAAGCCGAGTGATTGATACGAACGGAGCCATCACGAGCAGCGCCAGTCCAATTTTTGTCCAGAACGATTTGTGGGTCCGGCCCCTGCTAAAAATGCAAATGAGCCTACGAAGCATTGAAGCGGGAAAATCAACAAGCACTGCAGCAGTAGCGGCTTCAATAGCATTTTTTCCAGCAAGAATTATACATAAGACAATTATTAAAATTCCAGAAAACGCGCTGTGCATGACCATCTAAAGAAATATGAGAGCCAAAATGAAAGCGTTCCGATGCGCGCTGCACTCGTGCAAATATATGCACCAGCAATTTTCACGTCAAAAGAAGTCATTGATTAAGTGAAATTCATAACTTCATCAGTCCTATCTTCCCTCCCAAGAACCCATGCAAGTCCTCTATAAAAGGCGCCAACAACGGCAAGAGGGCTCGATTAGAGCCCAAACATCTGCCCCTTGCGTAGTCTAGTTTCAGTTCAGTTTATACGCCGTTACTATCCCGTGCCTCGGCAAGAGAAAACTGACTGCCCGTTGCGACCGTACTATGACAACGGAGGGACGACGCCCGACTCGTCAGCCGCTCTTTCACAATCAACGTAAGTATCCATTCTGAATTCTATTCAGAGGCCGCTATTCTTCCCCAAACTCCTATACAGCTCTGCGCATTTTCGCCCGCACTCGAATTTATATATTCATTTTTATTAGAGATAGAATAGTGGAGTAGATCAAGTTGTGATAACTCCACACGGTCTTGTTCTTTTTCTGTTCCATGGCGTTCCTTGCAATTGAACGATTTTTCTCATTCTTTTGCAAGTTTTGAATCGAATCGGTTTTCATTTTTCTCTTGTTTCGGGTTAAACAGGCAAACCTCTCCCGACATTCGAATCAGATGACGACATGACGAATGAATCTCTCATGATTATGCATATGACTCAATGCAACAGTCTAGTGCTGACGGCGAGGGGAGTGCGGGTGGATGCAGCGAGCGTACGGACGCGCCAGTGCGGATAGAGCGCCCTGGAAATGAGGCGGTTCATCTTAAATGCGATAAGCGCGCACACTGAGAAAACAAAATATTAACAGTTAAGATGCTACGTTAGCTGTGAATGTGACGCATTAACTGTTAATGCCAGAACATTAACCGTCAACGAATACTGCACCCCAGTAACATTCAATGATTCGGCAATAACGGTTAATGCGAGAGGCATTAAACTGCTCGAGAATTCACCAAGCACCTATATATCGCGTTGCGCATGCATTGATTCGGTCACCTGTCGCGCAGATGTTAGTTACATATTATTGAAGTGTGTTAGACCATTTAAAAGATCAATAGGCTAATCTGACATGGATCAACTATTATTCATCTGGTTTAATTCCAATGGTTCTCGTCAAACTCAACCGCTAGCATGATACATTTTAGAGGTTGAGTTTGGTGTGTACTTTGCGAGCATAGTCATCCTGACCGGTTAAAGACTCCCGCATTAACAGTTAATGCGAAAGCGTTAGCAGTTAATTCCACAGCATTAAGGGGTAATATTCGGCAATTTTTTTTTCTTTTTCATTTCTTTTTTCATTGACTTAAATCATGCTAAAACTATCCTAGAATCGGAATCTATAACTCTCAAGTACTAATTCAAACTCAAGTTCGTTTAAATCAATTTTTACCGAACAACTTTTATATATGATACATATCATTTTGAAACTTTAAACGCGTTCTTCTCAAAACCATGTTTTCAAACTCGGCGAGCAGTAGAACTGAAAAAGTTTACATCCAATTGACTTGAAATTTGAACTGCAGCTTCATCATTACATTATCTAGTGAAGTTGCACATGATTTTAGCGATTGATTAGAAAAAAAAGTTAGAAACAATCAAATTCGACGTTTTTTGTCGAAAAAATTCAAACCGGAGTATTGATACAATAATAACGCATCCGGCCGACTTATCCAGTGACCCGGACAGGATGGAAGACTATTATTCAACAGCCCATTAATTCTTGAACGATTTCGCCTCGAAGCTGTTTGAAGAAGCCCCAATTCAAGAAGAGAGAAAATTATTAAATTCAACATCTAATCCAGCAAGCCCTCTCTTCGCTTTACCAGGTGGAGCCGACGTTTTCCTTCGAGTAGAAAGAAATGGTGAGTTTTTGAATTATATTTTTAAATCATTTGATTCAATTTCAAATGATATAATTTTTAATGTTAAGTTGTTATAATAAACATCATCAAATTTTCCCTGTTTTCAGTTCCAAAACTAATAATCAAGAATATCGAGAGGGTACATTTTAATGTCAGCAAAATCAAACGCTCGAATCTAATATTTCCAATTATTTTAGCCGAGAAACTTCTTATGTTTTGAAAAAGAGATGAGACAGCCTGATCTCTCTCCAAAGGAAGAAGGCAAGAATTCATCCTTAATTGCTAATGTTTTATTATAATCAATATTCTAATATGTTCTAATATGGATTTTTTTGCTTATGTTCACAGATCCTGCAGAAAAATTACATCATACAACATTCATCAAAACAGACCGCCTCAACCTACAGAGATAGCATCCATATGCAGAATAATTTTATACTTGTAATAATAATAGTGATAAATGTACATTTTATTTTCATAAATTTTCTATCAATGAAAATAATCATGATTCTAATTGAATCCTGGAGATAATTTTTTCCTACCCTCCATAATTTGTATTTCTATTGAAATTATGAGATTATATCGACCAAGAAAATGATACTTAATTCATTAACGTTATCAATAATTTTCAAACAATTTATTCAATAAATTCAAACATTGAAAAATTTATAATTTTTTATATTTTTATGATTTTCAATGCAATCCAATTTAAACTTTATTAATAACTTTTTCACTTATTCCAATCGCTGATGATTTCATTGGGCTTAAAAAACAAAAACATACAATTCACTTGAAAAATATGAACATGAGAGCGGAAGGGGCTCCAATCTAACGCTCTTGCCTATAGAGAACAGCCTGATAATTTCCTCTCCCATTTATTCTCTCAATCATATATCATTTTTTGAACATATTTATACATACAATATAGATTCAATCATCACTAATGTTTTATTTTTTTTACTCGAGTTAAATGCTAAAAATTCAACCTCATCTTCTAAATAGTCGTGGTTTTGAAGAAGCCATAGTTTATAAGTGTTTGCATTTCTAATTGCGCAAACACCTTTATCATGTAGGGGATGGTATCCACAATTAGTATTTCCATCATTTTCTAACATTCTTGATGGTGGACATTGAAGATCCTCCAGATTAACAATATATCTGGAACGAAAATTCATGAATCATAATTGAAATCAATATTTTAGATAAATAATATTACATTTCTGGAAGTAACTCTTTAAGCCATTCCTTTTTTCAACCCTTTAACATGAATTTTTGATGCATTCAGATTTTCTCTCGGAGAGAGCTGTCATAGTTCACAATAACACAGCTCCACAAAAAATAAAAAAAAAATTGAACCAGAGACTGGATCACCCTACTTACATGTATTTTTGGCTGCTAAATCCGAATCCGAGGTCCGTTTAGCTCCATCACCTCTGGGTTTAGACATAACCTCCAAAAAAAATTTAAAAATCATCATTTCGCAAAACAAAATATTTTTCAAAATTTTATGAAAAAAAATTAGATAGAAACTGTTTCTGGTGTTTTTTCAATTTGTCGCATAGTTTACGAGTGAAAAATTCATAAAATTATGAATTTTCAATCCGGCCCACTTGCCGTCAAACTTTCTGAATTTTTTACTCAAAAACTATGCGACGAATCGAAAAATTGCTAAGGACATGTTTCTCTTATTTTTTTATGAAGAATAAAATAAATTTTTTTTTTTACAAAATATTGATTTTATCGATATGTTGTCCGCCATATTTTTGAGGTTATGTCTGAACGCAGAGGTGATGGAGCTAAACGGACCTCGGATTGAGATTCAGCAGCCAAAAATACATATAAGTAGGGTGGTCTAGTGTCTGGTTCAATTTTTTTTTTATTTTTTGTGGAGCTGTGTAATTAATACTGATAAATTTACAGTTATAAAAATCAAATAGACTATCACAAACTATTAGACTCATTATATTTCCTCTGTAAAAATGCTAATTTTGAAGTTAATTGTGTATTAAAAGGTTAGAATTTAACAATAAAATGTGGTGACAAATATTTTGATGATGTTCATCATTTCATTGAGTGTGAAATAAATCATAATGAACTTGTTGAACAATATTATTTGAGATTGAAGAAAGCAAGTATACGAGAAATTTCAAACCGGATAAATGATTTTAATTATTTGTTACCAAAAACGACATTTTATCGAGCAACTTTCTTCAAGCCGGATAACACTATATATATTGAGAAAAGAAGATCTCATTGTTTTAACCTCAATATCGACGAATTGTGCAAATAGTAGCTCTCAACAAGATACCGACGGACGGCAGTGGAATTGAAGACTTATTAGAAAATGTTCGAAGTCTTTGTCTGAATCCTTCGTCTGATGTGTTGCGAGCATTAGTTTATAAAACATCGAGTATACTCCAAAGAGTGAAACAATTCGTGATTAGTGCCAGATCATCAAGAAATGAGAAACAAAATCATAACATGTGTGGTGATTTTAATCAACATATTGTCACTGGCTCATGCCCATTAATAATTATTATAATCAATGATATCTATGGGGACACGAGAGAGTGCAATCTCGCCCGGCGCTTATGCCGGGCGAGTTCTTAGAGTTGTGCGATTCTAAGGATTGGGTGGTGAATAGGGGCCACAGAAAACACGCGACTAAAACGATAATAGTCTATTAACAAATAAGGGGTACACGGTGTTCGGGAGGAACGCGGTGCGATCGACTAAGAGAGAGAGAGAGAGAGAGAGAGAGATTAGATTAGATTAGATTAGATACGTTTATTAATGTACATTATGTTGTACAATAAAAATAATAGTGGAATAAAGTATACATATGGTAAAAACAAAATAAAGCAAATATATAATACATAGTTTGACTAAAAATAGGTGAAATGGAGAGGTAAGTGTGTTAAAGTGAACGAGTGCAGTGAGGGTGCGTGAAGAACAGTAAATAAATGAGGTAGATGGAATGACTTAAGTACTAAGAGAAATACCTTCGCGGTAAAAAATAAATTTAAAGATGTGGTGCTTAAACATGGCAAATGAGTCGATGTTGCGAATATGAGTGGGGAGATTGTTCCAGATGTAGGTAGAACTGATGAAGAATGAGTTCCTGGTCGACTCCAGTCTGAACGGGGGAACGACAAGGGGCCTTTGACACTCACCCCTTACAGGCCTCTGGCTAGTATTTAGCTGATAGCGATTCGCAAGGTAAGTTGGCCTACCACTGGCCAGGATTTTGTAGAGAGTACAAGCAGAGAAGTACTCCCTACGACCAGAGCCAGTGAGCCAGCCAAGTTGACGCCTGTAAGGAGTGATGTGCTCGCGCCTCTTTACACCATAGATGTATCTGATCCCCGTGTTGAGGATACGCTGAATAAGGAGATCCTGTTCATCGGAAAGGTCAGAGAGCACTAGAGAGCAGTAGTCTACCACGGGAAACAAAAGCGCCTGAATAAGGTGCTTTCTGAGCGCAAGGGTGGTGCTGCGCCTGAAATGGTGGAGGCGGTACATAAGCGAGTTGGCTTTTTTGCAGATGGAAAGAACATGCAGCCTCCAATCCAGTTTGGCGTCTAGCACCACACCAAGGCTGCGTACAGAAGATTCAATTGGGACCGGGGTGCCATTTATCACTATGGAGTGGTTTTGTGCCGATTTGGAGAATTGATTGATGTAATAGCCAGTGCCAAATACAATTGCTTTGGTTTTTTCAACATTGAGTTTGAGATGATTAAGAGCGGCCCACTCAGCGATTCGAGAACCGACTCTACTTAGAGCAGCAAGCGCCGCGTCAAGGTCACACAGGTTGCACTGGAGATACACCTGAAGATCATCAGCATAGACAATATACTTGATGTTAGCAGGGAAGTGTCTAGCCACATCACTTATATAAAGAGCAAACAGCAGGGGGCCGAGAACTGAGCCTTGAGGGACGCCACAGTTGACGTCGCGAAAGTTAGAGCGGTTACCGTTCCGGCCCCTCACTGCCTGCCTCCTAGCGCCAAGGTAGGACCCGAGCCACCTTAGCGCGCCCGATGAAAAACCCATATCAGAGAGTTTGCGTAAGAGCGTGACGTGGCAGACCGTATCGAAGGCCTTGCTGAAATCGAACAGGAGCATCGCAGTCACCATCCTTCTGTCCCTGCCGCAGCGAATGTCATCAGTGAGTTTTAGTAGGGCTGTCTGTGTACTATGCCCGGCTCGGAAGCCAGATTGGAACTCATCAAGGAGATTATTTGCTTCAACGTAAGCAGTGATTTGATCTGAGGCAATTCTTTCAAGTGTTTTTGACAGAAAACTAAGCAGAGAGATAGGGCGGAAGTCACCCAGGCATGTGGGAGAGGGCACCTTGTTAAGAGCAAGCACAAGAGATTGTTTCCAGCTACAGGGAAAAATAGACTGGGATAGCGAGAGATTGAAAATTTTAACAAGATGCGGCCCAAGGGAGGGGAGAGCCGCATGAACGAACCTCTGGGGAATCTCATCAATGCCCACCGCCTGCGACCTCTGTCTGACGATGGCCCTCTCTAGTGACTGAAGCGTGATTTCAGAAAAGTTGAAACCGGTCGAGTGCTCAGGGAGCGCAGACAGGTAGTGAGCGAGCGAGGGTGCCTGAACGTCATAAGCGGTCGAGGCAAAGTGAGCATTGAGATCATCCACGGAGAAGTGCGACATGTTGCACTCGTGATCCGGGCAGATTCCCAAATGCCTGAGTTCCCTCCAGACTTCCTTGGGGTTGGATAGGCCTCTGATCCGGTCATAGTAGTAGTCGAGTCGCGCAGATTCTACAAGTTGATGGGTCTCGTCACGTACCCGTCTGTAGTGGAGCAAGTCTAAGTAGCATTTTGTACGTTTGTAGCGTCTGTAGAGTCGATTGCGTTCCTTAATGAGCTGAGAGTGATCGTTGGTGAACCAAGGATGCCTGCGTTTCTTTCTATGTTTGACTGTTTTTAAGGGCGCAAAAGAGTCAAGTGCAGAATTTATGTGAGTATAGAGGCAGTCAAATCCGTTTGAGAGTGAGCAGTCGGAGTCATCGAGGGCTGACCAATCACAGCCAGCCAGGTAATCGTTAAGGGCAATCGGATCGATTGATTTAAAATCACGATACGAGTAGTCAGACTGAATAACCTTAGGAATAGAAATATCAAGGGTGGCGCTGATCCAGTCATGCCCTGCGATGAAGGGGGTGTCAGATTTGTGGAAATAAAGTACTGTATCAAGTTCGTCGACGATGCAGAGATCAAGCCAGGTGTCGGAGTCCGGGGTATGATGAGTGGCACCGTAGGGAATTAGTGCAAGGGAGTTCTTGTCCAGGAACCCACGTATGATATTTGCATCAGTGCTAGACGATAGCTGATCTGCGTTAAAGTCGCCAAGTATGACCTTGGAGCTGTAGTCGTGCATATACATCGCGAGGTCCTGGAAGAGGTTAGTTCCCTGCACAAGTGGAGCATGGGGTGGACGGTATACCACACCAGTAAATATCGGATTGCCTCCCCTGGGAGTGATCTCACAGAGGATGTATTCAGGGAATGTTTCAAGTGGGGTCCAGATTTCTGCCGAGGTGCAGAGTATAGTGGCGGAGAGCGAATTATGGATGAACAATGCGACACCTCCTCCAGTAGTTCTGCGATCCCGCCTGAACAGGGTAAAATCATCAAGAGCAATGATGTGATCCTCAATGTAGGGGGCCAGTTTGGTTTCAGTCACAGCTATTACGTGGAAATGAGGGCGAGAGGCTACGAAGTGCCTGATCGCTCCAATGTGAGCACTAATAGAGTTCGCTTTGAAGTGCCAGACACGGAGTCCCTCCCTCACGGCCGTCGTGGAGTTGAGCAAGGATTGATGATGCGAGTTAGTAAATGAGCTGTTAGGAGGTGATTTCTGTGAGGTGATGGACTGAAGTGAGTGCGAGAGATCGGTTAGATGAGTGTGAGATAATGAGTTGATGGGACATGAGTGAATTATTCCGGAGAGGATAAAAACGTTCCAGATCAGCGAGTGAAGAAATGCGAGTGGCTGTGTCCCCTTTTTTCCTTCTGGCGAAGATGGCTCCTTGATGGATGTACGAGGTGTAATCACCGCCCTGACCGTTGTGCTCCCTCAGCTTAGCACGGACGGTACGATGAAGTGAATGAGTTTCTTTAGGAAGGAACTCATTGACATTGAGTGGAAGATTTTCTATGGGAAGTGGCACTCCCGCCGCTTCAAGCAGATCACTGCTGATGCTAGAGGTCATTACCTTACCTCTCCTGATTTTGGCACGAATGATGTTGGTAACGTGGGCTGGGGAGGTAAGGGTGACCACCAGCAAAGGCCTGCGGTACGATGGTGGCGCCGAGGTGGACTGCTGCATTGCCGAGGACGTAGAGGTAGGAAGGTCACTAGAAGCAGCCTGACGGGGACGGATGTAGCGAGCAGTTGCCACGTCTGAGGGCAGAAGACCACTGTGGATGGTGGAGAGAGCGGCAAAGGCGAGTTTCCGAAGATCAGCCCCGGCCTCAACGTCGAGTCCAGTGACAACAACGTCCGCAGAGAGCTCCCTGTGCTGGCTGGTGATCTCATTCAGCTCATTACAAAGCGAGTTGTTGATACGCTCTAGATTACGGATTCTGGTGTCAGTCTCCGAAGCCAGAGTCGCAGCAAGTTCTCCAGACTCCAAGGTACCACCGCCAGAGATAATGAGTGAGCAAACACGCTCCTGTCCCTCACGGAGTTCAGCCATTTTGGACTCAATGGCGCGCAAGCGCGACTCCTGGGACTCCACCCTGGTCTCCGTCGCCTCGACGCGGCTGACGAGGTCAGGGAGGGATTGGAGGTCGCACTGGATTTTGCATTGGAGGTCGCACTGTCATCCTGCTGGTCATTTCTACAAGACGAAAATGAGCTAGATCTTGAGCGACCGCCTGTAGAGCCAGCAAGAGACACGTTGTCGAGCGGAGTGGGAGTGGTGGACGGTGTGGGGTGTCCAGAATCCGGGGGGCAAGACTGAGTACCACCGGGGAGCCGACCAGCCAGGGATGAGCCGGCTGAAAGAGCCGGAGCACAGTGAGTGCAGCAGCGGACAGGCTTGCCACCGGATTACACCGTGACAAATGCCATGCAGCACTTGTGCCAGTGCTTGGCACAAAAAGCGCAAGGGTTGACCAGCATGTTGCTGCGCGATGGCTTGCTGCACTTAGCGCAGAGCAGCAGGTCCTCCTGTCTCACCTTACGCCTAGCGCCATTGGCAGATTGGTTCGCCTTGACATCTGATTTAGCAGTCGAATTAAGAGGTGGAGCCATATCCGGTACAGCGGACAGTCTAAGTTGACTAGCTAAATAGAAAAAGGAAAATGATGAAAGAACAACCTTACGATGTAGAACCGGCTGCAGGCGAGAGGCGAAAAATCAGCTGCGGGCGCACTGCGATGCAGAGTTGGCCTAATGACGCTCGGTGGGCCGAGCGGAGAGCGAGGCGGGCGAGCGCAGCGAGGCCGTGGTAGGAGCAGAGCGGGGCGGAGCGAAGGCGAGCGGCGAATTGATGAGTGCTCCCACTATAGGCTGTCGATAAATTATCGATTGAGCCCAGCAGCTGGCAAGGAAGGCAGGAGACCACGTGTTTCAGTGAATATAAATATTATAAACACTCACTGACACACGGCTGCTAGCAACAAATTATGCAAAAATGCAAATTTGTTGACACAAAGAGCACTGGAACTGGTCACCTACACTTCACTCACAGCAGTCAGAAAAGTCAAAAGTCAAAGTCAAAAGTGCAACAACAATAACAATCACCGCAGCAACAACAACAATCAGCAACAGCAACAATCAGCACTCACACCACACAACAGCAATGTAACTGTGAAGGCGGGAAATAGGCGCGGCAAGCAGCGTCGTCGAGGCAGCGGGAAAGGCGGCGACAAACAGGGCAACGTAACCTCAAAGCGGGTAGAAACGGCAAACTGCGGCTCAGGATGAAATAGCAGGTCCAGTCATTGAAGAAAATAGCAGGAGCCGACGAAGCCGATGTCACCCACACGAGGAGAGCACACCCTGGATGGTACACGGCCGAGGAACAATCAAAAAGCGAGGAGCGAGAGGCGACACGTCTGCACTCGTCAAGAGAGAGAGAGAGAGAGAGAGAGAGAGAGAGAGATTGATTGATTGATTGATTGTTCTTTACAGTGAGTTTCGGATAATTTTTCGCAGTTTCAATATTGAGATAAATTTGGTGAGATATAATCGACTTTTGTTATTCTATTTTGAATATTTAGAGAGAGAGAGAGAAACGCGGGGAGACCAACCTTTGATGTTGCTCGCGGCGGTTGAAGTCGGCTGCAGATAGAATGCCGACGCTGGAACGGTCGGCGCTCGGAAGCCGGGGTTGCTGGCGCTCCACACGTGGGCCGGATCGCAGGGAAAATGACTCGAGGTGTCGGCGCTAACATCGGACACGGAGACACGCGTGCACAAGAAGCACAGGCACAGCACGTGGCACGTGGCACAAGACACAAATGGTTCGCTCGGGAATAAGGGCCGAAATGCTGCTCATCGCGCTCGCGCTTGGGCACACCTGCCCACTTCCGCTCGGCACCTGTGGCTGCCGCGGCGCGGCGGTGACGTCGCGCTGTTGCTGTCTCTCTTGCGCTCTCTCTATCTCTTTCACCTCAATGTGACGGCCACTCGGCTCTGCTGCCGATGTCTCGCCGGCGCTATATAAATAATAATTATTGCCAAGACAGGGAGACCTCACGGTACAAAGTACCCGTGACACCCCCCTCCCAGGCGCGCTTTATCACAGAAGAAAGCGGCGAGAAACTGGGTTCCTTTATAGAGGCCGATGTGATCCAATCTGATCAACTTCAAAAGAGAAAAAATTAAGTTGTTAGAAAGTCAAGAATACGTGAATTGGGAAAATTATGTTACGATTTATTCTTTGCTTTGCGACCTTTATTTCGCGTTGCTGTCTCTCTCTTTGCAAGCAGCTGACGCATACAATAATCTGCACGGGTTCTTACCCTGCGAATCGGTCGGCGCTCTTTTCGCAATCGTTACAGCAATTTCGCAATCCCATTCGCATTCGTTTGCGTTTGAACTATCACGTGCGCTCTGTCGCATCACGTCTGCGCTATCGAAAAATTCTACAAAACTATCAACTAATTGTAAATCTTTACCGAAGGTAGAATTAATTAAGAAATAATTACAAAATTTCGAAACTGAGTGAATTGAACAGGAAAAAAAAAATTAATCACGATTCGGCAGCTTTTTATAGTGGTTCGCGCTCCACTCGACTTTATAGTATCACATTGATTTCGTGGCTATTTTCCCACTTCTCAGTCTTCGATTGACTTTACAAAGAGAAAAAATTCTATCAGTAATTAATCTAAGAACACGAAAACTCGGCTATTTTGCCTCTTCGCGCCGTGTGCGCCCTGCACAACCGTGTACGCTCAATCCTCGTCCGGCTGGGGCTTTTTGCTCTCCTGCTCTCGTCGGTGCTTTCCTTCTGTTCCCTCTCGTATTCGCGGATGCGGTGGGGCACGAGGTGATGGAGCTGACGCTCGTGGCAGCGATTGCAGTTGCCGGTCCCTGCCAATTCGCAAATAGGGCAGTGACGCCAGACGCGCTGGGCTCGTAGGCGCGTCATTCGTTGTTCGGGCGTCTCTGTCTTACCGCAGACGACCAGCTGCGCTTCCTCCAGCTGCTCCCGCAGTTGTTCCTCGGACCCCCTGACTCTTGACTGCCGCAGTTGTTCGGCGATGGCCTCTGCGCTCCGTCTCGCCAATTCTTCGCGCTCTCTCGTTTCGCGCCGTCTGCCCGCAGCAAGCCGTGCGTCGTCGGGGATCTCCTTTGCCTCGATGACGATCCTTGTTGGCGCTCCCTGGCCGCATCGCCGAAGAAGCGGCGTACGGTGCGCAGGGCGTAATTAGCCTCCTCGATGGCCCTTTTGTAGGCACAACGAAGTGTTAGCGGTGGCGTTGGATTTCGGCCGTACAGCAAGAATGCCGGTAAATAGCCAGTCGCTTCGTTCTCTGCCGTGTTGTACGAGTACATCGTTTTATCGATGCTTCAGTCCCACGTGCGGTGGTCGCTCTCTTATTGCCATTTGGGCGACGTCATAAATGTTCGGTTGACGCGATTAACCGGGTTTGCCTGCGGGTGGTAAAGCGGTGCGAGCTTGTGCTCTATTCCCCGAGTGGTCAGGAAATCGTCAATCAAGCGCTTCTTGAAGGGAGTTCCCCAGTTGCTCAGGAAGCAGACCGGCGTACCATGACGCAAGATGACCTTATTTTGCTCGCGCTTGACTAGATCCGCATTTGCCTCGCGCAACGGGATGGCTTTGAGCCAGCGAGAGAACACGTCCATGAAGATCAGGATATGTTCATGGCTGCGTTTGCTGCGCGAGAACGGTCCCATGAAGTCTGCAGCGACTGTGTGCCACGGTTTTACGACCTTTTGGACGCCGATCAGTCCTGCTGGCCCGCCGATGACCTTAAAAAGTGAAAATTCGCCGGGGTGCTCCAGTACGTCTTTCCGCCGGTTCTTAGACCATTTGTCTGCGGTATCTTCCAACTCAACTGCGGCAATCTTTATTGGGCAGTCGTCCTCGTCTGTTTAGTGCATTCGCGAAAGTGCATTTGGGACGACATTATCAGATCCTCTCTGATATTTGATTTCAAAGTCGTGATCCTGCAACTCTAGCGTCCAACGCGAGAGTCGGCCCGCAAGCTTCTTGCGGGTACGCAACCATTTAAAGCTGTTGTGGCCGGTGATCACCTTGAATTTGTATCCTTCGATATAAGTTCGAAATTTTTGGATCGCCCACACGATGGCGAGACATTCACGCTCAGTAGTCGTGTAATTGCGTTCCGCCGAACTTAAGATACGGTTCACAAACTCGAGGGGGCGTTCTACGCCATCAATCGTTTGCGTCAAAACAGCTCCAAGACCGGTGTCGCTGGCGTCTGTTTTCAGTACGAATTGATGTTCGTACGAGGGCCGGTGCAATACTGGGGATGTTGCCAGCATGCTCTTGAGGCTGCCGAAGGCTCTCTCTTGTTCCTCCCCCCGTACATATGGTACATTCTTTGATGTGAGGCACGTCAGAGGTTCGGCGATGGTCGCGAAGTTATCTACAAACTTGCGGTACCACGTCGCCATGCTTAAAAACCTCTGCAGGGCCTTCCGTCTCTGGGGCGCCGGATACTTCATGATCGGCCGAATCTTCTCCGGATCTGGTCTAAATCCGTCACGGTTTACCAGCACACCGAGGTATTTCACTTCCGACTTACAAAAGTGGCTCTTCTCCCAGTTGATTACCAGGCCTGCTCCCAATATCTTCTTTAAGATATGCTCGAGCCAATCCAGAGGCTCCTCGAAGGTTTCCGTGCAGATAATCACGTCGTTGAGGTATGCGAACGCATAGGGCTCTAACTCAGGCCCTATGAGACCGTCGATAAGCTCTTGGAATGTGGCCAGGCCACCAGATACCTAGCATGGTAATCTGGTAAACTGGAAGAGTCTCATACCTGGCACAGTGAACGCCGTCATCGGCTTTGCCTCAGCAGCCATCTTACGATTAATCGTGCTGATAAAGCGGGCCCCACGCACCTTGCGCGATCATATCCATGCGTGGCAAGGGGTAAGCGCTCGTCCGCGTGACAGAGTTCAGCTTGAAGTAATCTACGCACATACAGAACTCACCGTTGGATTTGCGCATCATCACAATAGGGCTCGCCCAGCTGCTGTTCGAAGGCTTCACGATGATTTCGTTTGTGCATTTCTTTGAGACTGGTTAAAACCTCTGTTTGATCGGCTTGCACGACGTGAGTTGGATATTGTGCTCGATCAGGTCTGTGCAGCCGATCCGAGGGCCATTCACCACACGATACTTCCCAATCAAGTTCGCCAACGCCCGGTCTTGGATGTCCGAGAGATCGGCGGAGCCAATCGACGCCAGCTGATTGCCGGTGTTCAGAGCGGCGAGTTCCAGTCGGATGGAGTTCGTGTCGCCTACGACGGTCAACGTGCGGTTTCACGGATCGATTTGCGCGTTAAATAACTGCCTGTGATCCGAGCCCAACAAGATGTCATAGCCGCAAGGCTCCAGGATGATGATTGGCATATCGTGCACTACAATGCCAATCTTCAACGAAAGCGCGACTTGGCCAATCCTTCCGGCGTGACCGTGAAAAGCAGCGGCCTAACTATGGTGCCCGGAGGGTACATTGGCTCCTCAGAGTCTTGCCGCGGACACGGCTCCTTGTCAGCATTCCGCCGATCAAGGCCTAGCAGGGGCTTCATGAGCACTAAACGCTCGCCGTTGTTCTTTCTTGTTCGGAACCTTCTGTTGGCCGTTTCTTGAGCCGGCATTTCGCGCGTTCTCGATCGCTGTTGGCGGTTGCTCATTCGCACGGCGGTGGCGGCTTGCCGCTGTTCTTAGTCTCACTCTCGTGTGCGACCTTGAACGTTCTCAGCTGCTGTTCCACAGCCTGCGTCACGAGCCACGTAATGTCTTCGGCCGAAAAGCCACGTGGCATTCCGACAGCCGCGACTTTCTGTTTTTACTCTGGCCTCGTTATGGTGCTTGAGCTTTGCGCTTTGACTGCCGGCTTAAACGCAACCTCGGGCATCAAGCATAGGTCTGGCGGAGGCGGCGCGGCGGTCTGTATGTCCGCTCCGCGTCCAGCAGATAATCTGCACGGCGTGCTTCCAGCAGCAGAACAGACGCGACGCGAACCAAGTTCCAAGCCAAGTATGCGTGCGTGTGAGATCGTGAACGTGAGTGCGTTCCCGGAGACGAGTGCGCGACGAGCACGAGGGAGCCGAGGCCGACGGCAGCACGGCGAGCCCCAGCGGCGACGACGAGGAGCGAAAACGAGCGAGCGTGCGAGAGAGACAGCGCATTGCAGGTTTGGTTGTGCGCGTCGCGGCCCGGTACTCCCCCCTTGTGAACGTGTGTGTTGGCGAATTTAAGTGCTATGTTGCACATGAAAATAAATTCATACAGAGATCTAGAACGAGCGGGCAGGGAGTACGAAAAACTCCGAGACTTGGTCTTGCGTTACGAACCACCGCCGCCTAGAGAGAAGTCGCGAATACCTGCAGCTGCGTACGAGTACGGGAAAAGAGAGGGATAAATATCGGCAATACGAAAGTATGAGAGCAACGAGGAAAGTTCTTCAGAGAAAGAGAAAGAAAGGAAATCACAGAAGAGTAAGAGGAATACGAGAGAGAAAGCGGGAGTCGTAGCAGTGACAAGTGAACGAACGGCCTCATCAAAGATTAGCGAGCTGAAGCAGCTGCTAATCGAACTGATGAAGGACCAGCAGGTCGAGCAAGCGCAGCGGAATAGCGGCCAATCGGGGCCGCCGCAACATTCAGTGAGTCCCAACTACCGTCAACACCGGGAATGCGTTAGTGGGAGTGTGGTTTTCCTGTGTGTTGGCGAGCGCGCCAACACACCCTTAAGAACGACGGGCTCCGGCCCTGGCACAAGCCCTTTCCCCTCGCCCCCGAGTTACACGGCAAGAACGAACGCGCGCGGAGGCGACTCCGTTCAAGTCCCCGCGCGCCGGCCGTCCCCCCCCCCCGCGAGAAGCCCGTGCTCTCGAGCGTGAGCTAGCCGAGGCATTCCTGGCGCCCGTGATAAATACGGAGTGCCCCGGTAGAGCCAATCCCTGCGCGTGTATTCCCTTGTGCAACCTGGTGCGAACGGGCACCAGGTCACAAGACACAGTCAGTTCTATATATCAAATACGAGGACATAATATTTATGAGATCATGAAGGAAGACAGTGATTCATTCAATACTTCTGATTATCTTTTGGGTGATCAATTTGATATAGAATTATTAAACAAAAAGAAACTTGGACTAATAAAGGGTGAGTGTTGTGGTAAAATTCTGTTGGGAGTAAATGGTCAACGCAGTCAGATGTAGTTTGGTAAAAGAAAATGCAAAAGACATCAATAAGAAAGCCGATGAAGTCAAGTCATGGATTGTGGAGAAAGATATAACATTCGAGGACTACTGGGATTGCTTATTCAATAAAAAAACTATACAATGTGAGCAGAATATTATTCGTTCGAGGAAACATAATGTTCGAACGGAAAAGGAGAAGAAAATAGCTTCAAGTTTTCAAGACAATAAACGTTGTTTATTGCCAAACCAGACAGATACCTTACCATAGGGGTATTACAATATTCAGTATCAAAGTTTGGAAAGAGTTGGAGAACAATCTATCCGAGATCATCCTATTTCTACGCTTGGAGAGGAGGAATACAATCCAGCAGAGATTCAGGAGCAATTTGGAGAGTTGGAAGAGTGGTTACCACTCTCTGTAGGGATAAATTGTGAGGATTCAGACAGCCAAATGGTAGGAAATGAACAAAAAATTCAAGATATGTTTGGTGGTGAGGATCTCTTAGAGGATTTTTTCTCTGACAAAAAAGTGGGGAGAGATATACTTGAGCGAAGCATTTCTAGCGGAGAGAACAGTCGTTCAATCGTCGAGTCAGAAAACAGAACGTCTACCAGCAAAAAAGTTAGATTTTCCGATACTATTGAAGGTGAATATAATTGATTATTAGAAATCAAATATCAATAATCTAATCAACTTTCATATTATTAGTTACAGAGATGTATTTTGCAATGCTAGTTCGTATTGTCGGTGCTGCAAATCTTCCCACACTCAAAGTCAAGGATCTGGAAATGGACATGACATTCACAGTCACTGAATTGAAAAAAGTGATTACTAGATTCGGATGAAAGATCCTTCTACCATTGGACCAAAACTCGCACATGTTTCTACCAGATCGAGTTCGTAAGGCACTCATATCTAACGAGAATTTGTTTAATTAAATGGTTAAAAAAGTTAATACAAATAAATCATCCATGAGGCATCTGGGTGATGGCAAATTTCTATTTGTTAATAATGAAAAATAACAAATTATGAATGTTTATTGAAGAGAAAGTGAGAGAGGAATTTGGAAGAGGAATATATATACCGTCGCTGCTCGCGTAGTGGGCACTTCCCCGGGACTGGGGAAAATAGAGGCGGAAAGGAATTGTGGAGGAATCGTCCGGGCACTCGCGATCCAACGTTGCGGCTCACGCCAATTGTTGGGGCTTGGTGGTAATCACCACGTGCAATGAGCCCTTACTTGACACGTGCTTAAGCTAAACAGGAATGCGCGAACGTAGCTATACTCAGTAAGCCAAGAAACTGACGTGACTCTACTTTTCATTGATAAATTACCCTCTTTATTGAAGAACGAAATAGATACACTTGCGCTGGTGGGCCAGTGCCCACCAGCGACTTTAAACACGCGTACGCGCAGAGGGCCGCTCGACCACGAGGCCAAGTATTCGCTCGCTCGCGGAAACAAACGAAAGCGCGCGACTTACAGATCATCGATCGCTCGTCGGCTCTCGCCCGGGGAAAAGGGCCGAATTGCAGCTTATCGCGCTCGCGCTTGGGCAACACTGCTCGCTTCCGCCCGGCACCTGTAGCTGCCGCGGCGCGGCGGTGATGTCGAAATATGAGAATCGAATCATTACATTGTGAATAAACAATGTCAACAGCTTATTGATTAATTATATTAACTCGAATTGTGTCTTATTATTAAATTTAAATCGGTTTGCGGATACGTTACGAGAACTAATGCCTCGATTGTCTCATGTTGAGTTTTTGGTAAATATAGATGAAGACACCAAGATGTTATAAACAATTAGTTGATTGTTATAAATTATTAAACTTGACAGAAATATTTCGACATTAGGCAATTGGCGTTATTCTCAGACTTTGATAGCCGGCGGACACGCGTATGTAGCGACAATAGTTGATGCATAATTAGAGTCAACAAATTACCAAAATTAGCGAACTCTGTAAAAAACAAACTATGAGAGCAAATGTGAATATCTCGATTATAGGCAAATGAGGAACCAGCGTGTGAGTGCATACTGTGACGTTTATCGGCATTTAGCAAATGAGTAAGCGAAAAAACGAGTCAACGCGATACCCTGCGATGGTGCGTTAGACTATATAAAGGGCCGCCCGTCCTCAATCGTGGTCATTCTTTTGCAAGCATCGGTAGAGTGCGTATCGGAATACGATCGTCTTCGCGCATATAACATCATGTATTGCGAGCAACCGCGAATTCTATACCTACGCGATAGTTGTAACATCTTTGTAAAAAATTTTCGTAATACATAATAAATCAGTAACTTTCTTTTTAATCGATTTCTTCGTGTTTTTTTATCGAGTCCGAACCATATTAAATCACAAGCGCTTAACCACATGTTGGCAGTAGCGTTTTACAATCACTCACTTGTAAAGCATCTAACCTCTCGTAGGAAGTGATGCTGCATTTGAGTGCATTACACTTGAACTTTAGCCGGCTGGCCTAACCACACGTTGGAAGGGACCAAGCTAGGTGACACGGCTGTTAAACCAAGCATTGTGGTTCATTGCCCAATGCCGGTGTTTTCTTGCCAAATACACGCATTTTACACTTACAAATTACAATACACACACAATCTATGTAAGTGAGTGTCCTGTACGGAATCCTGCAACTTCGATTTGATGAATACGATGCATGGCAATTTTTTTAAAAGATAATGATTAAGAAATGATAATGATAAGATAAAGTAAATTAAAATATTTGATATACCGCGAGTATATCTGGCGAACGTGAAAAAATGCCCAAACGTACCTGAAAACCGACAGGTACGTTACAGTTGACCGTACTGTGAAGATCACGCGAACTATATAAATGCACTCGTTGACGCGAATAGAAGGAATTAAAAGACGGGCACCGGCCCACCAACGCAATTGTATTTGTGCAGTTTTTTCATCCCCTCAATAAAGAGGCTTAGTTCTATTATTTCAAATTCAGAGTCACACGTTTTTTCCTGTTTGACCTCCCCGCACCTACGACCGAATCCCCCTCTCTCCGCGGCCGAGAAACCTTACGTTTCTCGACTTACTGAGTAGTCGCGTTAGCGTATTCACGTTTGTTTTAAGTGCGCGATCAGATTAAGGGCTCATTGCACGTTGTGATTACCACGGAGCCCCAGCAATCGGCGTGGGCCGCAACGTTGAACTGCGACCGCCAAATCGAGCCCCTACACCCCCTTTCCCCCCCCCCGCTCTTCCCAGTCCCGGGGAAACGCCCACTACGCGAGCAGCGACGGTCCGTACCTGTGTACGGACGGCTGGGGGTCACTTCCGAGACCGTTGGCGCGGCGTCTGCTCGTGGGAGCTGGTGACGGACCTGGCCGCTGGGCGAGGAGCGGGGCATTATCAAGTAGCTCGGGGTGCACTTTCTGCACGACTATAGGTGCGGAAAATACCCCGTTGCAGTATATAGTAGGGGAGTTTAATCATGAATTTTCCGAAATAAATAATCATTTGTATGAAAATTCGACTTTTTACCGGATATACATATAGGTTTTAAATTCTTACAGGATATATGCAGGAGTAAGCGACACTGTGCTACAGTGCACCATATTATTGTAGACCTTGACTAGCAGTGATATAATTATTTTTTCAAATAAACTGAATTAATTCAGTTTATATACTGAAACTAAACTATAAAGCTATACAAAATATTCCATTCCCTAAAATAAGCCAAGAATTCAATACGTTGGAGAGTGTAATCAATGGTGTGAATTAGTCTTGGAAAAGTCAGACCTGCATCAGTCCGAAAACGAAAAGGCGCCGCGGCGTTTCATCTTACGGATCATGTTGACCTGCAGCCTCTCATCAACTGCTAGATTTTGTTCGGTCCAAAAGCTTTTTTGAAACGTATTGGCTACTCTGCTGACAGGAAAGAATTTTGAGGATACAAAGTGTTTATTTTAAATATGGACAATTTAAAAAAACTTTCATTCTCACAAAGTTTTCGATTTTCTGATTATTTCCACGGCAAGGTGGAAAAGTAGAAAAACTTGATCTCCAATAAGTAGCTATGTGAACGTTTTCTCGCATGTTTCTCATACATTATATCTCAAATAATAATAATAATAACAATGATAATAATAAAGATAATGAGGCCAATATCACCGGAATAATTTGCATCGGAACTATTCAATCGATGGGAATCATTTGAAAAGAAATTATTTGATCGATCGGACAAAAGAAGAGAATATTTTCACGATGCCTCGACCAAATTAAGTGGACAAATACAACAAGCGTGCTTCGAACGATGAGGACTGACGATGCGAGCTATCGAACAACTGACGCGATTTTATCTCATATAACCCGAATAATCCAAATAACCTGAATAACTCTGATAACGCGTTTTCTCGTATACTCTCAAGCTACTATCAAGTGGACTGAGCGAAAGCATGCATATATCGTACAGTTTCGTCGACATCATAGTACTCGGAGTTGATAGCTGACGCGAACGATCGTATCGACGATCGTTTGGGGCGGTTGAGTTCCCGATTCTCACGATTGCTTGACCGTTTCTAGGGTCAAGATATGCTCCAAGTACGAGCTTGTATTCCGAATAACCGAAATGACCCAAATATCCCGAGTACACAATTAACTCTGATAAGTTGCCACTGTGAAAGCACCCATAGCTGCAACTGCGTGGCATGAAACAAGGGTCCCGATTCACATTTTCATTGGTAGAAATACATCAGAAAGCGTGCCGCGCGCCCGGTTCTCCAAACGTAGATGCTGATTTTATGGGCATCACGGCGTAGAGGCGTGGTGGGGGTAGCCCAAGTGTCTGCTTAGCGGCCACAGGCGACCAGTGGAGAACTGATGTCGCACGTTCCAAATTACCCTATCGATCTGTATTTTCTGTGTTTCAGCAACTATAAGTCGTATTTTCATGTTTCACGACTTAATTTGAGGTACCTTATCAAGCTGAATCTAAATTTCGTCACGGTAACTGCGAAATAATGCATAAAGAATGATTAAGTATTCTGAAATTCGGATTCAGCTTGACGAGCTACCCCAAATTGAGTCGTTAAACATAAGAATACGACTTATAATTGCGGAAATATAGATAGTACAGATCGATCGGATGATTTGAAACGCGCGGAATCATTTTTCCACTGGCTCCCTGTGGCCGGCTAGCAGACAGTTGGGCTCCCCCACCACGCCTCTACTCCGTGATCCGGGCAGTTACGCTCGGGAAACCGGGCGCACGGTTCGCTTTCTCATGTATTTCTACCAATGAAAACGGGAATCGGGACTTTTGTTTCATATCACATACTTGCAGCTACTTCGTACCTTTCAAATGAGTCGCGCCGCGTTAAAATATATAGAATACATGACTTGAAAACTGTTAAAAACTTTAGAAAGAGATAGCTCGTGACCCAAGCAGAGTAGAGTAACGACTTTGTGCTCAAAATCTGCCAAATCTTATTAGCTTTCATTCGACACCAATCATGTTCCCATTGATGAGCTCGTTCCCGAGAAAATACAATTATTTTAAGAAGATCGTTTGCGTAAAAAAACCAGTCGATCGTATACAATTTACTAAATTTTTTTTTCACTCAAAATGGTGTAATTTTAATGTTGGATATGATTGTTGGCTATCCCACAAACGTGTAAATGTATGTAAATTTTTTATCAAAAACACTATCTTCATTCTTGAGTAATTAAGCAATAAAATTACGATAACAATTACAATTTTCAAATGAAAAAACCTCGTATATCGAAAAATTATGAAACAATGAGAGGCGGCTTGAGGGTGTATTAAAACAACAATAAAAGAATTCTATTAACGGATTTTCATCAATACTAGCTAGCTTCACATCAAACGCGCAGCGCGCGATCTACATGTATGCGTTTCAAAATCATATTTCAATTATTGTTTCCACGATTCTTGTCCATAATCGTTTTGACGTACTTCTCAATTCATTTCATAATGCAAATTTCTAAAAGCTAAATGAATAACCGAACCCTACATTCTTATGATCAATGTAAAAACTGTATAAGTGTTAGAAAGAAATATCGAGCACTGACATCTTCTTCTATTTGAATAATCCTGAGTTATCGACACTTGAGATCGCAAGGCGATTTAAAATTTTTAACACTAAACTATTCATCAATCTACATAACAGATGAAACTTACAAATTAGTCTTAACCTAACAGAGTTATCCTATCCGGTAACTGTTCAAAATTGAAAGGTAGCCTAAATTATCCACGTATCATCAATCCAATTTACATACCTACAATTAAAAATTTTAAAAGACTTTTAAAAATAAATTGTCGAAACTTATGACAACTTCATCAACGAAACTGACTATCCTAACCCATATAATATCATGTCAGCGGCTACTCTCTATCTATATACATCTCACTCTATATCTATATACACCCCACTACAAATCACGTGGTTATATCTATACCAATCAAATTACGAGTATTATTTAGAGTAAATGATGCCCTTTACTCTGAAGGCCATCATTTTTCATATGAAGGATGATGCGCGGGAAATGTGTTTTTTCATTGATTCAATTTTTTCGTGTCTCACCACGGAATCTGGGGTTAAGGACTATCCTAATTACTTAATCATGATTCAGCAAAGCTTATTCTGAAGGGAATTGTAATACGAACAACTTTTTACTCTAAATATTTTTTCGAAGTCTCTCTCTGGTGCGAGGGCCCTGGGAATATTATAGAATGATGTCTCAGCGAAGGATGCGCGAGAACAGGACGCGGCGCATGCGGCAGGCCTGGGTGGTGAGAGCGGCCGAGCTCACGCTTCTTGGCTCTCACCAGCCAGGGTCGGACGGCCGTACAGCTGAATAGCTGCAAGTCGTTTGATAACGAAAACTTCGTTACCCCCGAATCGTGTAGATCTAGCGATTATTAGAATGTCTGAATATACTATTGCTTAATGCTTGAATTACTTTCAAATGGTATATTCAGACACTCTCAAATTAAATTATGGGAATAACTCCAGGAGGAATTTTGATAAATTTGCGAGGGCCCTGGGAATAGTGTATAAATTTTAATTGATTTTCCCAGGCCTCCATCATCAATAAAAAAGCCCGGCGCAATAGAAATGCGCATAAAAAACGCGCGCTATTGCGCCGAGCCAAACTAGAAGAAAAAAAGGGCAAGGCGGCGTTGACTTGCCACAAAATTGAGAAAGAGTTGGCGAGGAAGAGGAGGTACGAGGCGGCGCGCCTGCGAGGCAGCAACGCGCCATACGCACAAGAGTAGGCGCTTCCCACTCTCGGTACGTATGCGTACCCCACCTAATTTTCCCACCACGGCGTAATGAGCGGCGGCTCGAAGAGCGGCGAGCTTGCGAGCACTTAAATAGCGGTGCTCGGGCTCAGTCTTGTCATTCCGCTCGCATGATCTCGGGGCTCTGGTGGACTTGGACGAACCCAGGTGTGTTCGACGATCCCCAGAGTTGAGACGGGTCTAGGAGGCTTGGACGAACCCAGGTGTGTTCGACGACCTCCCCCGTACCCGTGTTAAACCCCATTTTTTGTTACCATTGCGAGGAATGGGGCGAAATCATAGCTTCCCTGACTTTATAAATGAAGCTATGGTTTACAGTGACTCCCACTTCTCGCATGGCCTAGATTCATTTATACGTATAAAAAAAATGAGAATGTGAATGAATGTTACACGCTGCGCGTATATTCATACATTCTCCAGATTTTCATATATATATATATATATAAAAAAGGTATTCAATAAAGAATCACCTGTATAATATCTTAATGTCCATGGTGGAGCATTTATTTGCATTTTCATTTTCTCATTTAGTTATTTAGTTGATTAAAATAAAATAAGTAAAATTGTTCTCGTTCGTTAATATTACAGATCGATCGTGCGTGCGTCGACAGGTACCTCGTCGAGATAAAACTCGTTTCAGCTTTATGTAAATATATTATTATTATTTAAATCATCCTTATAATAAATTATGTGTTATTTAAGTTCAATATTGTCCTAAGAAAAGTATATATAATTATGATTTACTATAAACTTAAGTATTCAAATTTATATTGATGTAGAAGATGTATTTGGTTTATATTTTTAATAAAGAGAGAAAGAGTGAGAGATGATGCAGGGAGAGTTCAGTGAGTCCTGTTCTCCCACTTCATCTTCTCTCACTCATTTAATTTATTTTTCTTATATAAATTGAGCTAATCATTCAATACATTATATTTGCATATGCCTCCTTCCCCTACAGGTCAAAAGAATATTAAAAAAATAACTTCGAACCTTCGCATTGGCGCCCGGACCAGGGACCTGAGGGTAACAAAAAAGTAAGGTGGCATGTGTAGAGCTGAAATGAGATCGGACATAACGGAAAGCGCGTCGTACGTTAACGACAATCAGGCGGATGTTTTATTGACCGATGAGCAAGAAAGAATCTTCCAAGCGCAAATCGATATTTATAATCTTGAGCGAAGAATAAACCTACAAGAGATGTGTATGAAATTCATTGTGAATAAACACCAAGAATTAATGAATAAAGTAGAGGCACTAGAAAAAGAAAATTTTGAGCTAAGAGGAAACCTGCTTTTTACTGAAGTCGGTCATAAACACGCGATAAATAGCATCGAGGAGAAGATTGAAAATACTAATAGAAGAATCGACCAGTTGATCGTGCAAATGGCCTCTCTGGCAATTTAATTTCTCTTTCATTTAAAACTGTATAATTTTGGATTCTCTGTATAATTTTGACATTATTCTGATTCTCAAAATGAGTATTTTTCTTTATACCAATAAATTCTTGTGTTCTTTAAGTTAAAATAGAGACTAAGTGATATGTAACATAGAGAAATCGATAGTATGTATTGGAACTTTTTCATTTGAAAATAAAATATAAGTTTATTTTTTGTTCGATGTGGGATTCATTAAAAGAGCTGTAAATTCCAGTGTTAACTGAAAATTGAAGAATGTATTTTGTATTTGAAATAAAGTCAAAAGAGAGTGGAAGTGATGAAGGGAGAGTTCAGTGAGTCCTGTTCTCCTACTTCCTTCTAAACTCTTTATTTTTTTTGTTAAAATCCTTCAGATAAATAGTAGTTGGATCACTTGAGATCGAAGTAATAACGTATATTCTTGCGTTTAACAGCTCATTTAATAGAATACCGAATGTGTAAAAATACTGAAATGCGGCCTGATTGGCAAATTTCGGAAGGAGCCCTCTCGGAGGACATTCTTCCAATAGAAGAATCAGATGATGAAAGCGAAGAATTCGATGCGTTGGAAGAAGCTCGTGAAGAAATAAATAGCTTACGTACACGGATTCGCGACCAAGAAAACGCCATGCGATTCATGGCTATGCGACACCATCAATTAGAAGAAACGGTACGGGAATTAGAGAAACGGATCGAGTCACGCGATGCTAAGCAGGAGCAATTCAATACTAAAACAAATGAAGCTCTGTTAACAATGCAAAAAGAGATCGATTCGGTTATTGACCGCATGGCAAAATTAAGCCTCTAAAGTAAAAACAGATTCAAAGTAACTCGCGTCGTAAAACTATCGTTAATATATAACTGGCGGAGAATAAAAAAATCAAAAATGGTGATTACACGCTCAAAAGCCAGCGCGCTGGCTGAGCCGGAGAAAAGGCTTGAGATCACGGAAGAGTTGAATCGAACATATCAAGGCCTTAAGGAGGATATAGATTTGAGTGTCCATGGCCAAGATACATTCGATGAAACGATCGCGAAAAAACATTGCTCTGAATGGTTTGACGTGATTAATAAGGATGTAAAAGAAATTATTGAGTACGTCAGCTGTAATGAGTTAGAGATTGAGAGGATTTACACCAATATCAATGAAATGAAAGAATATCATGATGAATGTAGATCAAATTTCGAAAGTATTGGTAATGATACTCAATCTCTCAAAAGCGATTATTATGATCTGAAAACCAAAATCAATCTAGTGGAAAGAACACAAGATGAAAAACGTAAAAAAGAGATCGATCAGTTGAGAGCTGATTTTGAAATTGAAAATACTTGCGGTGAACCATCATCACAAAAGAAAAGTGAACTCTTGGATTCTGAAGCTATGATGAAAAAAATGGTTTCGATCTCAAGCAAAGTACTTGACGATTTCGTGGAAAATTATCTCGGTAAAGTGATTGAAAAGCAAATCGATGAATCTATTAGTTCGTTTACGGAGATAATTGCCAAGGAACTCGAAAAAGGAAAAGCCATTGAAAATGCATTAACGATAAAAATAAATAAAATTGAAGATTACGTTACTTTGATTGGAAATAAATTAAAAACGTACGAAACAACACTCGATGAAAATACACGCGACGTAGACACAGTATCGCAAAAATACGTAGAGATCAAAAGGCAAAATGAAGAGCTTGCTAAACAAAATGTCCTGCTCATGGAAAGAATAGTACAGCTTGAAGCAAATCAAACATCTGTGAGCTCTGGAAAAAGCTCACAAGTACGATTTGTAGATGAAGAGCCATTTAGGAGAGCTTCATCTCGCCTAAGATCTTTAACTCCAATAAGAGAATTGAATGAGAAAGAGATGAATTCATCGAATTTAGAAAGATCTCTTTCTCAAACTATCCATAACATATCAACAGCTGCGCAGAAACGTGAATCGCTGCCAGCACCGAAATTCTCTGGAGCCAAGTATGAGAAACCCATCAAATTCTTAAAAGAAATTAAGCGTTATCTTAGACCTGATGAGTTAAATAATGAAGAGATGAAATCAATTCTCTCATCGTCTCTAAAAGGAAACGCAAGTTCATGGTGGGACATTATCGAAGAGTCAATTATTACCTTCGAACAATTTGAAAAAGAATTCCGAGAGAGATTTTGGAATGATTCTGTTATCGATAGTATAAAAAAACGTATCGATAATGGAAAATACGATGAAAAAGGGTATTCGACTCGGGTAGAATATACTACGGAGTTGATTAGTCAGGCTCTAGATACAGAATCTTATTCTGAAAAGGAATTGATTAGACGCCTGGCTGATCATCACTCCAGCGATATACGGTTCACCGTAAAGATACAAAAGATCGAGAATAAATCTGATCTGTTAAATTTATTATCGATAAAAGATGCTGAGTCGCCTCCACTGAGAATAAATCAGAGGCAAGCTCTAGATAAAAACAACACCACTAGTGAAAAGAAAAATGATGATTTCACAGCTAAACAGACGCGTACGTATCCGCCGAAAAAATACGTGAACGCCGTAGCGTTAGAAAATCAAAGCAAAAATGAGAAAACTCCGAACCCCGATAAACCTCTTAAGAAAAAAGAGAAAAAGGGAAACAAAAAATCAACGGATGATTCGCTAGACGTATTAACGTTAGTGAATGAAAACCCGGTTGAAAAGAACTCGGAAAACTAGTCACAGTTGCGTCAAAAGCCTCGGAAGAATGCGTAGAAAAATGCGACGCAACTGCGCCTAATCAAATTGTATGCAGTATTCTAGAAGATCCGCGACACGCGTTACTAGACAATTCTGATGAACAAATACTTAATCAAAATGAAGAGCTTCTAGCGTTACCTGAAGCTCTCGTTAAAATAGGCGAGATGGAAGTTTTTTCTCTTCTTGATACGGGGAGTCAGATATCCTGTATATCTGAGGAATTTTACACTCGTAATTCCAAATTTTTCGAGAAATGTCCGAAACTCCCAGTATCGGGACAGATGATCGTTGGTGCTACCGGTGCAAAATCTGCTAGGTTAAAACTACAGATTCTCGGAGAGACACAAATTGGACCAATAAAAGCTGACGTAACATATTTGGTTGTACCGAAGCTAATACGTGATTGTATTCTCGGAATAGATGCTCTAAAAACATTTCGAACTTGGGTAAATGTTGAAAATGAGGAGATATCCATCCGAAATAACCAGGAGAGCTTTACTTTCTCATATAAAAACAAAAATTGGAAAGTAAGTGAGTTGACTCATAGAGAAATAAACATGATTCAAGAAGAATCATTTCTCGATGATGATAACTTCTCAAATGGATTATGCGTAGAGGTAGACTCCGAGGAGCTATCGCGCATCTCAAGCCTCCCAGAATATGTAGAAGGATCTACCCAAAATGAGGGAGATAATGAGTATTCAAGGGAAAATTCAATGGAAAATGATCCATATGGACTAAAAGGCAAAGAGGTCCATGAGAAAATCAACTCACTGGAATTCAATGACTATACCGTATTGAGATTGAGACGGCTTATATGGAAATACAGAAAAGTATTTTCTAAAAAACCTGGTCGTTTAAAAGGATTTGAATATAAACTGAAAGTAACAGATAAATCTCCTTTCTTTCAAAAACCATACCCAGTTCCGTTGAATCATCGAACAACTGTTCGAAATGAGTTAGTAAAAATGTTAAATTGGGGTATCATTAGAAATTCCGAGAGTCAATACGTGAGTCCTCTAGTAACTTCGGTGAAAAAGGACGGATCAGTTCGAATTTGTCTCGATGCACGTAAGCTCAACGAAAGATTGGAATGCGATTATGATCGTCCAATAAATATTGAGGAATTACTTCAAGTATCCGAAAGCATAGGAATCATGAGTAGCTTGGATTTGCGCAGTAGCTTCTGGCAAATACCCCTCGATGAAGAGAGTAAAAAATACACTGCCTTCATGTTTGAAGGCAGGCTGTATGAATTTAATGTCGTGCCTTTTGGAACAAAAGTAAGCACGGCAGCTCTCATCAGAGGCCTGGACGTGATTACTAGAGGCTTAGGAACAAACTACGCCAATTTTATTGATGACTGGCTTATTTTTTCGAAAAACGCAGCCGAGCATTTGATTCATTTAGAGAAGCTCTTTAAAAAACTGCTACAATACAATTTTACTCTGAATTTTAATAAATCTCAGTTTCTACGCGAGCAAATCGAATTCCTGGGATTTATATTTAGTACAGAGGGACTAAAAACGAATGAAAAAAAAATAGAACATATACAAAACTTCCCACGGCCTAAGAACGTGAGAGAGTTAAAAGGATTTCTTGGTACTATAAATTTTTATTCAGAATTTGCCGAAAAGTACGCAGAGGTACTTGTTCCTCTTTATAACTTATTAAAAAGCAAAAATAAATGGGAGTAGGGGGACAGTGAAATCGAATCTTTTCAGAAAGCAAAAGAGCTTTTTATAAAAGAAGTCGTCTTGTCCCGCCCTGATCCTACAAAACCATACATATTGCGCACTGATGCGAGTGAATACGCAATAGGTTCTGTACTCTCCCAAATCGACAATGAAGGATATGAACGTGTCATCATATTCATTAGTCGAATTTTGCATCCGAGTGAAATAACATATTTCACCACGGAAAAAGAGCTTCTAGCAATTGTATGGAGCTTAGAAAAGCTCGAAACATACTTGCGAGCTGCTAAAATATTTATAAAGACGGATCATAAAGCTCTCACGTTCCTACTCAAAAGTAGATTTACATGCTCGCGAATTCGTCGATGGGTTATGGCGATTCAGGATTTCGATTTACAAATCGAACATGTGCAGGGTCGAGAAAACGTAGTGCCTGACTTGTTGTCGAGACATCCAGACTACTATCCCGATGCACGAATCAAACCCGGAGAAATCGTGATCGCAGCATTACAAAAATTGAAATTGAGTAAGCCACTTATAAACATGCTAAAGAACATCTCTACCTTACAAAAATCAGATGATTTTGTAAAGGAGTGTTACAAAAAGCTTGAATTATATGAGCAGAGGAATGAACTTGCAAACATCACGCAAAAGAAAATTCCACCATTTAAAATAGAGAATGATTTGATGTATAAAGTGAATAAATTAAACATTCTTCTATTAATACTACCAAAAGAAATAGTTAACCATTTAATTATGGAACTACATGAACTTTACGGTCATATAGGGGCTAGAAAAGTGCAAAAGATGATGGAAGAAGAATTTTATGTAAAGAAATTAAGACATCAAGTTTCAGCACTTATAGCAACCTGTGACTCGTGCCAAAGGAATAAATTCCCTAATAGATGGAATGCCGCTCCTATGCAGAGCATAATAGCCAAGAAACCTAATGATTTATTATCGATAGATTTCTACGGTCCATTGCCTACCTCTACAGGGGGCGTGAAACATATATTAGTCACGATCGATGCATTCAGCAAGTACGTAGTACTGTATCCGATCAAACGAGCTAATACACAAACAGTGCTGCGAAAGCTCTTTTCACATTACTTTCCTAACTATGGGAAACCCAAAAGGATCTCTGTTGATCATGGGACCCAATTTACTAGTGGAAAATTCATAAAAATGTTGGAAGAAAATGAAATAGAATTAATTTTCTCGTCCATTAGACACCACAAAGTAATATAGTTGAAAGAGTGAATAAGGAGCTGGGGAATTTCTTTCGCACGTTCGTGAGTGAGAAACACACAGGATGGGCAAGATACGTCGAAATAATTCAAAAGATTATCAACGAGACGTATCATGCTACAACCGAATTTACTCCAATTGAACTACATCTCAATAAAAAACCATCGAGAGTATGGAAAAAATGGATTAGTTCAGGAGTAAATAATAACGAATTATCGCATGAGGAAAAGCTCTTTTTAGCCTCCGAGAGAATGAAAAATAAAGGAAAGGCCCGTGCAATAAAACATGATGAGGAACATCAAAAATGTTTTGCACAATTTGACGTAGGAGACGAAGTACTCCTACGAGCCAATAATGTTTCAAATCTGGAGCAAAAAGAAATAGCAAAATTCTTCTCCATTTTTGAAGGGCCGTATGTGATCAACAGAAAAATCGGCGATGCCACTTATTTTCTAGTTGATCGAATAAATGAGACTGAAAGAGGAAGATTTCACGTGAGTGATTTAAAACAGTATTTTAAATCCAACTCGCAAGTTGAAACTCCAAGAATCGGAGCAACGCCGCATAGCGAGGCGAGCTCCGAAAAACAATAACAAGGCGGCGGCGATTTTCCAGGAACCGCGGCAGCGCCTAGACGCATAGCTCGCTGCCGAAAAACTGAAAACGCTCAGTTATCAGTGAGCTGTCACAGAAGCACAACTATGGAGCAAGAGCTAGTGTCCCTTGAAGAGGCCCTGGAGCTGTGCGGAGTGAGTGAGCCAGTGCCGGTGCAAATGGAGACGAGCCGTCCGAAGCCCCGGATAATATCCGACGTGATGATTCGACCGGCAATCGACCTCACGTGGCTCGAGCCAATTTTAAAAGATTGGACGCTCCCGCAACCGATTTCTCCGATCAGCACCATTGACGAGGAGCAAGAGAAAGACCAGGAGTTCTCAGCTGTGATAGAGCCGGCCTCTCCCCCCGCACCCCTCGAACCATCCTCCGCCCACATTGACAATAAGCCACAATCGGACTCAGCCTCCTCCAGCTCCACGGAGTTATTTAGATCATTTGTCAGGAAATATCAAATGAGAGAGGAGCTGAAGGAGGCAAAGATCAGGGCCATCGAAGATCGACTGGTGGAGACGAGAGTGCAGTGGATGGGGGATAAGTTCCAGCCGTATACGCAGCAAGAATTTGAGCGAGCGGCGGGCGTACGTCTGCGCTTCGGCAAGGAGGACGCAGGCGCATGGGCTCCGAATGAGGTGAGCGACCCTCCAACATAGATGGGAGTTACAAGAAAAAAAAACAAATAAAAGTTTTTCTTTATTTTTCTTGGGGGACTATGCGAGGGCCCGGGGAATATTATGGAATGATGTCTCAGCGAAGGATGCGCGAGAACAGTACGCGGCGCGTGCGGCAGGCCTGGGTGGTGAGAGCGGCCGAGCTCACGATTCTCGGCTCTCACCAGCCAGGGTCGGACGGCCGTACAGCTGAATAGCTGCAAGTCGTTTGATAACGAAAACTCCGTTACCCCCGAATCGTGTAGATCTAGCGATTGTTAGAGTGTCTGAATATACTATTGCTTAATGCTTGAATTACTTTCAAATGGTATATTCAGACACTCTCAAATTAAATTATGGGAATAATTTCAGGAGGAATTTTGATAAATTTGCGAGGGCCCTGGGAATAGTGTATAAACTTTAATTGATTTTCCCAGGCCTCCATCATCAATAAAAAAGCCCGGCGCAATAGAAATGCGCATAAAAAACGCGCGCTATTGCGCCGAGCCAAACTAGAAGAAAAAAAGGGCAAGGCGGCGTTGACTTGCCACAAAATTGAGAAAGAGTTGGCGAAGAAGAGGAGGTACGAGGCGGCGCGCCTGCGAGGCAGCAACGCGCCATACGCACAAGAGTAGGCGCTTCCCACTCTCGGTACGTATGCGTACCCCACCTAATTTTCCCACCACAGCGTAATGAGCGGCGGCTCGAAGAGCGGCGAGCTTGCGAGCACTTAAATAGCGGTGCTCGGGCTCAGTCTTGTCATTCCGCTCGCATGATCTCGGGGCTCTGGTGGACTTGGACGAACCCAGGTGTGTTCGACGATCCCCAGAGTTGAGACGGGTCTAGGAGGCTTGGACGAACCCAGGTGTGTTCGACGACCTCCCCCGTACCCGTGTTAAACCCCATTTTTTGTTACCATTGCGAGGAATGGGGCGAAATCATAGCTTCCCTGACTTTATAAATGAAGCTATGGTTTACAGTGACTCCCACTTCTCGCATGGCCTAGATTCATTTATACGTATAAAAAAAATGAGAATGTGAATGAATGTTACACGCTGCGCGTATATTCATACATTCTCCAGATTTTCATATATATATATATATATATATATATCTATATAAAAGGTATTCAATAAAGAATCACCTGTATAATATCTTAATGTCCATGGTGGAGCATTTATTTGCATTTTCATTTTCTCATTTAGTTATTTAGTTGATTAAAATAAAATAAGTAAAATTTGTTCTCGTTCGTTAATATTACAGATCGATCGTGCGTGCGTCGACAGGTACCTCGTCGAGATAAAACTCGTTTCAGCTTTATGTAAATATATTATTATTATTTAAATCATCCTTATAATAAATTATGTGTTATTTAAGTTCAATATTGTCCTAAGAAAAGTATATATAATTATGATTTACTATAAACTTAAGTATTCAAATTTATATTGATGTAGAAGATGTATTTGGTTTATATTTTTAATAAAGAGAGAAAGAGTGAGAGATGATGCAGGGAGAGTTCAGTGAGTCCTGTTCTCCCACTTCATCTTCTTCACTCATTTAATTTATTTTTCTTATATAAATTGAGCTAATCATTCAATACATTATATTTGCATATGCCTCCTTCCCCTACAGGTCAAAAGAATATTAAAAAAATAACTTCGAACCTTCGCACTGGTGAGCTACGACCACGCACGCCCATTTTTTGCTCTGCTTCAAGCCAGCTTTTGCTGCCTTCTTCTGCCCGAAAGGGCCTTGCTTTTTTCAGGAGCTTATGCGCAACCTTGTA
Organism: Aphelinus atriplicis; assembly: GCA_020882685.1. NCBI lineage: Eukaryota > Metazoa > Arthropoda > Insecta > Hymenoptera > Aphelinidae > Aphelinus > Aphelinus atriplicis. The sequence continues at coordinate 188,962 of JAJGQD010000039.1, forward strand.
AGCTAACGTTTGATGCGATTATCACTATTGCACTACGTTGCTTGCATTGATTCTACTTGAAACAAATCTCTGGGAACTTCGAGGTTAAGGCGTCAAGCAGTCTCGCCGGCCAACCAGCCTGCCCCTTCCATTGCATCAAATCGTGCTGCTCTCCCCTTACTGCCCCTCTGCCGCTCTGCGACTCTGCTGTTTGCTGCTTCTGGGTGCCTCTGTGCTTTTCTGTTTTCTTCACTCGGTGACGTACTGCAGCGGACTTATTGGACTGAATTAACAGCGTGATCATAAAGATTCATAAGTAACTTTAAGTGTGTGAGAGTGTGGAGTGTGTGGGACAGGTGATATTAGTATTAGTATTAGTTTTAGTCCGGATCTTGCGCTGAGCAGTGCTGCTGTACTGCTGCCTGCCTGGAGTACGGGACTGTGCCGGGTATTCAATCATCCATTTTCATGTATTTTAATCAGTTGCAAGTGCAACTATTGTCTTCGTCTACCCACACAGCCTTGCGACTCAGCTGATCGCTAATTGGCTTGACGCACGGGTGGTGGCAGCAGCTCTCTGTCGCGCAACTCGCGGCCCTCGATCCGTCTCCTCAGCTGAGCGCTCTCCCTTCCGTCTGGAGGATGTAGACAATTTTTTAGCCCGTCTGGCACTTTGATTACCATGAACTCTAATGTACAAGAGCAGTGCAACCTCTCACATACTTGCTCCTTCATTCCTGCTATACCCAACCTGCGTGCACTGCCATATTCGACTCGGGCGGGTCCTTCGGCTGCTGTTGATAAACTGAGAGTCTGCCACCTCAATGCAAACTCGATTAGAGCGCACATTCAGGACATCAGGTGCTTTCTGCTGGCACAACCCCTCTTCCACCTCATAGCCGCATAGCCGTGTCCGTAACTAAACTAGGTCCTTGCGTACTGAATAATGACCCTGAGGTCACCTTGGAGGGCTATTCTCTCATCAGACATGATCGGAGTACGAGGGGCGGGGGTTTAGCGATGTATGTCCATCGTACCCTAACCGCGACGGTACTCTGTACCTCTACGCATGACTGGGATGATGGCAAGGCTCTTCCGGAGTTCCTCTTTCGCGAAATGAACTCTAGGTATGACACTTTCTTTGCTGGCGTGATGTATCGACCGCCTCATGCTCCCTTTAGTGATGGGACTGACCTCATCCCCAGGCTCACTCTTCACCTACCGAACTATAGCACTAAGGTACTGCTAGGCGACTTCAACGCGAATCAGCTTTCAAATTTACCTGATGCTCTCTTTCTCAGAGCCTTTCTTGAGCAGGAATCACTCAGACTTTTGACCCATGGTGCTACTTTCCACCGCGGCAATACCGATACCTGGCTCGACCTCTGCATAGTTGATGCTTTGGACACTGTAATAGACTACTGAAAAACTGAGACACCATTCACTGACGGTCACGACCTTATCACTGTGAACATTGACTTAAAGGTGGGAAGACCAGAGGAACGTACTTTCACTTACACAAAACTTAAAAACTATCAAGCCTGATGGACTCTGTGACTTTTTCACCTGATGTGACTGGTCGTGGCTTAAGGGCGAGGCCCGCACTACTGAGACTGACGTGAACCAGCTCTACGTGCCACTCCGGGCGGCTGTTGATGAATTTGCTCCTCTTCGAACCTTGAAGGTTAACAGCAAAAAACAACCGTGGTTTGACAATCGACTGTCAAACCACGGTTGTGGTGATTGGCCTTGAGCACAATAAGATTAGATTCTACAGACGCTTCAAACGCACTAGACTTGACACAGACCTATATGCCTACAGAGCTGTTCGTGACCTTCTCTACGGGAGTACCAAGAATGCTATGCTTGACTTCTTCAAGCGCAGACTTACTGGCCTGTCTGACAGTAAGGAGATATGGAGGCAACTCAGACACCTGGGACTGGTTCCTGAATCCACTAACACCCTGGAGGGATTTGATGAGGGGGAAATCAACTCTCACTTTGCCCGGATCGACACTGATCCCCTGGCCCTCGACCTTGATGTTACACTCAACCGATTGCACGGTGAACTGGCCTATGATCCCATGTTTCACTTTGTGAACGTCACCGAAAGCGAAGTGAGGCTGACCATAGTTCGGTCCCACTCGCAGTCGGTGGGAACTGATGGTCTTCCTCAAAACTTCATCTCCAAGGCACTCCCTGTCATTGCTCCTATCCTAGTCGATGTCTTCAATTCCTCCCTCACTCAATCACACCTTCCCTCTTCCTGGAAAAAAGCTGTAGTCCTCGAACTTAACAAGATCCCCACTCCTAGGTGTCTCGGTGATTTCCACCCTATCTCTTTGCTTAAGTTCCTCTCCAAAGTCCTAGAGAGACTCGCTTTCAACCAAATCAGTACTTTTATTGAATCAGAAGGTGGGCGTCAGACGGGCTTGAGAAGGGGTCACAGCACGCAAACTACCTTGCTCAGACTCACTGATGACGTTCGTCGGGCCAAGGATGCACAAAGACTGACTGCTCTACTCTTGTTCGACTTTAGCAAGGCATTTGACACGGTCTGCCACTCCACTCTGCTGCGCAAATTCTCGAAACTTGGTTTTTCTATGGCCGCACTTAGGTGGATTGCTTCATATCCAACAGGAAGGGAGCAGTGTGTTAAGCGTGAGGACGGAACATTCACTGGGTTTTGTGGTCTCAATAGGGGAGCACCCCAGGGCTCCGTCCTAGGCCCTCTATTATTCGCCCTCTACATTTGTGATGTTTCATACTTTATACACATTGAAAAATAAATGTGTATAAAGTTAGGAAGCTACAACTGCTTGGTTTTTGCATACGGGTTACGGGAGCTAGCAAGACTCATCATACAAGATGAGAAAATAAGCTCTCGGCAATAACAAATTGTCATAATATACACAAGTAGAAGACTGCTACAGCACAACGTGTTCCAGTACACGTGTTGGATTTTTAGCGATAATAACATCTCACATGAATATGAATCCGCAAGAAGACTTTTACAGCACAACATATTCCAGTGGACGCGTTGGACTTTTCAGATAAATACTCAGTGAAAGACAGGTGATTTTAGATCATATTATCCATCAACAAATTATATTATAAAATTATTATATTATCACTGTAAATACAATGCCAATGTTTTAAAAAGATATAAATAGATATTAATTTCTCCACTACTCTGTTAATTGTACTGCATAAAGGTAGAAATAGTGTACTATGAAAACAAATGATTTCAACCAAATGCTCTGAATTGTTTGTTTTTATTTCTCATGTGAAATTTCATTTTGATAAAAAATCTCAAAGTATAAAGATTTACATTATATATGAATGCTCATAATTACATTCTGGGATTTTTTCAATGCAATTACAGTAACATTTGATTCAATTTTCAATGATCTTTATACAATTGACGATTACGAGCTCATTTTCGAGCAACCGACAAAGTACCATGGCGCGCCATGTCAAAATCAGTCTGCCAATGAGCATAACATGGGCAGAAAATAATGTTGGGTCTGTAAAACATATTAGACCGAGACTCATCTACTTTAGAAACTTGGTATCTCGGACTTTTCACCTTTTAGGTTGTCTCCGGAAAATGTTTTAGAAAAAAAGTTTCGTTATGAAATGGAGGATTTAAGTATTTCGAAACATTAATCTCGAATGTTGTTGTTGCAAAATAGGTGGAATGGAAAAAATGACACCAAAAAGCAAGCAATTTTTTTTTATTTTTTTCAAGTTTCCAAATCATACCTACGATAATGAGATTGTGATTCAGAGTACCTTATACAGTAATGAAAATATAAAAAAAAAAATTCATCACGATATCTCTGACAGTTTTCGCACAATCTATTTGTCAAGTGAGCCAATTTCAAAACATCGCTAAATTTTACAATTGTAATTCAGTCCAAAATATACCGCCCATAAAACCATTCTTCACTCGTAAACTAGTTGTACCTTTCTTTAGAAAGGTTCGCTTCTCTTCCATCTGTAATATATTATCAAAGCAATATCGTTTCGTTTTAGTTGCATTTGGTATGATAAATTGCATATAAAGCTATATCAAATCTAGTTATACATTCGAGATGGATTTTATCAATGGTGATACGAGAAAGCATTAGATGACAAGTATCTTGAGATGGGAAAGTACCCAAATCACAAATTCACGTCAAGTATTTAACTCATATATTTTTTTAGAGGTATAGTACCAAAATTATATGAATGGTTTGAATAAGATGGAATACACCATAAGCAGATTTCTTTTTCATGATTAACAATTTTCCTTTGAAAGAGGCCCACGTTGAAGACTAGTATGTTCCATATTCTGTGGTTCGTTGTTGAATAAATGCGTTTGAGTGGGTAAAAATGGCAAGATGTCTTTTCAATCTTTTTCTATTTCAATGCATCTGAGATAATAATTACAGAATATGAAGCCCTCTTTTTGCTTCATGTTTCTCTGTTACGGATTTCAAACTGATTAAATTCATATCCACACTGTTGGATACTTGTCAGTTGATGCTAGATTTCGCTACTTTATCATGTCATCATTGAAATGACATACTGGAACATATAACGATCGTGTGTTGGTGAAGATGTCTATTGAAGTGATATATCTGTATTTCCAGAAAATATATTATATTGAATCATATCATTGTCTCGCATGCATTTGAATGGACTGAGGTTAAACAGACATTATCAAATTTCTTTTTACATGAACAAATTTAGTCGCATGAGGATTTATTCAACAACGAACTATAGGATACGGAACATACTTGTCGTCAACGTTTACCGCTTTTAAAGGTCTATTTTTTAGTATGAAAAAGTAAATTGCTCGAGGAGTATTTTATTTGATTTTAATCATTTACAATTTTTCTACTAAACTTCTACAAAATTATATTAAGTACTTGACATAAATTTGTGATTTGAGAACTTTCCGATCTTAAAATTAGCAATTACAAGACTTAAGTGTGATTTGAAAAATATCCATTCTGTAGTATATGTAGGATAATCATACAGGTTGGATACTTGGCATAAAATTTCTTTCTACTCAAAGAAATTGAGTAAAATAAAAGTTAATCCAACATTGAACCAAAGGATACGAAACATACTTGTCGTACAATTATACCTTTTTCAAAGGTCCATTTTCTACCATGAAAAAGAAAAATTGCTCGAGGAGTATTTTATCATTTATACATCACGTGCAAGAACTAAGCAATCATTGATTGATGTATCAATTGAGTTTATCATTCATGCCGGAATCTATGAATTTTGAAGGGTAATCATTATCTCATGATACTAGCTACATTCAGACGCTCTGCGCGCGATCTACATTCGTGGGTTTCAGAATTATGTTCCGATCATTCACATACGACAATCTTTTCCATTTATTTTTAATTCAAACACAATATTTGTATTCTTGAACCCTATATCCATATTTCTATCAACATTTATTTGACTAGCTACATTCAGACGCGCTGCGCGCGATTTACACTTTATTTTATCATACGCAATTTCAAAAGCTGTATCCAGATTTTATTCAACATCTGGCAAGAAGATTTGGTTCTTTCAACCTCAAAACTTTCCATTTTTTTCAAGACTACAGTACGTGCCTCAACCTCGAAATTTATTGTTCTCTTGTTTTTCGCTTGCTGCATTCACTACTATCTATATCTATATTTTACTCGTCTCGTCACGTGGTTAGGTCTACACCAATCAAATCCCGAGTTAACTGGCTTGACTTTGACCTTCATCACTTTTTTTATATAAGGATATTTTCTATTTTATCTATGCTCTGAGTATGGGAACGTTTTTTTGAAAGTCGTATGGATCTGTCTACTAAGTTTGGAATAATGTCACTTTTTTGCTGGGATGTGTGGTTCGAATCAAAATTCAATATTCTGTTGTAAATGTCGGATTCTGATTCTGGTCATTAGTTCTTCAAAAAATTGATGAGGTACCTAACAAGCATTTCGGTAAGTTTTTTCGTAATTGGTTAGTTAGAGTTGACAACGTCTCTTATAGTATGTAAACTGTAATAAGAATAAGTGATACTCCAACAATATGAGAATTAATCAGAATGAATACTGATGAAATAATAAATTGACTCGTGTGTCTATTATGGATTTCATTTTTTCTTAAGCAATATGAGAGACAAACTAATTCTGCCACAATTTTGACGCAACATTTTTACTTTTTTTTAAAAAAGGTTTTTTTGAGGATGATAGTATACTTGGAATTCTGTCAAATAACATTCGAAATTGATGTCTGTGTTTCCTTATATATTTGGAAAACCCATAACCCCATTTTAAAGTATAAGTACAGCGCTGCCATAGTTCCCTTGACTCGCTAGGAAGAGGCGCTGGCGCACCCCTGAATCAACTATTTCTTTATCATGCATATGTTGAAATTGTGTATTGACTGCATGGGATTTTCAAGACAATCGTCCGGAAGACATTTGTGTTCCAGATATAAAGAATATTTATTTACAATATGATGTCATTCCTGTGAGAATTAATCGATTGTTTCTTTTCACAAGTAGTTTTAAACATTCTGAAAGTGGAAAAATGTATCATACGAATTGAATGTCTATATTAAATCATATAACAGCATCGCATTTGTTAAAATTAAAAACAAATAAATAACATCTAAGAAGTAGTTTAAATTTTAAAAAATCCGTTCAAAACTGTAACAATTCCAACTTGTAATCCTGAAAAATTCGAGATATATGCAATATTAACATTCTGTCGAGCTTATATTTCCTATTTAATACATTTTTTCCTCACGATGAAATCTTGAGTATTTTCTTTCTCTTCTAATTTTTCATCTTGGCGTAATGGAGCAATGGCAGTAGTAAAATTAACAGTTCCAATGTTATGTTCAAGAAGTCTATGTACTTGGAGTTCATCGACATTTTTCATAGGCTCTGAACATAGTTGGCATTCGCAGCTTGAATTACCTATTCCTCCATGATCATTCTTAGGTTTGCCAGTTGCACTACAGCGGATGATTGAGTGGGAAGTAGTGATATTCACGCCTTCGTCATCCGATGATGTATCTCCACTGCTAATAGCTCTATATGGGTCCACTTCTGTTTCCCATTGGTTCAATTTAGTTGGGTCCCCAGCAAATAGCTTCTGAGCCATGATCTAAAAAAATTAGAAAGTTATGTCATTGCATACTAGTATACACATCAAGTGTGAGGGGAATTGAATGCTAATTATTTGGGGGTGATAATTACACAGAACCACAAAATAACATCGGAAAATCCTTTTTACTGAACCAGATAGTATTTGCGTTTTTGGGGTTGTTGATTACGAATCCGAGGTTCATTTGATTCTATTACTCCAGAATCGCTTGAAGACAATTACAGGATAACGGGAACTATTAATTTTCCGACCTTGGATTATGAAAGACTGCAGAATGATATGATTGCATATCGTCACCTCCGAGCAAGAAGGGGCCAACTCAGCGACCCTTTGAAAAAGGGGCCAACTCAGCGACCCGTTGAAGAAGGGGCCGACTTGCTGACCGGGCAAAAGGGGGCCAACTCGCCGTCCGTGCAAGATGGGGCCAACTCGCCGTCCGTGCAAAAAGGGGCCAACTCAGGCGAGTTTTGGATTTCGGATGAAATTGAATTCACGACTCTCTTGCAAAATATTCTGCACGCTAACTTATAGCCGAAGCACATTTTTTTCAATGATTAGGTGATTTTCACGTAATCGACATATTTTGGGCTTATTTTGATTGAGAATGTATTATCTTTTGTGAGTATACGGTTTCTTGCTATTCATTATTGCTCATTTTATAAGAATAATCATTCTTAGACTGAGAAAAAGCATTTTCGAGAGAAATTCTAGAGAAGTCATTTCTTTTGAATAATCCTAGAACAAAAAAATTTTGAGTATTTGGGGATCAAGCTGGCCTTCTGAAGCGCCTCTGTTAGGTGATTTTCTTCTAATCCACATATCTTAGGCTTGTTTTGATTTTTGTCGCCTGGGCAATTCGGGTACATGGATTTTGAGTTCGCTGATTCTGAACTTTCCAAATTCAAATTAGAGCCTCTGAGATTGCCAACCGAAATTTTGAAAAGATACTTGATTACAATAATATTTGGTATACATGGGTTTTTGAGACCGCTGATTACGAATCCGGCCTCAGATTTTCGGGATTTCAATTGAGCCTCTAAGATTGCCAACCAACATTTTGAAAAGATACTTGATTTTGATAATATTTAATATACATGGGTTTTTGAAACCGCTGATTACGAATCCGGCCTCAGATTTTCGGGATTTCAATTGAGCCTCTAAGATTGCCAACCAAAATTTTGAAAAGATACTTGATTTTGATAATATTTGATATACATGGGTTTTTGAAACCGCTGATTACGAATCCGGCCTCAGATTTTCGGGATTTCAATTGAGCCTCTAAGATTGCCAACCAAAATTTTGAAAAGATACTCGATTTTGATAATATTTGGTATTCATGGGTTTTTGAGACCGCTGATTACGAATCCGGCCTCAGATTTTCGAAATTCCAATTGGAGCCTCTAAGATTGCCAACCGAAATTTTGAAAAGATACCTGATTTTAATGATATTTGGTAAACATGGGTTTTTGAGACCGTTGATTACGAATCCGGCCACAGATTTTCAAAATTCGAATTAGAGCTTCTAAGATTGGCAACCAAAACTTTGAAAAGATACTTGATTCTAGTAGAATCAGGTGGCGCGTCAGCGCCACCGACGACAAGTATGCGCAGCAAGCGAGGGGACGCGACAAGCCATTATATACAGCTCGTTTGCGGTTTAACCTCGCACCTGGAAATATTTTTCTTTAAACCTCTGTCCTGCAGTTTTGCGATGGTTACCAGCAAAAACTGCATTCAGTTGCGTTTAATTACGTCAGGAAAGATTTACGAAAATTGACCTGGTTATTTGGGATATAGGAGGTATGAGTCGACGAGCAGACGACAGACACTCTGAACCTCTCGCAAAATCTCGCACAGAAAATTTTTCCCACCACTGACGTATATTACGTGAGAGCTGTTCGAGGCCTATTGCGAGCGTGGTTCTCAACGCAACGTAAACGTATATTACGTCCAGCCTACAGTGATGAAGATATATATATATATATATATATATATATATAGAAATATATTATATAGTTATAGTAGTATCGTCGTAGTAAACAGCTGGTATAGGCAAACATATATGGGCAGTCGTGATAAACAGTGCAAATGTGCTGGACGTCATCTTAGCTACTTGTCAATCCGACTTTAAATTGATTGAGTTGTTTGACATGGGCTAACCTACTTGCTGGTACTGATATACTTTTCAAGGTAAATTAGTTTCTTTTTTAAAAAGATTTGATTTGAGGTTATTCATTGACTGGTTAATGAATCTAATTAATCTTTTTTTTTTGCAGTTCAAAAATAGGTCTGAATGAAATTAAAAGGCTACAACTGCTCAGTATTTTCATACGAGCCACAGGAGTTGGCAAGACTCATCATACAAGATGAGAAAATAAGTTCTCGCCAATAACAGAATGACTTAAAATGAACATGAATAAGCACCTAGGAGACTTCTACAGAATAGTGTATTTCAGTGTTGGATCTTTTTCGACAATTACACCTTATTCAAATATTCATATGTCTACAAGAGAAGACGTCTAGATGCGTTATGAGTATTAGTATTACAGTGAGTGATTTCAATATCTGACAATTGTCAGATGATCAGTGGAACTCAAGAAAATTGACGTTACCAGCTCCTTATCCGCCAGCTCATGTATTGCTTGAATATTGTGATAAAGTGATAAGCAGTTAACAGGTATATGCAAGAATAACAGCTATGATGGGAAGCAGCTTGTGTTGATGCTCCACAACTTGACAGGAGGAGACGACTAGATATGTTATGATTGTTAGCTTTATCGACACTTTAGAGAGTGATTTCAGTATCTAACAATTGTGAGATGATCAGTGTAACTCGAGTGTGTTGACGTTGCAAGCTCTTGTCATCAAGTGAAGATTGTCATCAAGTGAAAAAGTGTGAGCAGTTAATAGTGAAAAACAGCTGTGAGAGAAAGCAGCTTATGGATGAAGCTCTACATCTCTACAAGAGAAGACATCGTCTAGACATATGAGTGTTAGCTTCAATGAAACTTCAGTGAGTGATTTCAGTATCCGACAATTGTGAGATGATCAGTGTAACTCAAGACTGTCGGCTTTACCAGTTCCTTATCCTTAGACGACTGAAAACGGTAGCAATGGCTGCTCAAGCGCTTCTCAAACCTTCATAAGATATACTAATTGTAAGCACTAATAATAGACATTTTCTTATTTTGCGATAACGTTTTGAAAGTATAAACATAATTTTTGCGTACCAATCGCATATAAGACTGGAGATAAATTTTATTTCATACATTATCATCAATGTGTTGGCTACTGTGTTGTTTGTTCTATTTGACAGATGGAATATTATATAAAATTATGGATTAGGGAATTTTAGTTGGAAGTTGAATCATGGTATCCATCTTTTCTAGAGATTTGATATTTGATGTGAAATGTACATTAAAAAATCTCCCCTTTATTACCATTTTTTTATTATTTTACAAACCATACTATTTTAAGAAACAATAAGTATTTTTATTGTATAGTTTTTGAGCTTTTATACTGTTTAATTCAGTTCTACTCACTAAAATTTTCTCTAAGGTGATAATAAAAATAGATGTTAACTTTTAAATAAATAATGCAAAAAGTCAAAGTAATATAAAAACTTTATTCTTATCAATTGAACAAACTGTATTATAATAAAAATGTAAAATTTTTTCCATACACTTGTGTTTTTATTTTATATTTACATAAACACACTCTACTTAATAGTTGAATATCACGTATGAGCTTTAAGAGCCTCCTTTACATGAGCTGATAACTTTATTCTTCTTCTTTTCTTCACTTTTCCAGTTTCATTCAGTTTGCTTGGAACTGAATCAATATTATGATTTCCTTTGTTTTGCTTTTTTCTACAACTAAGTGGGTTTGGGCCCTTTTTCTTCTTTTTCTTCTTAACTTGGTTCGGTGTATCTATCGCTAAACCTGACTGTACTTTCAATTTTTGCAAAGTTTCTTCTTGTACATGGGTCATTATTAATTCTTTACGCAATTTTTCTGCATGTTCCTTATCTTTCTGGGAAGGAGGCTCGAGTGTTGGTGCTTTTCCATGTAAGTACATAACTGGTGCGCCTGGTACTTTTCTCAATTGATCTTGGCGTAACCGATCTTGGGTGGCAACAACATACCTAAGAATAACAGATAAATTACATTCATTAGAATTTTCAATATCCATAACCAACACAGATTTCTTCAATTGACGCTTGGAGTGATCAACATATACAGTCAAGTACAATATTTACTCTAGAAAACTGTTTTTAGATTTACCTGGATGAATTGTTCTGTCCAACCATGGAACGTAAACATTTTGAACCTGAAACTGGTTGTTTTTTATGGCCACATTTGTGCACGGCAAACTGTTTAACGATCAACATTGCTCCATACAGTTTTGGTCTTAATTTCTCTCTCTCTAAAATGACACACTGCGTGGTTAATAGCTTTACTTCAGCCTGAAAATATTTCGTCATCTGTTCTTGAATATTGAATTTGTTCTGAAACCAACAAACAAACATCTAGTAATATAAGAGAAAATTTGGAACATTAATTGTAAGAGGTTAGGAAGCAAGCCTCAAGAGCTGCAAACGAAAAAGTTCCATCAACCAAAATTTGATATGGTTGACGAAATTTGTAGTTATTCACATAGAATCCGATATTCTTTTGAACTTTCTTTAGTCGCTGAATTTTTATTTTGATGTAGACAGAAATATTTTCCTCATCACATATATATAACTTATGCAAAACCCAGATGCACAACAACACCGAACACGTGTGCGACTCAACCAATTGAAACGCCTCCCCTCTCCTATACCTATTCTCAAATCTTGTTCACTTCTCACATCAACGGCATTGCTTAAGGCTTTATTTGGCTGTTCCAAGTTGTGAAGAGCCCTTTCAACAGAAATTTGAGTTATCTCTGAAAACTTTGCTCTGAAAATCAAATAAAAGTTGAATTAGTGATCATCATTTGAACTTTCCTGATTATTTTATTTACACAATTAGCTCTGATAAATATGCTTGAAATTATAAACAATGTATATACTGCAAAATCAATGGATATTGTTACCTGTACACTTGTATATTTGCTTTCACAGCTTTACAAACTTCTATTATTTCATATCCTATATTTTCTCCTTCTCTATCACAATCAGTCCATATTATCAAGGCTTGGCAAGATTTTATTTCTTTCTCCAATGTCTTTTTGATTTTAACATAACTGTCTTGTGGACATATCTTTATGACCGGTGCATCGAATAGATGTAAAGGAGAACAACCGTACCATTTGCGATAAGACCCAACAAATTAATGTGTTAACAAGTGTCCAGAGACCGAAGTCATAGTCATCTGGCAGTTCTGATTCCACGAGTTGACATTGAATTCATATATTCTATTGAACTTTGATAAGCCTTCCCTCTGGAAATCAAATGTGAACTATTGTATAATATCTGCAAATATTTTGACAACTTGGGATAGCATTTCATGTATATTCACCCTTTGCGTAGTACCTCTGGACAAATGTCCAGCAATGTTTTGGCAGCATCATTTTTTCCAGCAACATTCAGAACCTTCATGGTTTTACTCTTCTGATGATCAAATCTCACTTCAACATTTGAGAACTTCCTCACTACATCAATACCATCGTGCTTTCGAAAATTTAATAATAATTTTGTGAAGTAAAACAATATTTTCATCACTTCTTCTTTTCGACGAACAGGTTATGTAGCAAAAGAAAGATTCACTGATATTTATAATATACATCTTCAGCACAAATTTACTGGACATACATAAGTATTTTGTACAGTACAAACTCCATAATTGATGGACAATATAAAGTTTTCACATTACTTTCCAACATTTCACACTGCACTCATAATGAGCGAAAAAAGATCGCGCGCGAGATACGGGCTCTCCAGTCGCGCGAAAACACTTTTTGAACCTCATATATCTATGTGTGCGCGTGTGTGTGTATGTGTACTATGTGTCCATGTGTGTGTGAATCTATATATTAGGCATATATAGATATATATGTTGTGAATCAGTATATTGCAGGAATGGACCAAATTTAAATATCAAAAACATTATGAAACACTACAATTTTCATATAAAACATATAGCTTTAATTCATGTAAAGCTAACATTTTTAACTGAATTTTTACTAATCCAAAGTAAAATTTATCATTATTCTTCAATAATAGTTCATATACTTATTCAATAAAAAAAGAAATGGAGAATTTTAGATTTACGCGAGTCGCATGCGCATTTTCCCACATGCTATCCGAGCTGCGCCGAGAAGCGACATTAGGATTAAGCATACATGTGTGAGTGTAAGAATGCGCTGAACTAGTATGTACCACTTTGGAAGGGTTCAGTATTGAATTCATAATCATTTGAAATCGAATAAAATACTTCATAATCAAAATTATCTTTCTCATAGTACAAGTAACGATTTTCACTAGAATCTCAAATCCCAATGATAACTACATGAATGAAACTTTTTACATTACAATTCATAACGTTTGAATGTTACAATTCTACATCATGATATTATTTTCAATCTTCAATTCAAATGTATTTATGTTTTTCCATTTCTTTTCTCAATTTTTTTCAGTCAATGGATCTAACAAATGCAAATTTGCCACGGGCCCGTTGTTTCACAGTTTCCGATGAAATTCATCTACGGTACGATTCTTTCATGCGAATTCATTCTATTCCAAAAAACTAGCTCCTGTTTGCAATATAGAGAATGCTGAGCAAACACCGAAAGGAAAGGATGAAAATTTTGATGCCCAATGCTTCTTGAATCTACATTTCTGCAAGTAACAAAGGCGATAAATCAATTTCCATCCTTCAAACATGTCTTGAACATCCCTTGGTAAAATCTTTAGTTTCATGTTCATCGTTCTCATCGAGTATTTTCACTCCTATTGAAGAACATCTAGAACTCATTTGAGTAACAGAATATTATTTTTTTCAAAAATTTTCAAAACAGTATATTCTAGTTATGAACACCTTTATCTCTGATTTGCAAGAACATTCACCAATTCGATATTCTTCAGATATTATTTTGATATACAGCCTCGTGAAAACACAATGAGTTTTATCGAAACTTGAGTCAATAGTAATATGAGCGAGAAAAATTATCCGGATTTTTAATATATTGTAAGTTTACATATACAAAATAGCATTTTCAGGATAGAGGGTTAACTTTTATTGGTATGTAAGGTGAAAATAAAATACAAATACACTGCCCATCGAGAAACTGTGAAACAACGGGCCCGTGGCAAATTTGCTTTTGTTAATTCCATTGACTGAAAAAAATTGAGAAAATAAATGAAAAAAAATAAATACATTTCAATTGAAGAATGAAAATAATATCATGATGTAGAATTGTAACATTCAAACGTTATGAATTGTAATGTAAAAAGTTTCATTCATGTAGTTATCATTGGGATTTGAGATTCTAGTGAAAATCGTTACTTGTACTATGAGAAAGATAATTTCGATTATGGTGTATTTTATTCGATCTCAAATGATTATGAATTCAATACTGAACCCTTCCAAAGTGGTACATACTAGTTTCTTAACTGCTTGACATAGGATTGTGATTTTAGTACTTTCTATCTCAACATTGGTAGATGTATTTGAAATGTATGTAACTACTTGACATAGATTTTGGATTTCAGTACATTCTATCCGAACATGAGTGAATTGATATGGAGTGTATTGACATTTGATAACAGATCGTGCAACAATTGCTTTAGGGTGTACTTTGAAAAATACTATTTCTGTATAGGCTATATCCACACCGTTAGATACTTGTCAGTTGATGCTAGATTTCGCTACTTTCTCATGTCATCATTGAATTAATATACTGAAACATATAACGATCGTGTGTTGGTAAAGATGTCTATTGAAGTGATACATCTGTATTTTCAAAAATATATTATATTTGAATCATATTATTATTTTACATGCATTCGGATAGACTGAGATTAAACAGTCATTTTCAAAGTCATTTTCTATTTACGTCGCATAAGAATTTATTCAACAACGAACTATAGGGATACGGAACATACTTGTCGTCCACGTATACCTTTTTCAAAGGTCCATTCTTTACTATGACGAAGAAAAATTGCTCGAGGTGTATTATATTTGATTTCAACCATTTATAATTTTTATATTAAACTTTTACAAAATTATATGAGTTAAGTACTTGACATGGATTTGTGATTTCAGTACTTTCTTATCTTAACATTAGCAAATTGATATTCAGGTTTTAGTTCGAAATCCCTAACAGAAAAACATGAGGTAGATATATTTCACTATTTCTTCTTTTCTGAAAGCAATCCCTACTGGGATATAATTTTTTCTTTTTACATAAAAAAATTTAGTCGCATAAAAATTTATTTAACAATGAATTATGGGATACGGAACATACTTGTCGTTAACGTATACCTTTTTCAAAGGTAAATGTTTTCAGGGCTATCACACTAGTTGAATACTTGTCAATTGATGCTAGATTTTGCTACTTTCTCGTGTCATCGTTTACAAAATGAACTGGAATATATGAAAAAAAGCCATGAAAGTGATGCATGTATATATTTATAAAAAATAGCATATTAGTTCGAAATCCGTAACAGAGAAACATGAACCAAAGAAAAAGAGTCATATTATCACTTTCTCACGTACAGTTGATAGATTTCACTTGACATATGATTGATTGTGAGTGTAATTTGCAAAAATATTTGTTTGGTGGTAGGATAATCACACCAGTTGAATACTTGGCATCAGATTCTAGATTTCATTACTTTCCTGGGTCATAATTGACAAAATAAACTCGAATATATAACGATAGTGTATTGGTAAAAATGTCTATTGAAGTGATATTTTCAAATGATATATTCGATTTGAATTATATTATTCTCTTACATACACTTGAATAGACTAAGATGAAACCGAAATTTCCAAATTTATTTTTTTATAAAGAAATTTTGTCGCATAAGAATTCATCCAACAACGAACTATGGGATATGGAACCTACTTGTCGTCAACGTATTACCTTTTTCAAAGGTAAATATTTTTTGGTTTACATGGGTTTTTGAGACCGCTGATTACAAATCCGGCCTCAGATTTTCGAAATTCCAATTGGAGCCTCCAAGATTGCCAACCGAAATTTTGAAAAGATATAAAGTATACTTATAGAATATAGTAACAGAGTACTCGTGTCCAGTGGAGCTCACGACTATCGCATAGTAACATTTGACATTACGGTTTGCCATGTGGATTGTTGTGAAGTTGACTGTTTCATCAGCTTTTGATTTATGATTCTACAATGATTGCACATGAAACGTTACTGAACTATAATTATGGAACATAATTAGTAATGAATATATTTTGTTACCTTCAAAATCGATAGACTTGACTTGAACCATTAGTTTGCTTCAAAATTCTTCATGTGTCATTGACTAGAAGACTTCAACTCTTACGTCAACACTCAAAAACATGACCGATTTTGTGACATTAATTTTCTTCGGTATGTGCCAATGCTCTTGGAATTACAGAAGAGTATTCACGTATGGAGTAATTAGATAAATAAATTACATGAACCTAATTGATGGAAGTGAAATATTAATAAATTTATAAATAAAAATGTTGTATTTCTATATTCATAGGTTGTCTATTTTAGACAATATCCACACATCAATAGATTCGAACTCTAATTTGTCCATCTTCAATGGGAAAATCAACTTGAAAACATATTTGGATAGCGAAGTTTACTAATATCGGATGGGAGTCATGCTATTGCACTAAAACAACACAGTGAAAATACAGTAACCATTTTTTTCGCAGTATATTAGGGCAATTTCGCTTATTCATTGAAGCTTACAGTTAATGTAAGGTAGGTGTACCCAATATGCGCCACCCTTCATATTTCATATATACGCGCGTCTAGAGCATCGCCGCGGCACAGGATCTTGTCGGCAATACTAAATAATGAGGAAAGAAAACATTTTCACCGATCGGGATCCCTCACACCTACTTGTTAGAGCTCGTTTTCTCAATTTTTTCATCAATTTTGATTCTCGATCTAATTTTGCTCAGGTAAGTGCGAATTTTTTTAATACCCTTAAACTGGACCAAAGCGACATATCATTCGATTCCTTGACATCCCATCTACATCATCCAATTTTTTTTTTCATCGTACGCCCTTTCTATCAACCGTTTCAATAAGTCTTCGTTATTTTTTTCAAATGTACCCAATATGCGCCACCCTTATTTTCTTGTTCTAGCTGCTACAATCAACCCATTGATGGTAAATATCCGCCAAACATGGTCGAAAGAAAATTTAGTTCAAGCTCTAGAGCAGTTCAAGAAAGGTGAGATATCGCAGAGGATGGCTTTGACTGTATGCAAGATACCTCGTCGAACATTTCAACGATATGTCAAACAAAACATATCCGAAAAAAGGAAAATGAGTCGACCACATGCGTTAACGACAGTACAGAACGAAGAATTGTGTAGTCGAATTAAACGCTTAGTAGATATTGGCTATCCTATAACGAGAAAAATGTTGACCTTATACGTTTATAAGTACTGTCTAGGAAAAAACATCGGACAGAATTTTTCTACCATCAAGACAATAGCTAGTCCCAAATGGTCTCGGACATTTTTAAAATTGAACTCTTCTATTTCAGTGAGAACATCTCAATTATATCTAAAATTACACTAAGAAGAATGTTCATTAATTTGAGAGATTTATATTGGAATTAAATGTTGCATAATTCAATTTTTTTGATTCAAAAACAACGTTTTTCCACGAATTTTAACTGAAAACTTGATTTCATTTTGTTTGTTAGAAGTTCATCAGTTTGTCAGTTCAAACTGGATGAAAAGGAGTATTTTCAGGGTGGCACCATATTGGGTACACTCAAAAATTTTTTCGGTTTAGTGACCTTTCTCGCTTAGGTGGCGCATATTGGGTACAGTTACCTTATATAAACAATCGCCAAAACTTCAATAATTCCCTGCAGCTGTTGTTGAAAATGACGGACTAATCCGTTTTTTCTATCAGTCGTTTTTTATACACTGCATCAAAAGTGAACAGGGGAAAAAATGAAAACTAGAAAATTCATATACAGTGGTTTGAGTGAGATAGAGTGAAACTCTATTTGCGTAACAGCATAACCTCTGGTACAAGTATTGAACATTATACTTGTCACAAACATTTTTGCATATTCTGATCCAGGTTTATTACTTTCCCAACATAAGCTTAGTTTTAATAAAATCTTTCGATTCTCGCTGAGATCAGAGTAAAAAAAATGGCTCTTTATTTATGAAACTATCGAAATGGATGCTTTCTTGTTACGATCGACGATGTTGAAGGTCTAGGCTTATTTCAATCTAAAGCTTGATGTGTAATCAACGCCCTAAAAAACCCATGTATACTAAGTTTCATTGAAATCCAGAATTTTTCCAAATTTTCGTTCGGCAGTCTTAGAGGCTCTAATTGGAATTCTGAAAATCTGAGGCCGGACTCGTAATCAGCGACTTTCAAAATCCATGGATACCAATTTTCATCAAAATCCAATATTTTCTCAAAGTTTCGGTCGGCAATCTTAGAAGCTCTAATTGGAATACTGTAATCAGCGATCTGAAAATGTATACCAATTTCGATTAAAATCAAATATCTTCCCAAAGTTTTGGTTGCCAATCTTAGATGGTCGAATAGCTCCTTATATGGTCATGGCTTTGGATGAGGCGCGGAGTAACACCGTGGCGTCAGGGACTACATTTCTTAATTCTACTGCGTAATAAAATCCTCACGCATATATAGATATATTATATATAAGTTGGCGTTACATGATTGACTTATTTCTAATAACAATTGACAAATATGCATATTTGTATGCGTGCCCGAGAGACTACTCGATAAAGGATGGTTCTGTTTTATTACTACTATTGTTTCTATTATTAAGGAATGTACAAATCACCAGTTATGATCTCGAGTCATGAGCTCTCGATCGATGGTATATGCTGCCTGATTATAGGGCAGGTCGCTTTATTAGTAATGCAAAAATGTTTATATGTACATATGATATCAATGAATTGGTTATTTCTCAGCATAATGTTATACATGGATATAAGATGAATACGTCGTCGTGAACATGTTGCATCGGTCATGATCGTATGCTGTGTTACTTTGCTTTGGAATCACGGAAAGTATATGTATACCGAATTTGTTTAATTGATTGTAAATTTGATCAAGGCCGTTGCAGAATGCTCGTGCAACTTCTTATGCCTGAAGGCTAACTTATTATTATATCCCTAATTAACTAGCCTAGCCCGCTCATTGTAAATTTCTAGGATAAAACATAAATTGGAAAAACTTATTATGCAATATGCCACGCCCTGGCCATGCTTTGCTCTCGAGATGCACGACGGAGGGTAACGCAATCATCGTCTGCAGATGATAACGCAGTGCGCGTTGATTACCGTTCACTGTGTCTCTCTCACTCGTATACTCATTCATACAATTATTGTCTCTCTATGCTGTCGAACAGCTGAGCTGTTCGCGTCGTCGTAGGACTCGTGTGGGGCGGAGAGTATGATGATAGCTGGATCTTCGTTGAGATCGGGGAAATCGGTGGAAAAAAAAACAAAAAGTTTGGGCGGGCAAGGCTGGGCTATAACATTCTAATTAGAATTTTGAAAATCCGAGGTCAGATTCGGAATCAGCGAACTCAAAATCCATGTACCCGAATTGCCCAGGCGACAAAAATCAAAACAAGCCTAAGATATGTGGATTAGAAGAAAATCACCTAACAGATGCGCTTGAGAAGGCCAGCCTGGTCCTCAAATGCTCAAAATTTTTTTATTCTAGGAATATTCAAAAGAAATGACTTCTCTAGAATTTCTCTCGAAAATGCTTTTTTTCAGTCTAAGAATAAATATTTTTGTAAAACGAGCAACGATAAATAGCAAGAAACCGTATACTCACAAAAGATAATACATTTTCGCTCAAAATAAGCCTAAAATATGTAGATTACGTGAAAATCACCCAATCATCGAAAAAAATGTGCTTCGGCTATAAGATAGCGTGCAGAAGATTTTGCAAGAGAGTCGTGAATTTAATTTTATCCGAAATCCAAAACTCGCCTGAGTTGGCCCCTTTTTGCACGGACGGCGAGTTGGCCCCATCTTGCACGGACGGCGAGTTGGCCCCCTTTTGCCCGGTCAGCAAGTCGGCCCCTTCTTCAACGGGTCGCTGAGTTGGCCCCTTCTTGCTCGGGGGCGACGATATAGTCGTACCCTTGAGTTAAAGAGACCTCTAGAGGTTATCTAGAGACTGAATCAATGTGCTAACTCCTCATGAGTTAACAGGAGTTAATCAGGAGAATTAGATCATCAAGATATTCAAAAGTTGACCCCTACATAGATTTTTGGAAAAATCGAAGACATCAACTGACAACCTTGCATTTGTCCATGTACAGATCTTGCACATCTAACATAAAAAGTATCAGGTCTTCAGGTCACCAATGTCAGCTAAACTCTGCAGATATGTTTCCTGGTACCACTGGGAGTAGTTTTCAGAGTTTAGAGACCCAACGTTCTCTAACTGCAGAGATACGTGATCTTAAAGTTTTTTAAATTTCGTGTTTCTTGTCTCATTTCTAATGATGCACATGATCACTGCTTCCTCAATATGCTTCCAGCATGATCCGCAAGACCTCTTGCCATTTAAACTCACTTAATTATCATCTTCCTGAGCTGAAGAATATTTCAACATATTCCATATGTTGAAATCCATGGATGATGTTGAATCCATGAAAATGATTGGAAATCCAAAA
This sequence comes from Aphelinus atriplicis, assembly GCA_020882685.1. Classification (NCBI taxonomy): domain Eukaryota; kingdom Metazoa; phylum Arthropoda; class Insecta; order Hymenoptera; family Aphelinidae; genus Aphelinus; species Aphelinus atriplicis. The sequence goes on from JAJGQD010000039.1 coordinate 209,960, forward strand.
GTGTCTGTAAGTATGTGTGTGTGTGTGTGTGTGTGTGTGTGTGTGTGTGTGTGTGTGTGTGTGTGTGTGTGTGTGTGGTGTGTGTGTGTGTGTGTGTGTGTGTGTGTGTGTGTGTGTGTGTGTGTGTGTGTGTGTGTGTGTGTGTGTGTGTGTGTGTGTGTGTGTGTGTGTGTGTGTGTGTGTGTGTGTGTGTGTGTGTAACGTTTTTTTTCGTCCACGATAACTCTCGAAGAAATGGTCCGATCTTTTTGAAATTTTGTACACAGGTTAGTCGCGGCAAAATCTCGGCCGAGTTCATTTTTCAGCAAAATCCGTTGGTTATTTCCTTAGCAACCGTTGCTAAGGTGTGTATTTTTTCGTTTCTTCCATCCATAATAACTTTCGGAGGAATGGCCAGATCTTCTTGAAATTTTGCACACCAGTTAGTTGTGGCAAGATCTAGCCGTGGCGAGATTAATTTTCAGCAAAATCCGTTGGTTATTTCCTTAGCAACCGTTTCTAACGTGTTTTCTCACAAATCCTTATGAGTGCTCATTGAGGCAAGCCGGAAAATCAGTATTAAGTCACACTCGATGGCCAAGGACACTGAATTGTCCCATTTTCTCAATAGCAACCGTTGTTTACCTCCCTAGCAACCGTTACGAAGGTTGGAAATTATTAATTTATGACCTATTTCCATCATTTTCGACGGCAAAATCTTTCCAATTAGCTCCTTAGCAACCGTTGCTAAGGGGAAGAAAAATTCATGTGAGTTTCGTTTCTAGTATTTTCAACGTGCTATAGAGAAAATTGGGGAAATTTGGTGTCTTTTGCCGTCGAAAATGATCAAAATAGATTTTGAATTGATCATTTCCAACCTCAGCCGTGAAAATGATCAAAATGAGTCTTCAAGTGTGCTAAATACGGACTTAAGGGCAGGGCGGATCGATTTTGACCGCCATTAAACCGTATAACAGTTACAAGATGAATTGATCGAAAAATTATGCAGGTCCAAATGTCTCGCATCGTGTAGAACCTAGAACAGTTTGCTTTGTTGCATTTGATCAAATAATAAGAGAGCCCGGGCAGACATCAACAGTCGCGACAAAGTTTGGTCAATTGAAAAAGAACGACACTTTACACAGTCACAAAGATACGAATTGAACTGATCAAATAATATTTTTGTAATTTTTGAAAAATGAATGATAGTGTTATGGCCCGGCCGTGCCCCGCCCAGAATTTTCGAAATTTTAGATTGACACGAGTCGCATCGCACATCTGCAATGCGCATTTTCCCACATGCTACCCGAGTTGCGCCGAGAAGCGACATTAGGATTAAGCATACATGTGTGAGTGTAAGAATGCGCTGATTGGGACGCATCCATGCGACGGATGACGAGTTGCACGTAGTGCATGGGAATCATGAGGACAGCTTGCATTTTTGTGCAGCTGCCCAACATTGAACGGATGAATGTCGGCTATAAGATATTCTCTTATCAGCCTGCGCGAAGCCACGAGCAGCCAGCGGGCGCTCGTGCGGGAATATTATTTTATAAGTGCGAGTTGCACACGGCAACTGCGCAGCTCCCAGTTCTTAAGAAACGGCCATAGGATATTTTCTTATCGGCACGTATAAGTTGACGAGTAGCCAGCGGGCACTCGAGCGAGAGCGACAAATAAATGTATAGTCAAATATAATTAGCATGCAATGCAAATGAATTATGCGCTAAAGAATTAAGGACTGATCCGGCCGGATCAGAATACATTATGTTTGTATGCCATGAGCAAGAGCGAATCGTTTATTGGTTAACCAGTTAATAAGTTAATAATGTAATGACGCACATATGCGTGTATCAATATTGTAAGGCGCCTTAAAGATATATGAATATTTAAATAAGCGACCAGTGCACATCGCGGCGCGTCAATAGATTTGTAATGAAGCGAGCGCGCTTCATAGCTTTAAGTATTCGCGCGTGCGAACGGGCAGAAGACGCTGAGCCACGCGCGCTTGTTATCACTCCGCGAGGGAGAGGTAATTCTCGCGAAGTGCAACTGCGCTTCTCCACCGTTTCGCGCCCGCGCTTCGCGCCCCGAGAGCGCATCTTGACGTGACGTCACGGCGCATATAAAAGATGTGGCCGCGGCGGACACGAACGAGTTGATCCGCGATAATCACGGATGCCACACGGGTGGCCGGACAAGGAGCACGCGAGCGGCGCAGCTCCCCGCGGACGTGTAGCTTAACATCTATCATTTCCGAAGCAGAGATTGTATTCCGATCCAACCACGCGGGATCGAGCATTTAGTTGTAAATTAAGATCAAGGAATAAATAAGATTAGTGCTAGTGCACATGAAGGGGATTTGATTGACAACACCATTCCCACCCCACACTCCATCCAGAGCCAGCACGAATATACGGCCCAGCGCGCCGCGGACTTCTCGGCTGCCACGCTGCCAAGCTCCAGCAGGGAACAACACAGCGCCGGACGGAGTAGGGAAGATGTAAGTGGCCGAGCGGCCTTGCATTCAACTGGAATCGCGACATCTCCACACGAGCAATATTCCCGCGTAAATAGGGGTATTTCGCCCAACCGCCCCTCTAAATAACGGTCGGGCCTTAACAATAGTATCTACGCTAGTGGAAAGGTGAAAATACAGGTTTGGGATGCGTTTGTGGGTGATGTTAAAGCCTCTTTGAGAAAGCATACTGCTAAGGCACTTGGCATCGGTTTTTTTGTGGAGCCGCGTTATTTACGTCAAAATATGTGGAACTTTTTTCAACGCCAGTAACATACAAAATAATCGCGTCGAAATGTCCCCTAAAAATTTGAGCGCTTCGGCGTTAATGGGTTGAGAAACTATGCAGAAGCTCTGAAAAAGTGTGTTTTTTGAACCAGACCACTGGTTTGTCAATCAATAGTCACAATGTCGTTATGGATTTTGTGTTATTACAGTGAGTATTTATTTGTATCTACGCTAGTGAAATGGTGAAAGTATAGGGGTGGAACGCATATATGTGGGTGATGTTGAAGCCTCTTAGAGAAAGCATACTGCTAAGGCACTTAGCAGCGGTTTTATCATATATTTCATGTTTTACTCTATGAGAGTGAGACATGTAAGTGAATTTTGATAATTATATCGGTAAGGATAGTATATTGGCGTTATATTTGATGCAGCAAATGTTATAATTACAATTTGTTCCTATTTGCTAGGAGATATTGATGACACTATGGACGCATGTACTGATCATTATTTTTTGTTCTGAGGGGTGTTTTTTAGTCATTCTTGTATATGATTTAAGGGATTTTTCAATGACTGAGTTTTTTGTAGATAAAATTTTTGTTAAATATTTCTTCGACAACAATACCGAGAGGTTCTCGATGAACCATAATTCAATATCAATATTAAGCTGTGCACCCTCCATAGTTCCAAAGAATTCCAAATAATTCCAAATAATTTATTTAACAATAATTCAGATTCTGCTTTTAGAATATATAAAAACTACAAAGCAGTAAAGATACAATGGTTATAAAAGAACAACAAAACTAGAGCTGGATTCATTTTCTTCCTTTTCTTGATTTTGCATGCGTTTGAATATGTGCTGTAGTCGGTGCTTTGAATTCTTTTCGGTTACTAGTTCGCTAATTTCACGAAGCATGTTGGAGAGAGAACCTGAGCCAGATGTAAAGCAGCTCGCTACATCAGTGATGTAATTGCTAACTTCGAATAAGAATTGTATAAGGTCATCAGAAGAGAAGGAGTAGAATGATGAATTTTCCTCGATGTAGTTTTTGGCAGATTCGAGTTACGATATTACGCCTTGAGAGGATGGAGAGTTCGATTTTCTTGTTTTTTCTTTCACAAGGAGCTGTTTGATGATCTAGTACAAGGTATATCTGATTTCTTAGGTCTTCACTGTACCTGGATAAAATTGTCGATCTAGTTCTTTTTGGATGAGGTGGAGGAAGGGACATTATATCTGTTACTTTGTTTGCGTTTTGGAAAGTAAGTACGGGAAGCCGATTGTGTTCACCCAGTTGTTCTTTTTTTTCTCCCGCAGACGTATTTTCAGTCATGTCAGCAGTTTTACTATTGTCTTGAAAGTTCACTACATTTACGTGAAATTTCGCTACGAGTCCTTGTCTGCATAGAAAGCACGGGAGTTTTCTAATATACATTGTCATCGAAAGATATCAAAAGATTATTTGGTATTTTATCAACGTCTTCTGGTTTAACGAAAATTTGCCTACGGAAACTCAGTATCTGCCAGAATCCTGGATTATTCATTCCAGCCCGGCTAAATGCCATTTGAGATACAGGCTGGATTTGCAGTTCCGAAAATTAATCTTCAATTATGCTGTTCTGAATGATCGGGCAGACGTAGGATAATATTATTCTCTTGAGTTTCTAAATGAGAGGCCTTATTTCTAGATTATTCTCACGAATGTTTAGTTTGATGTGCTTTTGCGTGAGTTTGGCAACAAGCTCTTTGCTAGACAAGTAGAGACTTATTCGGTTGTGTGAAATATGTGAGACAAACTTTATATATTTCGAATCAACTAGATTAGCAATCGCTACCGTATATTCTTGGATTGAAACTACTTCCACTAAATCGAGAATTGTAGCTTTTTCTCTCATGGGGTAACTTGAGTTTTCTGTAACCTGCAAGTGGGACAGTTTTTTGGGTTGGTTTGAATTGCAGGGTCCACTTGCAGTTTGAGAAGTCATCTTGAATTTGGTCGATGCAGTTGCTCCTGTTGCCAGAGGCATTTGCCACTCTCACTCTTCAACTTTTAGTGCACCGATTTCGTTATCTCAGGGGTAGGATACCAGAGGAGTATTACTCGCTCTTATAGCTTAGTTGGATTGACACTAGCAAGTGTTGCCAACACGTCTGATCTCTACGGTGGTTCAGACAAGACTACACTAGATTAATATTGATTTGATTTTGAATTTGGGGAGTTGATTTTTTGTGTGCATTCTCAGGTAGTAGGTAGTAGAGAAGTTTAATTGACTGTATTATCCTCAATATCAGTGCTGTACACAACTGTAAGGTGAGTTTTGAGCATTCGCATTACATTCCTACTTTGGCTAATAATAATGAATCTTGGACAAATTTGAAACTATAAATATTTGAGTGAGCTATATGGAGTGGTCCGTGGAATAAAATTCGCTCACCTTGTATATGAAACAGTGTCTGCATGACTAAATAAGACATATAAGCAGCTTTCCACGTGAAAATTTTTTTCCATTTCTTGTTTTGAGGTACCGACAAATTCGTGTTGTCCAATCTATGCATAAAGTCGAACTGCCTACGTTCTGGCGCAATATGTCACTTCATACGTCGACCACACGTGCGCGCGTTCAGACGCCAAATTCGGACGCATAACCACGGGTATTCTCCCTTATGAAGAATTTCTTGTAACAGGCGTGATACAACGTCTAAAATTCCTCTTTCCTTAAACTCTGGTTATCTCTTGGAGAACCAAGTTGACGTTATAGGTGCCTGGGAGTCCAAAAGGGTTGTGGGAGTGGCCGAGACTAATACCACGGAGAATGAGATTAGTGCTAACATCCGATTGGGACTATTATGCACTTGTGAGCTGAGCTCGAGGTACGTGGTGTATTGAGTCATGGTAGAGGTTATGCGAAGAAAAAAAAAAAAAAAAGAAAACAAGAGTTCTCAGTAGCACCGGTAGAAGAATTAAAAGACAAGGGATAAGGCTCAAGAGAGGTCCTTTCCTCCCCACCTTCCTTAAATACTGATACGCTGAAGCTAACAGGTTTGGGAATGGGCTCAGAAAAGCGTTGCCACTGGAACAACTTCGCCCTCTTTCCCATCGATAGAACAAACCCCATCGAGTATGGTCGAAGCCAACGACGTTGGGTCAAAAATAAAATGAGGTTGGGTCTAAACAGATCCACAGCAGTAAGCGAACGATGCTGTGTTGAGGAGGGACCTTGGATTAGGCCAAAATCGTGTCCATAGTGGTTACTCTGAGATACAGATTGGGTAAGTAAAGGGAAACAAACAGAAGAGAAAAGAGAGAACACGGCAGAAAACCAAGGAAAGATTCCGTGTTCCAAGGGACATGGTCGGAAGTGACCTTCACTTCGTCTTGCCGACGTTGAGTACCTTATGGCAGTCGCTCTGAGAGGTCTGGTTCAGCTTGATCCATAGGGACGTATCTGCTACTGGCTGGGCTGTTACTGCTCGGCAAGTAAATACACACATTCATACTGCATATCGACGTCTTTACGTTAATTTTGGTAACTGTTTTGGTGCCTGTCGACGACGAACTCCTTTGCAAACCCACGTCAAATCTAGAGGACTCGAAGTAGCGATGGAGGCTCCGGAGAGGAAGCTATGCAGTTTTATCATCTTAATAACTTATTATCGCTATTTTCTTTTGGCAAATTGACTAGTGTGTCGAGCAAAGTGGTTCAAACACGAATCATTTCCAAATCATTTAGTGTAAAAAAATATAGAAAAAAAACGTAACAAATCATTGAACGAGAAAATGGAAGCCAAGTACATTTCTTTATTAATACTATTTCACGTGTCGAATCATGGGTTGGCTTATCACACATGTTGGTAAAAAACCACACCATCACAAAACTCGTAATCACGATATCAACTCGAATGAATGGGCGTGGACTGATAGTGGGAGTAAATACGCTTTTGCAAGATCGCATCAAAACAGAAAATGTTCAATCGTAGTGCACCTTCGCAACTGTGGAAAATCTTTCACCCAAATCTACATATTGTTTGAGTCTAACACTAGTGTTTCTAATTGAATAAGAGTAAAAATAAACAGAATAACAATAAAAATCAACAAACATGAATAAGTTGTCGATCTTTGAGGGCCAATCCAGAGTGAAGCGGAAAAGGGAAAATTCACAAAATCCACCACATATTTATTTAATGCTACGTTTCGCCAGTTAGGTTCACTGGCCTCATCAGGCTAAAAATTTATTACACAAAAAAAACACGTAATAAATAATACAATTCAAGTACTAAACAATCGGCGAAGTAACAATTAAGTATTCTTTCTCACCAGTTTTGAATGAAAATATAATTCACGTTTGGCAGTGCCTCATCAGTAACAAAAAACGATTCAGTAACAAAATTCAGTAACAATTCAGAACAAAAAACAAAAATCAGTAACAAAGTGAGCTTAACAGTAAATTTGAAATTTTAAAGAAAAAATACAACAATTCTAATCCTCATAAAGTAAATAGTGGTAGATGGGTAAAAAACCTCTCAGATGTTAACATACCGGAGAATGTCCTTGAAGTAGTATCATTGGGTCCGAATTATAATGTAAAAGAAAATTTTACAAAAGATGACATAGTATTAACAGTCAAAAATATCGAACACTCTTTAGAACAAATTGACGTAAGCCACACTATTAAAAATAACGTTAGAGAAACTGTCGCTAATGCCTTAATTAACAACATAAATAAAGTTAGCCACATTTCATCCCAAGACAGAGAATTTGCAAAAAAACTTTCAGAAACTAAGAATTTTTAAAAAAATAATAGCAATATTTTTTTCACTCGTGCAGACAAAGGTAACTTGACTGTGTGTATGAATACTAGTGAATATAGAGAAAAAATGAACTCACTTTTAGAAAATAAACATACGTATAAAATAGTTAAAAGAAACCCACTTAAATCATTACAAACTAAAGTTCATAAAATACTGTCTAGTTTAAATGACCAAGACTTCCTAAATAAGCGCTTGCATAACATTCAATTGACACAAACTAATACTGTTCTAGCTAAAGCATATGGTTTGCCTAAGATACATAAAGCCGATATCCCATTGAGACCCATCATTTCTTTAGTAAATTCACCTACACATTTTTTAGCAAAAACCTTATATGACGAATTAAAAAAGTGTATAAAACCACCAATCTCTCGCGTGAATGATAGTTTTGAATTTAAAGAGCAAATTTCAAATGTACATGTCCCAGCTGATTACGTGTTACTTTCACTTGACGTCAGCTCATTGTTTACAAACATACCGTGTGATTTAGTTTTGAACAGTTTAGATAAAAGATTCTCAAATATACACAGTAGAAGTAAAATACCGTTTGATGAAATTATTAAAATCACCCAATTTCTTTTCGATAATACATTTTTTGCTTTTGACAATAAATATTATCAACAAATTTTTGGCACACCCATGGACTCTCCTATTTCCCCATTGTTTGCAGACCTTGTCATGGATGATTTAGAAATAGAATGTTTAAAAGAATTAAAGTTAGTATATAATTGTGAACCGCTAATTCACAAGAGATATGTTGATGACACCTTTTTATGTATAAAAAAAGAACACGTTGAAATAGTTATTGAAGTTTTCAATGAATACAAAAAAAATTATAAATTCACTCATGAATTAGAAGAAAATAATTCTATAAATTTCTTGGATACAACATTTATAAGAACCAACAATAAATTAATTACTAACTGGTATCAAAACCCAACATGCTCTGGTAGATTGTTAAATTTCAATTCAAACCATACAATTCAACAAAAACGTAACATCATTTCCAATTTAACAGATAGATCAGTTTTACTTTCAGATAAAAAATTCCATAACGACAATTCTAATAAAGTTAAAAGAATGTTATTGGAGAACGATTACCCACAGAAATTCATAGAATCATGTGTAAATGACCGACTTCGCTCAATTAGATTCTTTAAAAAGAAAAATAATTCAGATAAAAGAAGTCCCCTTTGTACTTTGGCAATACCTTTTCAAGATACATTTTACAATAAAGTATCTGGCTCTCTTAAAAAATTGAACATTAGAACAGTTTCTTTAGTGAATCATAATCTTACAAACATAATGAAATTAGGCAAACATAAAACAGACATATTAGATCAAACTGAGGTAGTTTATAAATTTAATTGTAACGACTGTTCGGCATGTTATATTGGCGAGACGAAGAGAAAATTAAAAGATAGAATCACAGAACATCAAAAAATTACTGATAAACCACTTCCGGTCCCTTTGCATTTAATAGGGTTTGTACGCACACATTTGATTGGAGTAACGTTAAAATTTTAGACCCCGAAGCGAATTATAAGAAACGACTTATTTCGGAAATGCTCCACATCAACATGTACCAACACACACTTAATAGGAAGGAAGACACACAACAACTCAGTCACACGTATAGGAAGCTTAGCAAGATTTTTCAAAACAAACACACCAATATATCTGATGGTATATAAGACCACTGACGTTAGCTTTATATACAATAGTTTGACAATGGCACTAGAAGCAGCCGCTTCCACTTCCACCGAACGTAATATTATATTTTCATTCAAAACTGGTGAGAAAGAATACTTAATTGTTACTTCGTCGATTGTTTTGTACTTAAATTGTATTATTTATTACGTGTTTTCTTTTTGTGTAATAAATTTTTAGCCTGATGAGGCCAGTGAACCTAACTGGCGAAACGTCGCATTAAATAAATATGCCGTGGATTTTGTGAATTTTCCCTTTTCCGCTTCACTCTGGATTGGCCCTCAAAGATTGATAACTTACACATTTTTGGAATTATGGAGGGTGCACAGCATAATATAAATCTAAATCAACGTTATCATGTCCCCTCCCTTGATTCGGATGCCCGTAAATACAGCTAATCATGAACGAAAGGTGAGCTTCATTAAAATCCTCGCATATGAGTTGGCTTCTACAGTAGCTCAACGTTAAAAAGTTGGGTCGCGGTGACCCATAATAGGGTGTTAACCCTATCGTGGGTCACGGCGAGATTCTACTTGGGCATAAAATGTTGCTCGTGGCACTCCTATTCCCGCATGCGGCCGCCATGAACTTTACTGCAAGGTCCAATGGGAGTGAACCAACTGTCATATTATGATGACAACTCACTAACCGTCGCCGCCACTCAAAGAACTCTATAGGCTTGGCAGATAGTAACTGCAATCAATCATCTAATGGAAATTTAGCATGCGTGAGGGTTATTAAATGTTTCATGGGCAAATGGAAAGTTAGTAATGGATAAGATCTACTGGAGAATATTAATTGTCATAGTCATATATAAAAAATCACAGAAAGAAAAAGATTTGATATTAAAATAGAATAAGTTATATATCTCCAATGAGTGTATATAACAATGATAACACTTGGTTTAAGAAGACAAAAAATTTAAAAAATTAATTCGTAATTACAATAATAATTTTCCATTTGCAACATTCAAATCTACTGTAACCCCAAGACATGGGTACATATATGTACGCATCTATTTTTCTGTTCGATTAATTTAAATATTATTTATAATCGACAAAAACGAAACAGTATGCATACTCGCATATACATTTTGATAAACTGAGACCGATAGAAAATTGATCGAAGCTTTTCTCTGCGAATAAAACGCCGAACCGCAATCTAAATTAGCGCGATTGAATGGCGTGATATATATCGATAAAATTGAATTTTTTTGACAATTTTGGTCTAAAAGGGCAACAGTGTGTACTAGTTCACAAGTCGATCCATCTAATCAGTTCATGTAATTTTTTTCTGCGCGAGTGAATTTGATGCGAAATCGCGAACGAGAATCATATCGACAAAAAACATAACTTCGAATTCATTCTCAGATTCACTATTGGATACGCACCAATAATCTAATAACTCGTGACACGCCCAAGAATTCCGCGGTAGATAGTTGTTCGTGAAAACGTACGCTGCAAACATCTGATGCATTCGGTGACAGTAGAATTCTGTTGCAGCCGGCCGCTGATCGCTCTCTCATCCTCTTCTTGAAGTCAACAGTGTAGGGTCGCGGAACGTTCCTTAGATATTTTAAGAGACTTTCCGAGTAGTCAAAAAACTTTTCATATGATCATGGCTTTGAATGGGTTACTTATGCAGACAGGTATCGCATTTTCCAAATCCTACTGCGCAATAAAATACTCATACATATATAGAATCAAACGTTGTGTGATATGCTTATTGCTAATACTAGGGGGGTGGTACCCCCTTGCTTGCTTCACTCGCCAACCTCCGGATAAGGACGCTATCGGGACGGCGCGTGAACGACGTAACGAGTCGAGACGGGCAATAATTAATGTTTTTTTTTAGATTATTTTGTTAGGAACTTCAATTGGAGTGGTACGGTACGTGTGCCTGCCCCATATCAATACGCACATGAGTTAGTATTTAGTATCCCAAACTGTGAGCTTTGACAGAGCTCAGGCAGTGGCTAAAAATACTAACTTATACAGGGTGGAAAAGAGTTAGTATAATACCAAGAAAGGGTAAATAGAATATCAAAATCTGAATCAAATGTACTTTATACGAATGTGATCCGACCAATAATTAAAGCGCTATGAACAAAGAAAGATGACCAATAAGAAATCAGGTCAGCTCGTAGAGGAGGAGCTATCCTGTATGACTTAGTATCATCAAAATTTACGAGACTTTTTTGCACCCTTTTTCATTCACGGGCAATGCACTGACAACACCGGAAAGTGGACACGAGCGATACATGTATTTTGGCTTGCGCGGCTCGTCCTCTCTCGAAAGGATCTCGGAGACGCAGTGTACTACAGGGAAATTTGAACCTTGCCATAAATAATGCATGAAAGTGGCCCCCGCCTATCCGCTCGGCTTGAAAAAATTATACCTGCGACTGTTTCGGCATAGCCGGCAAGATACTTTCATTTACTGGTGATATCGAGAATTTATCCTACAAGTATACTGTTTTTGTATGTGCTTTGCGCAAATTTCGAAAGAAGGTCAATCTAGAGATCGATTATTTACACATATTTCAATCTAGAGATACTTTAGGCAGAGTTATCGAGCTCAGAAGATCATAGTGATTTACATTTCACGATTAGCTAATACGACCGTGGCTGGCATGTATCTGATTCAAATTCGGAACACGTATTTTTGGATAATATCTACCGATTTTCACGCATCCAATTCCATTATGGCCAGTTTTATTCATCGGTATAATTGCATTCATAGAATAATAATGATTTGCCATTACATTTCCATGACAACCTAGCTTACGATTGTACAGTCATAAACCGATGACCGGTGACACGCAACTCAGGTAAAGTGCCCCTTCCTCTTGGAACAATAGACCCTCGTACGATGAATGAAAGTCAAATCTAGACATTCTCGGAGTTCTCAAAAAATTAATACATTGACTTAAATAGGGGTAAAAATAAGTTCCAGATCCCAGGTTCATCTTTTCACTGTACAGGCTGTATGTGGTATGAGTTGGGACCACTTTTAGTACCCATATGGTGGGGCTCTTGACGAACTCCCAGGGTTCAAAAATAGAGGTTCCAATTGGTAATGTGGAGTACTTAATTTGCTCCAATGACCTTGGAGATAATCTTTCTATTAAATTCAGGTAATTTGCAGACAAAAGTGTCCCATCCAGTTTTTGCTTCAGAGGTCATTTTCAGGGTGTAAACTAAGGTTGAAAATGCCTTTGTGAGCGTAAAAAAAAGCAAAATCAGCAATTTTGCCTATCTATTAAACAGGGTTGAAGTAGTCGGGAAAATCTGAAAAAAATCTTGAAATATCATATGATGCCCTAGAACTTAAAAAAAAAAATTAAGCCAAATAACATTTTTTGATGTTCGTTTCCACAGAGAATTGCCCATATACATAATTGCCACGGGCTTGTTCTTTCACAGTTACTGGACGAAATTCAATCACGACACGATTCTTACATACAAATTCATTTCATGCAAAAAAAATAGCTACTCTGCTCGTGATATACAAAATGCTGATCGAAAACGGAGAAAAGCATGGAAATTTTGGATAACATTTCGTCGCCTCCGAGCAAAAAGGGGCCAACTCAGCGTCCCGAAGAAGAAGGGGCCAACTCGCTGGCCGGGCAAAAAGGGGCCAACTCGCCGTCTGTGCAAAAAGGGGCCAACTCGCAGTCCGTGTAAAAAGGGGCCAACTCGCCGTCCGTGCAAGAAGGGGCCAACTCACCGTCCGTGCAAAAAGAGGCCAACTCAGGCGAGTTTTGAATTTCACATAAAATTCAGTTCACGAATCTCTTGAGAAGTCTTATGCACGCTATGTGATAGCCGTAGTGCGTCTCTTTCAATGATTAGGTGATTTTCACGTAATTTACATGTCATCAGAATGTAACATGTCAAGTTAATTATTTACGTTAAACGGCTTTTGCTCGATGGTTTCTTTTAGAAATTGGTATACATATGTTTTTGAGGTCGCTCATAGTGGATCCGGCCTGAAATTCTAAAAATTCTAATTAGAGCCTCTGAGATCACCTGATAAAAATTTGGAAAAAAATTGAATTTTGTTGGAAATTGGTATACATGGGTTTTTGAGGTCGCTGATCACGGATCCGGCCTCAGATTTTGAAAATTAAGATTAGAGCCTCTAAGATCACCTGACAACAATTTGGAAAAAAATTGAATTTTGTCGAAAATTGGTATACATGGGGTTTCGAGGTCGCTGATTACAAATCCGGCCTCAGATTTTGAAAATTCGAATTAGATCAAGCCTCTAAGATCACCTAACAAAAATTTGGAAAAAAATTGAATTTTGTCGAAAATTGGTATACATGGGTTTTTGAGGTCACTGATTACGAATCCGGCCTCAGATTTAAAATATTAGAATCATAGCCTCTAAGATTGGTGACCGAAAATTTGAAAAGATACTGGATTTGAATAAAACTTGGTATACATGGGTTCCTATGATCGCTGATTATGAATCCGGCCTCAGATTTTCAAACTTCGAATTAGATTGAACCTGCAAGATTGCCGAGCGAAAATTTGGAAAGATAATGGAATCTAATGGAACTTGGTACACATGGGTTTTTTAGGTCGCCGATTACACATAAAGCTTCAGATTGAAATAAGCCTAAATCTTCAACATCGTCGACCGTAACAAGGAAACATCCTTTTAGGAGGTTACCCAAATAAAAAACCATCTCATATTTACCTTTATAGAAAAAATCGTTTCAAGTGTGATTACATTCTTCTAGTTTTCGCTCGTTTAGAGTTAATACATGCATTTGTGTGTATATTCCCAATTATAATTATATTCATATACGAGCAATGATCTCTCGCTCGCTGTCGCTCACTCGAGTCTTTTGAGTGGATTTTAATTAAAAAATCTACAAAACATTCTATAATCTTCAATATTCAATTCAGTTTTGAGAAGTTATACTTTTGAATTACTGTAAATAAATATAAATCGACATCATGATGCATATAAATTATAGCCCTCGATCTTCTCTTTCGATCCATCACACCACATGTTCTTCAAATCGTCATTATCTGAGTTGTTTATCATATAGAAAATTGGAAAAAATGGTTTTCGGCAACGCGGCAAGTTTTCTATGACGTATATTACGCCCCCACGTCTATTATTCTGGATTCTTCACCTCAGATTATGGAAATGCTCATTTTACTCTAAAACTGCAAGATCAGATTTTGAATAGATAACCCATTTATATTATTGTTTTAACGTTATCCTGGAATCAAACGTCAAATAATTGTCTTTATGGTTAATACGCCCCCACAGTATAATTTTCCCAACACATAGCCAGTTCAAATTGTAGTTCTTGACCTCCTCTTCCGAACCCATTATACCGAATTTTCTTCAAATCATCATTTTCGAAGTTGTTTATTACTTCAAAATCTTTCGTATGACGAAAATTCGGCTACACATGATTTTCCACATAATAGATCACGTCCACACGTCTATTGTTTTGGACTTTTTACCTTAGATTATGAAAATGCTCGGGCTCCTCTATCGATCTGCCAGACCCGATTCCAAAATACTCTAACAAAACATTGTTTCCAAGAGCAAAATATGGGAATCATAATTTGTGTACGGTTTAATTTTAATATAATGTAGATTTGTTCTACAAGTTCCTTTGAAAGAACGGAACAACTGAGAACTAGAAAATTGATATACAGTGTTTAGAGTGAAATACCGTGAAACTCTATTTGCGTAACAGCATAACCTCTGGTACAAGTATTGAAGATTATACTTGCCCCAAACATTTTTGCATACTCTGATCGATGCTTATTACATTTCCAACATAAGTTTATTTTGAATGGAATTAACCGACTTTCGCTGATACCAGAGTAGAAGAAATGACTCTTTATTCAGTAAACCATCTAAATGGATGCTTCTTTGTTACCATCGATGATGTTGAAGGTTTAGGCTTATTTCCATCTAAAGCTCGAGGTGTAATCAACGCCAAAAAGAACCCATGGATACCAATTTCATCAAAATCCAGTATTTTTTCAAATTTTCGGTCGTCAATTTTAGAGGCTTTAATTTGAATTTTCAAAATCGAAGGCCGGATTCGTAATCAGCGACCTCAAAAACCCATGGAAACTAATTTTCATTATAATCCATTAACTTTCCAAATATTCGTTCGCTAATCTTAGAGGCTCTAATTTGAAATCTTCATATCTGAGGCCGGATTCGTTATCAGCAACCTCAAAAACCCATGGATACTAATCTATACTTCTATACTATACTGTAACGTTAATCCTCCCGGAAATTTCATGGAAAGCTTTTTCAATGAAGGAGTTGACTTCCATAAAAACAAATAGAATGGATCAAAGGGAAATTGCCTGCGGTATCATGTTCCGCATTGAAATTTACAAAAAAAACGATGCGTGGATGTCAAAAATGGTAAAATTCAAGTTGCGTTTTTTTTGGTATCCAATAAACCATTGGAAAAAAACTGTGAAATAGTTGTATGGTGCAAATTTGAGTTTCACTGATTTATAGATCAATCGAAAATCTTTCCTATTCTATGGTGGAAATTTTGGAAAAAATGATGCGTGGGCGTGAAATATGGAAAAAACTGACTTTTATCAAGTTGTGCCGCATAAACCGTTGAAAAAATGTATGAAACAGCGTCGTGATGAACATTCTGATTGGAGGTATCGATAGAGCTCATTTAGCGCTTTAATTATTCATCGTGAAAAAATCAAAAATATTAATGCGTGGGCGTGAAGTATGTAATTGAAAATTGGAAGTTTACTTTGCGATTTTTATGCTTTCAGATAAATACGTGAGATTATGATCTGGTGCCATTTAGGGTATGTTTGATCGAAAGAATATCTAATGGGCTTGAATATTTACATTATATTAAAATTGATCCGTACACAATTTATGATTCCCATATTTTTCTCTTAGAAACAATGTTTTGTTAGAGTATTTTGGAATCGGGTCTGGCAGATCGATAGAGGAGGCCGAGCATTTTCATAATCTAAGGTCAAAACTTCAAAAAAATAGACGCGTGAGCGTGATCTAAGTTGTGGAAAATCATGTGTAGCCGAATTTTCGTCATACGAAAGATTTTGATGTAATGAACAACTTGGAACATGATGATTTGAAGACTATTCGGTATTATGGGGCGAAAGAGGAGGTCAAAAGCTATAATTTGAGCTGGCTATGTGTTGGAAAAATTGATATTGTGGGGGCGTATTGACCGTAAAAATAATTCTTTGACGTTTGGTTCCAGACAAACGTTGAAAAACGTTGAAAACGTTGGAAAAATAGTATAAATGGGTTATCTATTTAAAATTTGATATTGCAGATTTATAGAGTAAAATGAGCGCTTTCATAATCTGAGGTGAAAAGTCCGGAAAAATAGACGCGCGGGCGTAATCTAGATCATAGAAAATTATGCATTGTCGAATTTTCGTCATACGAAAGATTTTGAAGTAATATACAACTTGGAACTTGATGATTTGAAGAATACTCGGTATGATAGGTCGAAAGAGAAGGTCAAGAGCTACAATTTGATTTGGCTATGTGTTGGAAGAATTGATATTGTGGGGGCGTATTGACCAAAAATAATTATTTGACGTTTGGTTCCAGAAAACGTTGAAAAAATAGTATAAATGGGTTATCTATTCAAAATTTGATTTTGCAGATTTATAGAGGAAAATGAGCGCTTGCATAATCTGAGGTGGAAAATCCAAAAAAATAGACGTAGGCGCGTAGTATACGTCATAGAAAACTTGCCGCGTTGCCGAAAACCATTTTTCTCCAATTTTCTATCTGATAAACAACTTAGAAAATGATGATTTGAAGAAAATGTGGTGTGATGGATCGAAAGAGAAGATCGAGGGCTATAATTTATATGCATTATGATATCGATTGATATCCATTTACAATAAATTGAAAGTATAACTTATTAAAACTGAATTGAATATTGAAGATTATAGAATATTTTGTACATTTTTCAATTAAAATCCACTCGAAAGACTCGGGCGAGCGACAGCGAGCGAGAGATCATTGCTAGTTTTCATAAAAATACAGTATCTTTTCAATATTTCGGTCGCTGATCTTGAAGGCTCTAACTAGAATTTTTCAAATCCGAGGCCGGATTCGTAATCAGCAACCTCAAAAACCCCCACTTTTCGACAAAATTCAATTTTTTTTTCCAAATTTTTATCAAGTTATCTTAGAGGCTCTAATTTGTATTTTCAAAATTTGAGGCCGGATTTGTAATCAGCGACCTCGAAAACCCATGTAAACCAATTTTCGACAAAATTCAATTTTTTTCCAAATTGTTGTCAGGTGATCTTAGAGGCTCTAATCTTAATTTTCAAAATCTGAGGCCGGATTCGTGATCAGCGACCTCAAAAACCCATGTAAACCAATTTTCGACAAATTTCAATTTTTTTCCAAATTGTTGTCAGGTGATCTTAGAGGCTCTAATCTTAATTTTCAAAATCTGAGGCCGGATTCGTGATCAGCGACCTCAAAAACCCATGTATACCAATTTTTGACAAAATTCAATTTTTTTCCAAATTTTTGTTAGGTGATCTTAGAGGCTTGATCTAATTCGAATTTTCAAAATCTGAGTCCGGATTTGTAATCAGCGACCTCGAAACCCCATGTATACCAATTTTCGACAAAATTCAATTTTTTTCCAAATTTTTGTCAGGTGATCTTAGAGGCTTGATCTAATTCGAATTTTCAAAATCTGAGGCCGGATTTGTAATCAGCGTCCTCGAAAACCCATGTATACCAATTTCCAACAAAATTCCATTTTTTTCCAAATTTTTATCAGGTGATCTTAGAGGCTCTAATTAGAATTTTTAGAATTTCAGGCCGGATCCACTATGAGCGACCTCAAAAACATATGTATACCAATTTCTAAAAGAAACCATCGAGCAAAAGCCGTTTAACCCATTAGCGCCCAAACGGCCACTCGACGGCCGTTTTTTTGAGCGATAAATTTCATATGGTTATAATGGTTCAAAAAATTTGGGAAGAACATTTTCTTGTGCAACATTTTGTCAGCTTTCCGATTCCGTTACTTTTATCTCGATTAAATAAACGCCTTCATTGTTATAAACAATTGATTGCAAAAAAACACAAAATTTCGGGTCAAAATTTTTTTTTGTGTCAACCGTAAAACATGGAAACCGGTCGCAACGAACCCCGGGAAGTGAATTTCGAGTGTCCATGGACCCTAAACTAAAAGTTGGCATAGTTCTTATTGTTCAAATTTATTGTTGGAAGACCCAAAATGGCAGCCGACCGAAAAAATTGTAGCTTTCAACTTGGCCATCGTTTTTCTCGAAAACTATGGGTCAAATCAGAAAATTCTTAGAAACGAAAAAGTCTTAGAATCGCCTGAAGAACACTCTTGATTTTTTAAAGAATTTTTTGATGAAATTTTTCAAAATTTTGATTTTTCAAATTCTCAAAAAAAACGCAAATTGCTTAAAAACTTCTGAAAAAATTTGAAAATTTTCTTTGAGTAATTTTAAGACTTTTTTGTTCTTATAATTTTTTGATTTGATCTATAGTTTTTGAGAAAAAAAATATAACGAAATTATTTTTTAGAAATTTTTCTGTGCGTTTCTTAGCCGGCTAATCGAAAAATTTATAGGAACAAAAAAGATCTAAAATTACTCAGAGAACATTCTCAAATTTTCTCAGAAGTTTTAAAGCAATTTGCGTTTTTTGAAAATTTAAAAGATCAGAATTTCGAAAAATTTCATCAAAAAATTTTGAAAAAATTCGAGAGTGTTTTGCAGGTGATTCTAAGACTTTTTTGTTCTTAAGAATTTTTCGATTTGACCCATAGTTTTCGAGAAAAACAACTGCCAAGTTGAAAGCTACAATTTTTTCGGTCGGCCGCCATTTTGGGTCTTCCAACAATAAATTTGAACAATTAGAACTATGCCAACTTCCAGTTTAGGGTCCATGGACGCTCGAAATTCACTTCCCGGGGTTCGTTGCGACCGGTTTCCATGTTTTACGGTTGACACAAAAAAAAAGTTTGACCCGAAATTTTGTGTTTTTCTGCAATCAATTGTTTATAACAATGAAGGCGTTCATGTAATCGAGATAAAAGTAACAGAATCGAAAAGCTGACAAAATTTTGCACAAGAAAATATTCTTCCTAAATTTTTTGAACCATTATAACCATATGAAATCTATCCCTCAAAAAAACGGCCGTCGAGCGCGCTCGAGCGGCCGTTTGGGCGTTAATGGGTTAACGTAAATAGTTAACTTGACATGTTACATTCTGATGACATGTAAATTACGTGAAAATCACCTAATCATTGAAAGAGACGCACTACGGCTATCACATAGCGTGCATAAGACTTCTCAAGAGATTCGTGAACTGAATTTTATGTGAAATTCAAAACTCGCCTGAGTTGGCCTCTTCTTGCACGGACGGCGAGTTGGCCCCTTCTTACACGGACTGCGAGTTGGCCCCTTTTTGCACGGACGGCGAGTTGGCCCCTTTTTGCCCGGCCAGCGAGTTGGCCCCTTCTTCTTCGGGACGCTGAGTTGGCCCCTTTTTGCTCGGAGGCGACGATTTGTTGTTCAATGTTTATTGAATCTATATCTACATGTTTAGGAAAAACGTATAGAAACCATTCAAGTAACAGAACATTATTCTGTCAATAATTCGCAAAATATGAATATAT
This sequence comes from Aphelinus atriplicis, assembly GCA_020882685.1. Classification (NCBI taxonomy): domain Eukaryota; kingdom Metazoa; phylum Arthropoda; class Insecta; order Hymenoptera; family Aphelinidae; genus Aphelinus; species Aphelinus atriplicis. Next base: position 229,899 of record JAJGQD010000039.1, read on the forward strand.
TTGCGATGAATATTATTCGCGAATCCCAGCTATGAACACCCTCATCTCTGATTTGCAAAAACATTCTTCCGAAAAATCAATATTTCTTACATACTATTCAGTATTACAAATTCAGGAAAACACAATAAGTTTTACCGAGACTCGGAACATTTGTATTGGGAGGGTGAAAGGTTATGGCGAGTTCCATTTAGTGTAAGTTTACATATACAAAATTGCATCTTCAGGATAAATGGTCGACTTTTGTTGGTATGTGAAGTCAAAATGAAGTGAAAATACACTGCCTGTCGAGAAACTGTGAAACAACGGGCCTGTGTCAACTATGTATATGTTAATTCCATTGACAGAAAATAATGAAGAAAAAGAAGTGAAATCAAATAAATAAATTTCAATCGAAGAGTCGTGTTACGCTATTATTTACTCACATACATCATTTGATAACTTTTCACTTAATATACTATTAATTGTGAATGAAATTTGCAAAAATATTTGTTTAGTAGTGAGATAAACACCCTAGTTGGATACTTGGTATTTGATTTGATTTCATTAATTTCTTGAGTCATAATTAACAGAATGAACTGTAATATGAAATAGTAGAGGATGGGTAAAATATTCCTTGGATGTAATCCGTTTCTATATCCAAAAAAAAATATATTACTTCGCTTCATATGATTTTATATAAATTTTTTATTTTGTATTGATGAGAATGGAATTTGTTTGAAATCCGTGATAGAGGAACTTAGGCAAAAAAAAGTAATTATATTATGCTATGAACGCCTCACATACTTTTGACATTAAACAGATATCTTTATATTTCTTTCGACTAAAACAAAAATAATTTGAACAAGAAATTATTCAACAACGAATCGTATGATACCGAACATACTTTTCGTCAACGTAGACCTTTCCCAAAGGTATAATTTCATCATAAAAAAGAAATTTAGTGAATTGGAGTATTTAATTCGATTTGAACTATTCATAATCGAGATACGAAACCTAAGTGTATAGGGCGTTTTGCCTCAATCCTCTCAGCGCTGCACGCGAGCGCCAAATCATGCCGTTTTCAACTTTTGTTTACGATGCCAAAATGTAACTGAGAAAATACCTCAATAAGTCATTTCAATGAAGTTTTTTCTCAGTTATTCAACGGTGTAATCAGCTTTCCGAAAATTCCCCATTTTTATTACGAAAAAATATAAAACATCTCATAATTCAAAAAGTATATTTTCAATATTATTTTTTATGATTCCAATCGAAAGCTAAAGATTTTTTATGTAGAAAAAGATTTTTCCAAAGAGTGCTCAAACAATTTTCTCTAATAAATAAACGCAGAAACTTCGAAGAGTAGACGCAGCGATACTCCAGCGCGCAGCCCGCGCGAGCCCAAAATCATGCTCTTTTCAACTCTCCCCAACAATACTAGAATGCATATGAAAAAATTTTTCAATGAGTGGTTCGGGTGTAATTTTCTCCTAGCTTTCCAACGGGGACACCGTTGATTGTTATCAATTGTTCGAAGCAAAACGAATCTCTCAAAAACGCTCTAGTGAATGTGCGCTTAGAATTTGAAGTTAAAGAAAATTTCTCCGCAAACACCGCCGCTTATTGTCTAATTATTCATGATCGAATCGTTGAATATAATCCAATGAGTGGGGATGTGAGGAAAGTTATATAAATTGTCTAGTTTACACTTGCAACGTTCATTCTCTCTCAAGATGGTGTACGTTGTGGATATGCAAGGCTTTAAGCAGCCAGGCAACGATTATGTTCTCAAAGAATTGGCTATTCTTCCACTCAGTGGAAATACTTAGCTTATCGTATTCTTATTCAAAGCACCGTTTTCTTGGAAACGTCTCACTGACAAATACAAGGGATATAATACTTGGCTTCAACACCATCACGGAATACCCTGGACTACTGGTGATCGAGAATACAACACGATATGAGCAAGCCTCTGAGAACAATCACATGACGCTGAAAAAATATATGTATCAGGCTCGATACAAAAGAAATAGTTGGAGCTCTTTAGATTCAATATTCATGATCTAGCAGAAATGGACTATCCCCCATTGGATAGGATTAAACTTCACACAGTCTGCTCTAATCACAACGGGACATACAAGGACTGTTGTGCTCATAAGAATGTTACACAAAATATCAGAACTTCCATTTCCCGAATCTATGGATTGCTTATAATCAATCATTTCAAGTAGGCGCAGAAGTTCTCATGCACTATCGTTAGGACAAAGTAGATACTAATGCATTCAAATCCACCAGAATTCATCTTTGATAGAGTTTCCTAGCTCAGTTAAACTTGCTAAGCGGATACTATTGCAGGGGGGTTGTAGTGCATGCGGTTTCTGGTGCACTGCACTAGAATCCACATGCACTAGAACCCCCCTGCAATAGTATCCGCTTAGCTATACTACTCATAATAAATAATAATTTTATCGGGCCTTGTGGACGATACGAAAGTGATATTGCGAGAGAAAAAATTCAACGCTCCCCGGGCTGGATTCAAACCAGCGTCCTCTTGATTTCCGGCCAGTTGAGCTACCATCATCTGCGCTACCGTGAAGACAACTGTTCGTCACATCCCTAGACCATGAATTCATCACTCTCGCAATAAAACTCATGTACAAGATCAAAGATTTTCGATCGCTAAATCCGCAAGATCAAGGTCTGGTTATTTATGGGTAAATAAGAAATCTGCAATAATACGATCTTGATCGTGCGAATTCGTCGATCGAAAGAATCTTCGATCGAGTGTATGGATGATATTGCGAGAAATGAAGTAATGCTTCAGGGATGTGACAAGCTGCTGTCTTTCCGGTGGCGCAGCTGGTAGCGCAACTGACCGGAGATCAGGAGGACACTGGTTCGAAACCAGCCTGGGGGGCTTTGAATTTTTTGAATATTACTTTGAGATAGCCCACCAAGCTTGATAGAATTTATTATTCATCGTTTCTAAACTTGTAGACGTTAAAAAATAATCATTTGTTAATCATACAGGATACAATAGATAGAATACAAAATTCAACGCTCGAATTGTCTATGATTATTAAGATAATCGTACTTACTTGGAGACTCGTGAGACTAGAAACACAATCCGTTGTATCGATATCATTCAAGTTAATGCTTGATCTTTCCATTTCAGCATACATTCCAAAAGGCAATTTCCGTAAACATTCTAATTTCATGATATGCATTTTGCTTCTGAGATGTTTAGCCAAATGTCCATGAATTCGAAAAGCTGATTTGCAATCTGTACACTTAAATGGTCGAGGATTGTTTGCTGTAGCAGTTCCAAAAGTCGAAGTCATATTAACCTTTAAATAAATGAAGAGTCATTTATCATCAATTCTCTCTGCAGTTCTAAGATAGTATTTCCATGATAATCTAAGGGAGGAGCCCCTGCTCAATTCACTCGCCAATTCCCATTTTTATTTCGTACTGAGGCTATGATCACTGATACGTAAGTTGATATTTCATATCTCTCATTACGTGGAGCACTTTACTGATAACATGAGATCTGGTAGAAAATTGACCGAGCAAGAGGGACTGATCTCCAAAATCTATGTCTGTAGGCAGCAGCTTATTGCCACTACCCAAATTTATTTGTGATTAATACTTTTTAGTACGCAAGTAGATTCATTTGGAGATCATTATAAAAATATATGATTAATGGGGAATAAAACACGATAAGAGTTATGACTTGAATACCGTAGATAAAGGTTGTTTCAAACTCGGGCGTACCTCTAGAAACTACATCCACAAAAAGAGGGAATAGCTCTAGCTCGGATTTTATGCGTCACGCGATGACTTTGATAAAATTCGGATTACCAAACACTTTACCCTGCCAAATCTCCATTCCACATTCAAAACCTCACCTGGAAATCTTGTTTCCAAAAATATGTAACCTTTCTGTTCTCTCACTACTCTCTTCATTCGCTAAAACAAATAAATGAATGAGTGGAACAATAACAAAGAATAAATAATAGTTGCAACGAATCGGTTTTGGATTCTGACTAGTAATTTCAATAAATAAAATACAATATAATATTAGACAGTGGAAACAGAAGTTTCCATCCACATAGTCAAGACACGAATACAGAGTGGCGTGAGCTCAGCGAAAAGTTCTTGTATGGGGAAATCTCACAAATACGGTGAATTGGTGTCCCTTGGATTCATCAACTGAATTATGTAATTTTTTCACATTTCCCAGAGCATGGATTTTTCTTCAACGCGAGAGGAATACACAGAAATCAGAGAGAATAAAATGGATGATAGAAAGAAAAGTACACTACGACCAATATTGGAAAGGCCAAAAATCAAAGATCTAATTTGTCCATTCCAATTACGGAACATGGTTTGTGGGCTACATAGCATTCAACATATCTCTATAAACAATATTGAAAAATTGTAGAAGTTACCTCAGGAGGCGAGGCATGCGAAATTCTTATCCCGGCGGATGTGCGGCCAATATCAAGTATGCAGTTGTTCGAATTCGTGTTGCTTATTTTTTCCATGGAAATAATGTTCAGCTTTGACCCAATAACAAAGTTACAGCAAGTTGCTGATTACGATCAGTGGTGTTCTAATGCATTATATTTTCGGAAAAAATAGAGTTAGCTTAAGCAGAAACAGATGCACCGACAAATACAGGAATACAACTGGTACCAATCTTGTTACGTGAAGTGTCACACGACTTAGAACTGCGAGTATTTTCCTTAGCACACTTTTAAGAGAAATACGGATTCCTTGGGGATGTTTGTTTCTCATCATCTTATCAAGAATATTTTGAGAGAGCGATAAAGTTGTAACAGTGAATTAAGCGTAAAAAATCATGAACGAAAAATTAGTACAACTTTTCCGAATATCCACAATTTTCTAGAAACGTCTACCACATATTTGTGAATAGTTTATCGTTTCTCCAAACATTTCAACATAGAATCGCTTTTTCGAGAAGGAATTCTCATATGAAAAGTGATGGCCTGTAGAGTGAAGCCAGTTAACTCGCGATTTGATTGGTTTAGACCGAATCACGTGATCTACGATGCGAGGGGTCTAGATATAGGTATGAAGTGAGATGTATATAGGTATAATCAGCTTGACTTGTATCGTGATTGCATTTTGCATAGCATCAGTGACGTGTAGTGCCAGTGTCAAGCAAGGTGTATGCACTATGCAATATGCAACACCTGCATGTAATTTTCATGTAATATACATTTCCTCTCTGGATGCAGCCATCGTGACCACTAGTATACGTGTCCTCTTTGGATGCAGACATCATCACCGCAAGAACAAGGGAGTTGAATCCGTCGGCATGAACAAGATCCAGGACGATAGAACACTTCAGGATTCGGTAAAATAGTAAGACTGAATAGTAAGTTTTATAAAATATATTGATTTTCATCCTCAGTATTTTTTAACCCATGAAAAACCAGGCAAAACCTGGCAAAGATTTCGAGAAACGAACTATGCCATCCTTTGCATAACCAAAAAAAATATCCGTGTTTTTTCTTTTGTCGATTACAATTGTTTATAACGAATTATTTAAACAAACAACCCAAAATGTCATAATTCTGCAAAACTGAATGCGGATATCGACTCTACGGACAAAAACACGACATTTTGGGTTATTTGTTTGAAAAATTGGTTATAAACAAGTGTAATCGACAAAAAAAAAACGCCAGTACTTTCATTTTTGGTTATGCAATGGATGGCGTAGTTCGTTTCTCGATATCTCTGCCAGATTTTGCATGGTATTTGGCATGGTCAATGCCCGCTTCCCGGAGCACGATTGTTTATCATCATTCTACACTAACAAATTGAACTCTGATAAAAAAACTTTAAATAGATTTTTGTCGTGATTTTGCCCGTGCAATCGATATCCGCATTCGGTTTTGCAAAATTACAACATTCTGGGTTATTTGTTTAAATAATTTGTTATAAACAATTGTAATCGACAAAAGAAAAAATACGGGTATTTTTTTTTGGTTATGCAAAGGAAGGCATAGTTCGTTTCTCGATATCTCTGCCAGGTTTAGCCTAGTTTTAAAGGGTTAATTTTGAGCGGCCATTGTTTTCGGTCAGGTTAGTTTTTAACTTTTAGCTTCTTACGTTTATTTAACGTTTATTTGAATACCATTCAGTAAATACTCATTTACCAATAGTCCAAAGGTGAAATAAAATTTGATTTCCATTTGGAGTAGTGTTATGAAGCATAATATGATGTAGTAAATCTATGTAACGTCTACTCAAAGATAGATAACTGACTTTGTAGCGGGTGTGTTCGATCAAGGGCGCTTAGCGGGCAGAGAGCCCGCAGGCGCCGCGCAGAAGGGCGGGCCGTGTGATCCGCTCGCCTCAGTGCCCGCGCTGAGTAACGCCCTCTCCCGTCTCTCCGGTGAACGAGTGCGATCAGTCTCGTGTCAGCAACGGAGAGAGGAGGGCAGGGCGCCCCAACAAGGGGCTGCGCGCAGGAGCGCGCGGACCCCGGAAAGAGGCCACTCCAGGCCCACATGGAACGGTCTCCAGTGGCTGCGCGCAGGAGCGCGTGGACCTCAGAGAGAGGCCACTCCGGCCCCACACGGAGCGGCCCCCAGCAGAGAGCTCCGCGCCAACGCGATTGGCCGAGCGCGCAGGAGTGGGGGAAATCCACGCCCACCGCGGCCGGCGAGCTACCCCCCGCACGGGTATATAAGAGGCCACCCACGCAGCAACAGGCAGTCTACTTCGGCTACTTCAACGCTGACCAGTTAGGGAGCACAGCTCGATCCACGATCGGGAGGATTCCGGTCACTGGCACAGTGTTAAGGTACCATAGATTCGCCGCACGGAAGCGCATCCAGGCCAGCGCGCCTTGGAACGTGGACCGACGGCAGCACACATACCCCTTTGTACGCTAAGAGGCACAAACGGCCCTTCTCAGAGCCAGCTCCCGATGTACCTTGAATAAACTCTCATATTTTCCACTTAAAACTATCGTCTCGCAATACTCGCCACTCACCCCCGAACATCCTAACGGGATTAACCCCCTGTTACAAATTGAATTAAATCTACTCCATTTCAATTATAACTTCCATTTCAAACTCAATATTCAATGCAGTTTTACTTATGAATTTTGGAGGAGACAAAATGCAGAAAAAAACAGGAATCAATATTTTGGATTTCCATTTTGTCAGAATTTTAAAGCATTCATTTTTATATTCGATATGACATGATTTTGTACATTTTCAGTTGAAGGTTCGTGAAAATGTACATTATTTCAAATTTTCACGAACCTCCAACTAAAAATGTACAAAATCATGAGCCGTCATCTTGAATACAGAATTTCGAAAATCTGATGTTAGATTTATCATCAGCGCTCCCAAGAATCCATTAGTCCAAATTTTCACGATTCTCCGACTAAAAATGTACAAAATCATGAGCCGCAATCTTGAAACCGCCATCTTGGATACGGAATTTTGAGAATTTGATGTCAGAATCGTTATCAGCGACATTGAAAACCCCTGTATACGGAATTTCAAAGGAATATATCGAATATGAAAATGAATGCTTTAAAATATTGATAAAATGAAAATCCAAAATATTGATTCCCGTTTTTGAACGCCATTTTGCTGAAAAAAATCATAGTCGAAAAAACTCAACGAATTTGGAAAGTTCAAGTATTTTGTGCACTCTGGTGCATACTTGCGACGGTAAAAATAAAATTCCTTCTTCCTCTGATTTTGGATTGAAAAAAAAAGTGCTCCGAAAAATCGCATTTTTTATTTTAATTTGTTAATTGTTTATTGAAAATCAATTTCTTTAGTCTTTTTAACCATTGTATCGTGTAGAGCATACCCGAAAATAGTAGGAATGACTATTTTGCAATAAACCTTCCGTCTTATTCATCAAAATATTTGAGCTCGAACGTACCAATAAAATTTCTGCAATCTGGGACTTAATGGGTTAATAAGAAAGATTTTGGCATTCCCGCGGAATGGCATTTTTGTGCGACCGCACATGGGAAGGAAGCATGCGATGGAATTGAAGCTAATGTGAAACGAGGTGCTAAACGAGCAAGTTTAAAATGCTCTGCGAATAATCATATTTTAACCGCAGAAGGTTTATTTGAATGGGCAAGAAATTACTGTAAAAAAATCATGGTATTTTATAGTAAAAAAGAAGATTACGAGCAAGCTATACTGAAATTGAAAGAAAGATTTGATAAGAGTTTTGCTATACAAGGTACTCTGCAATTTCAAGCGTTCATACAAACTTCCGATGACAGACTGATGGTCAAAAAAATTTCATCTGCTGAGGAATATGAAATTTTTCCTAGATCAAAACGTACTGAAAAAGTAGTTCAGTTGAAATATAGTATGGCAAAGTCTTCAATATCAAAGCCAAAACGGAGGTCAAAGAATGTGAAATGAAATAATGACCATATCTCAGTCCATAACCCAAATGAGTACATGATCTACGCTAGATAGTAGTTTATCCAACAGATAGAGACTTGTATGGATATTAAATATATTCCGATTTCCGCACTCTTGTAAGCAGAAGACTTGAGCTGGAGCGCGTGGAGTCAGCGCGGCGCAGCATGGCGCGGCGCATTTTCTCATGTTCGCTACTCAATTACTCGAATACAAAAAAAAAGTATGTTTTCAAAAGGTCTATATCAACGTAGAAAAACCTCAGCTTTCGATCTAGACTACTTAAAAGAATTAAAAAAAATAGGTTTCTGAGCCAATGGGAGCCTATGGGTTTTTGAGCCTATGGGGAGCCCCGTGGGGCGTTTTTGGTCAACTCTCCAGAGCCGGCGCGCGGACGCTAAAACCTCACGTTTTCGACGCTTATTTTCGACTCTATATGACCCATATCTAAATAATTTTGGATATGCTATCAATGTAGTTTTTTCTCAGCTTTCCGATGGTGAATTTAGTTTTCCAAATTTTTCACATTTTCACAGAAAAAAAACATAAAACAGGTCATATCTCAGAAACCTATTTTTTTTATACTTATTCGAGTATTCACAAGACACAATTTTCATTTTCGTAAAGATGTTTTATGAATTGTCCTCGCCTGCGTCTCCAGAGGAATTTTCAAATTGTCTTCATAATTGAATGTTATCCTGAATACGATGGATGAATGAGATATAGAATGTAGAATGTACTAAAAATAATTCATGTAGTGAATCTGTGTCTCGTCTACTCAAACGTAGACAATTGATTTGAATGAACTCAAGTGCAATAGAGTCAACATTACTGATTAAAGGGGGGATATACAGTAAAAACGAGAAAAAAAACTCATTTTTGAAAATCGTTTTTCAAGGGTAGTTTTTAATCAAATCTATCGAAACTTTCTAATAATTATAAGTTGATCCATGTAGTATACAAAAATATTTTTTTTTAATTTTTTTCAACAAAATAGAAGCCGTTAGATAGCGTTGAAAAAGTACCTCTATTTTGCTTGTGCCGGCTCTCCTGGTCGCAATTTTGATCTGAAATCTAAAAATCAAAGAAATATACATGAATTATATTCACAGTTAGTAAATGAATTAAAAAACGAACGAAAAAAAAACTTGCACTTTTGGCATAACTTTTTCGAAAAACTCAATTTTTTCCCGCCATTTTATCACATTTTTCAATATGTAATAATAAAATATTACAATAATTTTCGATTCATCTAATAAGTAATACTATAATAAAGAAATCTTATAAGTTTCAGCTCAATCGGATAATTAGTTTTCGAGTTATCACCGGCATAAACCCCAAAAATGCAGTTTTGAGAAAAATGCGTTGAAAGTTTTAAATTATCGTTAAATCGTACTTACACTTCAATCAGCAATTCCTTGGAAAAAACAGTTGGAGTTCGAATTTCGAAAAAAGGGTTTCAGGGGCGTATTCTACGGGAAATTCACTAACTTTTCATGTAAAAAAATCGATTTTTTTTGTCACTCTAACTGTATATCCCCCCCCCTTAAACAATTTAGAGTCATATACTTGAGAGATAGCTCTGGAGATGCAAGTCAGAATAACTTATGAATCTTTTTTGTAACAGAAAAAATCAACTCCATCATTCACAAGAATTACATGAATTATTTTCAGTGAAAGTTCAGAAGGGGGAAAATGCAAATAAGAAACTCAAGTGCAAATTTTTTCTTTACGAAAAGTATCATACATTTTTTACACTCACACGGAGAGAAAATATGCAGTAAAAATTACCATGCACTTATAGTAACGCAAGGACAGACGGCTATAATAAGACTTTTTACATAACCTTTCAGAAACAATCACTAAGAAAAGCAAGAAAAACTACTAGACTAGATCGAAAAATTACTATGGACTATCGTAAAATTTATCACGTTGGAAATATTCACACACAAGTTGGAAATATTTCCTATAGGCTCATGTTTTCCTAAGAAAAATGGTAAATTAGCTCATAACGAGTGTTGTGCGCATGCGTGCCGGCTCGTCGAGTGCCCGCGTCGACAATTGAGGTTCCCGATTGAATAACTCGCACTACGCTCGAATTCATGTGTGGCGGTCGGGAGTGGGGATGTTTCGAACTAAAAATTGGAAGTAAAAAATTAAAAAATTTTAACATACTATCGTATTTGTCTCATTTAGGCGCACATGACATTCTTACATTGACGATTTCTATGTCTGGATTGTTTTTTACCAGATAAATAACAATTTTTGGTATTTTTATCATATTGATATGATTAAGGTATACGTGTGCCTTCAATAGCGCAAAGCCGAGTTGTCACCTTGCTCTAATCCGACGGGATAAAAACTTCAGTAAAGAATGCGCAGGTACAACTGGGACGTTCCACGTCAAGTGAGCATGGTCAAAATTTTTTTCGAAATTCTGCATTGACAAATTGATTGGTATCCATCCCCAGAATACTCAAAAATTTTCTCAGATTTTTAGGTGCATGTATGTGGAAGTTAGTCTATGCACTCAAAACCTGAATTATTCAAAATTTAACTTTTTTCTCAATTTTGAGAGCCCAAATAATCTTGTATTAGTGTGAAAATGTAAAAAACTTGAGAACAAAAATTATACTGAAACATGTTTCAACCAGTTTGGCTATGTTCGCCCACTTATTTTTGACCTTTCAAGTTATACGTACAAACCTTTGTTCGATAGCTTGAAAATGGTCTCATACATTTTTTGGAGAAATTCCAATAGCTCCTGCAATTAATTGTTTAAATCTGCAATATCACAATCGCCTTCTTGTTAGTTTCAACATATCAAGTCCACGATGAAGCTCACAGTGAGGATATCATGCCTTCGGGTCATCAATCTCAGCCAAACTCTACAGATATGTTCCCTGACACTGGATCAAGCTACCGGTAGAGTTTGGAGTTCCAGCGCTGCCTTGTTATAGAACTTTTTATGACTTTAGACTGAGGCAGCTATATATAGATATACATATCTGCCTTGATTTGTCTAAAATTCACATAATTTTCATAATTTCATCAAGAAAATGATGTATTTTACTTTGTTTGGTACTATGAATAAATATTAACTCATGTAATTGACTTATATTGTGTGAACTGCAAGGCTAAGGTTGGAAAAGCTATTGACTGGTTGTCTCAAATCACATTCCTGGTTAATGTTTATAATCCCTGTTGAAAAAAAATACATGGATATCCTAGTAGGAAATCCACGTGGATTGAACTAGGATCCTACTTGGATCCAACTAGGATCCTACATGGATTTTGTACTAGGAAATCCAAGTATGATCCGAGTGGATTTCATATCAATCCACGTGGATTTCGGGCTAATCCACGTGGATTTCGGAAAAAATCGACGAGAATTAACAGCATGTTCTCAGGCGAATCCACGTAGGTTTATGATCATTCCACGTGGATTTTCGAAGAATCCACGTGGATTTCCGAAGAATCTACATGGATTTCCGAAGAATCCACATGGATTTTCCGAATCATTTTCGTGCAAATCCACGGGATCAATTCATAATTCTACGTGGACTTTTGATGAATCCACGTGGATTTCCGATAAATCCACATGGATTTCCGAAGAATCCACATGGATTTTCCGAATCATTTTCGGGCAAATGCACGTGGACTTTTGATGAATCCACGTGGATTTTTGATGAATCCACGTGGATTTGCCCGAAAATGATTCGAAATATCCACGTGGATTCTTCGGAAATCCATGTGGATTTATCGAAATCCACGTGGATTCATCAAAAATCCACGTGGAATTATGAAAAGTTCACGTGGATTTGCCCGAAAATGATTCGAAAAATCCATGTGGATTCTTCGGAAATCCACGTGGAATTATGGAAAGATCCCGTGGATTTGCCCGAAAATGATTCGGAAAATCCATGTGGATTCTTCTGAAATCCACGTGGATTTCCGATAATTCCACGTGGATTTATGAAAAGTCCACGTGGATTTGCCCGAAAAAGATTCGAAAAATCCACGTGGAGTTACTCGAAAATGATTCGAAAAATCCACGTGGATTCATCAAAAATCCACGTGGAATTCTGAAAAGTTCACGTGGATTTGCCCGAAAATGATTCGGAAAATCCATGTGGATTCTTCGGAAATCCACGCGGATTTCCGATAAATCCATGTGGATTCATGAAAAGTCCACGTGGATTTGCCCGAAAATCATTCGAAAAATCCACGTGGATTCTTCGGAAATCCACGTGGATTTATCGGAAATCCACGTTGATTTATCCATAATCCACGTGGATTCATCAAAAATTCACGTTGATTTACCCGAAAATGATTCGAAAAATCCACGAGGATTCATCAAAAGTCCATGTGGAATTATGGAAAGATCCCGTGGATTTGCCCGAAAATGATTCGAAAAATCCAAGTGGATTTACTCGAAAATGATTCGAAAAATCCACGTGGATTCATCAAAAATCCACGTGGAATTATGAAAAGTTCACGTGGATTTGCCCGAAAATGATTCAGAAAATCCATGTGGATTCTTCGGAAATCCACGTGGAATTATGGAAAGATCCCGTGGATTTGCCCGAAAATGATTCGGAAAATCCATGTGGATTCTTCTGAAATCCACGTGGATTTCCGATAATTCCACGTGGATTTATGAAAAGTCCACGTGGATTTGCCCGAAAATGATTCGAAAAATCCACGTGGATTCATCAAAAATCCACGTGGAATTATGAAAAGTTCACGTGGATTTGCCCGAAAATGATTCGGAAAATCCATGTGGATTCTTCGGAAATCCACGTGGAATTATGGAAAGATCCCGTGGATTTGCCCGAAAATGATTCGGAAAATCCATGTGGATTCTTCTGAAATTCACGTGGATTTATCGGAAATCCACGTTGATTTATCCATAATCCACGTGGATTCATCAAAAATTCACGTTGATTTACCCGAAAATGATTCGAAAAATCCACGAGGATTCATCAAAAGTCCATGTGGAATTATGGAAAGATCCCGTGGATTTGCCCGAAAATGATTCGGAAAATCCATGTGGATTCTTCTGAAATCCACGTGGATTTCCGATAAATCCACGTGGATTTATGAAAAGTCCACGTGGATTTGCCCGAAAAAGATTCGAAAAATCCACGTGGAGTTACTCGAAAATGATTCGAAAAATCCACGTGGATTCATCAAAAATCCACGTGGAATTATGAAAAGTTCACGTGGATTTGCCCGAAAATGATTCGGAAAATCCATGTGGATTCTTCGGAAATCCACGTGGAATTATGGAAAGATCCCGTGGATTTGCCCGAAAATGATTCGGAAAATCCATGTGGATTCTTCTGAAATCCACGTGGATTTCCGATAATTCCACGTGGATTTATGAAAAGTCCACGTGGATTTGCCCGAAAATGATTCGAAAAATCCACGTGGATTTACTCGAAAATGATTCGAAAAATCCACGTGGATTCATCAAAAATCCACGTGGAATTATGAAAAGTTCACGTGGATTTGCCCGAAAATGATTCGGAAAATCCATGTGGATTCTTCGGAAATCCACGTGGAATTATGGAAAGATCCCGTGGATTTGCCCGAAAATGATTCGGAAAATCCATGTGGATTCTACTGAAATCCACGTTGATTTATCCATAATCCACGTGGATTCATCAAAAATTCACGTTGATTTACCCGAAAATGATTCGGAAAATCCATGTGGATTCTTCGGAAATCCACGTGGAATTATGGAAAGATCCCGTGGATTTGCCCGAAAATGATTCGGAAAATCCATGTGGATTCTTCTGAAATCCACGTGGATTTCCGATAAATCCACGTGGATTTGCCCGAAAATGATTCGAAAAATCCACGTGGATTTACTCGAAAATGATTCGAAAAATCCACGTGGATTCATCAAAAATCCACGTGGAATTATGAAAAGTTCACGTGGATTTGCCCGAAAATGATTCGGAAAATCCATGTGGATTCTTCGGAAATCCACGTGGAATTATGGAAAGATCCCGTGGATTTGCCCGAAAATGATTCGGAAAATCCATGTGGATTCTTCTGAAATCCACGTGGATTTCCGATAAATCCACGTGGATTTATGAAAAGTCCATGTGGATTCATCAAAAATCCACGTGGAAATATGAAAAGTCCACGTGGATTTGCCCGAAAATGATTCGAAAAATCCACGTGGATTCTTCGGAAATCCACGTGGATTTATCGGAAATCCACGTGGATTCTTCGAAAATCCACGTGGAATGATCATAAACCTACGTGGATTCGCCTGAGAACATGCTGTTAATTCTCGTCGATTTTTTCCGAAATCCACGTGGATTAGCCCGAAATCCACGTGGATTGATATGAAATCCACTCGGATCATACTTGGATTTCCTAGTAGAAAATCCATGTAGGATCCTAGTTGGATCCAAGTAGGATCCTAGTTCAATCCACGTGGATTTCCTACTAGGATATCCATGTATTTTTTTTCAACAGGGATTTCATGTGTAAATAACTTGCATGTGATTTCAGACCACCCGTCAACAGCTGTTCACACAATATAAGTGAAACCATAAGTTAATATTCATTCATAGTACCAAACAAGGTGAAATACATCATTTTCTTGATGAAATTATGAAAATTATGTGAATTTTAGACAAATCAAGGCAGATATGTATATCTATATATAGCTGCCTCAGTCTAAAGTCATAAAAAGTTCTATAACAAGGCAGCGCTGGAACTCCAAACTCTACCGGTAACTTGATCCAGTGTCAGAGAACATATCTGTAGAGTTTGGCTGAGATTGATGACCCGAAGGCATGATATCCTCACTGTGAGCTTCATCGTGGACCTGATATGTTGAAACTAACAAGAAGGCGATTGTGATATTGCAGATTTAAACAATTAATTGCAGGAGATATTGGAATTTCTCCAAAAAATGTATGAGACCATTTTCAAGCTATCGAACAAAGGTTTGTACGTATAACTTGAAAGGTCAAAAATAAGTGGGCGAACATAGCCAAACTGGTTGAAACATGTTTAATTAATAGAGTAGCCTATCCGGATGGAGGATTCTGGTGTCAAACAATTTTTTTTTATAATCTTTGTAGTATTCAGCATAATTTTTGTTCTCAAGTTTTTTACATTTTCACACATATACAAGATTATTTGGGCTCTCAAAATTGAGAAAAAAGTTAAATTTTGATTAATTCAGGTTTTGAGTGCATAGACTAACTTCCACATACATGCACCTAAAAATCTGAAAAAATTTTTGAGTATTCTGGGGATGGATACCAATCAATTTGTCAATGCAGAATTTCGAAAAAAATTTTGACCATGCTCACTTGACGTGGAACGTCCCATATACACTAACACTAGGTGGCACTTTGCTTCTCGCGAGTGCTGGAGTTAGTGATTGGTGGACAGTATTCCTAAAAGAAGTTTCCCAAAGAATTTTTTTCCCCGAAGGCCGTTTTCCCCAATCAATATTTCTCCCAAAGTATGATTTTCCCGAAAAACTTATAGAACAACAGCTCCGCATATTGGATAGGACGTAGTGTAACAAACTTCACTTTGTTTATACTCTCGTTTCTTGTATTTCTATTTTTAGTTGAAGATGAAGTACAATTGCATTTTCGTAGTGTACGCAACGATATACCTGTTGAAATCGATCCGATTGTTGGCTATTCTGAGGCAGGAAAACCAGGGCTCAGAATCCAAAGCCGCCTTCCAAGGTACCCACCTAGTTCATGGAATCACTATGACTCTGTATTGGAAGGTACGGCTCGCACTAATAATTTATCAGAAGCTTAGCATAACCGATTCCAGCTCGTAGTCGGAAAAGTGCATCCCAGCTTGTACGTATGCTTTAATGAACTAAGGAAAGAACAAGCGGGCAGCGAGATAATGCTACGCCAACTGCAGATCGATCAGCGCATGAAAAAAGGTACCGACAAGAAACGAAAGCAAATCGAGGCAAATATCGTGTCAATTGTTATGAAATATGGATATTTTCACAATGATGACATACACGAATGCTTAAAAACAGTTGGATTTCATATGAAATTTCAAATTGTACTTTCAATAAATACATTCTTAGAGTTTAGAAAGAATAGTTTTCAATTTATTCCTACATTCTGTTGCATGTGGAGGGCCGTTGTTTCCATCAATTTTTTTGGGAAAAACGGTCTCTGGGAAAAAAATTTATTGGGAAATCTGTTCCCCTACCGGAGTTAGTACCTCGTATGTATATAACGACAGAAATGTCAATATGTATACAACATGCGTTAATATAAATATAATATATCTAAATATCATGCGATCCCAGTGAAATCGTGCAATATAATTAACGAAGTTCACTAGGATCATCATGAAAAGAGTTATATACAGGGTGGGAAAGGAGTAGTAATACACCAAGAATGTGTATATAGAATATCAAAATTTGAATCGAATGTACTTTATACGAATGTGATCGGATTAATAATTAAAGCGCTATGAACAACGAAAGATGACCAATAAGAAATCAGGTCAGCTCGTAGAGGAGGAGCTATCCTGTATGACCTAGTATTATCGAAATTTACGAGACCTTTTTGCACCCTTTTTTATGCATGGGCAATGCACTGACAATACCGAAAAGTGGACACGTGCGATCCATATGTTTTGGCTTGCGTGGCTCGCCTTCTCTCGGAAGGACCTCGGAGACGCAGTTTACTACAGGAAAATTTAAACCCTGCCATAAACGATGCACTGGCCCCCGCCTATCCACTCGGCTTGAAAAATGTATACCTGCGACTGTTCTGGCATAGCCGGCAAGATAGTTTCATTTACTGGTGATATCGAGAATTTATCCTACAAGTATTTGTATGTGCTTCGCACAAATTTCGAAAGAAGGTCAATCTAGAGATCGATTATTTACACATATTCCAATCTAGAGACACTTTAGGCAGAGTTATCGAGCTCAGAAGATCATAGTGATTTACATTTCACGATTAGCTAATACGACCGTGGCTGGCATGTATCTGATTCAAATTCGGAACACGTATGTGCTTTGGATAATATCTACCGATTTTCAAGAATCACGCCCTCTGATTTTTCTGAAAATGTCAATGTGTAGACTGTACTAATATCTAGATTTTACTTTTATTATCCGAACGAGGGTCTATTGTTCCAAAAGGAAGGGGCTCTTTACCTGCATTGTGGGTGACGCACCGGTCATCGGTTTATGACTGTACAATCGTTAGCTAAGTTATCACGGGAATATAATTACAAATCATTATTATTTTTTATCAATGTAAGATAGCAGTTATACCGACGAATAATGCTGTTCATAATAGAATTTTATTCGAAATACGATAAGCTAATACGAGTGAGAACAGTGTCAGTAAAGAATCCATATTGACTATTGCAAATGACGACAACATGTGTCTTGCTAAAGCATTAGTTACCGCATTTGCGCACGCTATGAAAAGACAGATAAGGACCGTATACCGTGCGCGTCACTTGAAACTGGACATATATCCCTACCATGTTAATTTTTTTCGCATAGATTTTAGATGGAGGGTTTATGGGAGGGGTCTCACCTCTTGGCACCCCAGAGAGCCGAGTACGACCCTCACTGCACCGAGCCCAAGACCTTTTTTTATTGCTTTAGCGCATCAAAGTCAAAAAGTGCTAAAATACTGCAAACTCAATTTTCTAAATTGATTGATCAGTGATTCTTTATCCTAATCAAAGCAAACTTTGAACGGTGAAAATCGGACAATATTTGCGCTTTTGGTGGATTTGAACCACCAGCTTTCCACTTCTCGCACTAGTGCGAGTTTACTACATGTAATCGACTAATATTACAATGATTTACCTAATCCTATCTTAAGCTCCCTAATACAGTTAATACTCAAAATCAAACTAAAATTAATCGACTTGATAAGGCAAAATCGAAAATTAAAAATTAAAAAATAGCCTGTTTTTTTACATATTTTTTCTTGATAAATTCGTCGATAGTCGAAAAGCACAAATATTGTCCGATTTTCACCGTTCAAAGTTTGCTTTGATCAGGACAAAGAATCAGTGATCAATCAATTTACAAAACTGAGTTTGCAGTATTTTAGCACTTTTTGATTTCGATGCGCTAAAGCAATAAAAAAAGGTCTTGGGCTCGATGCAGTGAGGGTCGTGCTCGGCTCTCTGGGGTGCCAAGAGGTAAGACCCCTCCCATAAACCCTCCATCTAAAATCTATGCGAAAAAAATTAACATGGTAGGGATATATGTCCAGTTTCAAGTGACGCGCACGGTAGAAGTGCATACAGTGAGTATGTCCCCAGCAAATCAGATCCCACGGGTGCGGACGAAACCGACAGCGTTTGTGTCAATACTGATGAACATATAAAATTAAGAATGCACTGGATTGCTGTATACGTTAACGGGTCAAACAATGGCTGGACTTTGATGGCTATGATTTGCCACCGTGCGTACCTGATCACATGAATTGCTTACGCAGAAATTGTAAGCATTTTCTTTGGAATTCGATACAGCTGCAGAGTGAATCATCAGATGTATGCGGACAGTACTTTTAGATGTTCTTGTATTACATGAGTTCGGGCCTAGGCATGGAGACATTCCTGAAGAATTTTTTTGCTGACCTTAAATAAAATGATGAGTTATTCAGGCAACGAATCAAGTTTGCTCGTGATCTTCGAGCTTGCATTTGGAGTACTAGGCGTGTTGTAAGCTGCTTGCAAAGGAGTAGCAGTTTGAATATTATTATAGTTAATTATCGAAAGCTTTAATTTCAAGCGTAATAAGCAAACTTTACACGCATTGCAATTTGATACGATTGAAGATTTTAGATACAAGACGAGCTGATCATCAAATATATTTTATGGGCTGCATGAAAACAAGATCAGCATTTTTCCAGCGAGAGTTTAATGAAATTGAAATCTAATATTGGATAAATGATCAACCTTCAAGGGCAAATCCAGTGTGAAGTGGAAAAGAAAGGAAAGTCACCAAATCCACCACATATTTAGTTGTTTCAACGTTTCGCCAGTAAGGTTTACTGGCCTCACCAGGCGAATAATTTTCTACAGAAAAACATGTGATAAATGCACAGAACAATTGACGAATTAACAAAAAAGTATTCTTTCTCACTAGTTTTCAATATATACATATTATAAAATTCAGCAGGAGAAGCAGCTACTCCCACTGCCATCACCTCTCTCGCTGTAAGTACACTCAGAAAAAGTGAGACTTTGAAAGCCTCACTTGGCGAGGAGTACAAATTCTCACCGGCGCGAGGCTATGAGAGCCTCACCGGTGGGGCTCTGTCAGCCCCACAGATCGGCTCTGGCCGAGCGCCGACCGCCGACCGCAGCGTTGCCAGTTTGCGGTGTCACCACAGTTCCCGCCAACCCGGCAGTCGACTGTTGTACGCGGAAAACTGACAATGTCGCGCTCGAAGACTCTACACGCTGAAACGGTGGGGCTGAGAGATCTCCACCGTGAGACTTTTGGAATCTCACCCGGTGAGGCTTTGTACTCCTCGCTAAGTGAGGCTTCCAGCGACTCACTTTTTTCTGAGTATAGAATGTCTATCTATCACTAGCTCCTAATTTCGACGTGATTGAACCCGTTTCTACTGATCGGAGCACCGAGTTTTTGCAGACTATAGTCCACGCCACGACTCTTAAATTATCAGATAAAAAACGCAGACAACAAGCGTTTAAATGAGTCTGTGAGGATCTTTTTAGTCTGTGCTCAAGGATACGCGGTTACATTTTCTTGAAATCTGGATAATGATTCACCTGGATCTGGCGACATCTGCCGACTTTTACGGGGGAAAGCATCATACCGAATCAACAACGCACTTCGCAGCCGGTTTCCAGAGACCTTCGAATCAGGACAAGGCAGATGACGGCGCGACCATGTCAATCAACAAGCGTAAGTGAACAGAGGACACATGCGACGATTAATATCCCGACGCACTGCTGTCAGCTGGCGAGGTACTCTCAATCATAAATAGCGTGAAGATTATACACGATAAATTCCTATAATTTCTGTCTACGGAGAAAACTGTCGCGAATAAGGAAAAGCTGCGTAGCTGCATAGTGCGATTGAATGATTCTTTTAACGTCATATCGGGCACTCGTTTAGGCGTTCTAGCGAGTGGAAGCGCTGTAAAGAGTATTAAATCATCTATAACAGAAATGCGTACATCATTGGATAATACCAATTTTGCGCTTAATATCATGTTCAGTGCGAACGCCAATTCCATGCCTACTTATGCGGCAGTAACACAAACGAATTTGAATACCACTCATACCGATCCAAAAAGTAGAATGAATGTAGCGCCTGGAAAGTCGTTCCCAATACAGAAGGCACAGAAATTGATAATTGGTCCACGCGAAAATATGCGAGTTCACTTTGCTAACTCTAACAAGACTAAAGAAACACTTGTAAGTTGTGTTAATCCCGCGGAACTGAAAATGCATATAAATCGTATCAGCTATGGTTCAAACTATTCTGTTATAGTGGAGGGAGACAATGTTAGCTCGCAAGCATTGCAGGAAAGTGCTGTCTTTAATCGGTCTTTAATGCGGCTGGTCTTGATGTAAAAACTAATACAAAGTTGAGCTCCATACTAATAATACGTGATTCGCCTGTTCAGCTAGAAAAAGAGGAAATCGTTAGGTGTCTTGT
The DNA here is from genome assembly GCA_020882685.1 of Aphelinus atriplicis. Lineage (NCBI taxonomy): Eukaryota > Metazoa > Arthropoda > Insecta > Hymenoptera > Aphelinidae > Aphelinus > Aphelinus atriplicis. Next base: position 251,013 of record JAJGQD010000039.1, read on the forward strand.
CTCACAGAGTTTGCCGGAGATAGATACTGTGGATGTAAAACCGATATTTCTGTATCCTCCTGGTAACAAGAAATACCGATCTTGCATAATAGAAACATCGCCGGACACGCGTCTGCATCTGCTCAAGCGCCATAGCGTCAATATCGGTTGGTCATCTTATCGAATCGAAGATCACATCTCAATTATGCAGTGTTTCAAGTGCTGCGGCTTCGGGCACGTGGCGAGTACTTGCACTAATAAACTAACTTGCGGAAACTGCGCGGGAGAACATCATTTGAAAGATTGCACCGCTACGAATAGCTCAAAATGTGCTAACTGTTCGGCAAATGCCAATTACAACGCGACGCATTCGGCATTCAACAAAGCTAAATGTCCGACACTGCGGAAGAAAATCGAGCGTAAAATCTCATTAATTGAGCATGTAATAACAAACTAATAACAATAACTCCGTGCAAACAAACGAAATGCCAGTCAACCGTCTAAGAGTGGGGCAGTGCAACGCCCAGTCAATTCCAGCTCATCCAAATGAAATCAAGGCAATATTGGAGGAATACGAACTCCATATGTTACACGTTAGCAAATCGTGGCTGAAGCCTGAAACTCAAAGATCTTGATACTGTATGCCTAGATATAATATCTTCCGTGCGTATGGGCCCGGTAGAGTTGATGGAGGAGTAGCGATTCATATCAGAAATAATATTTGCGCGAGTGTTTATTGCTCATCCTCAATACAACAGAGTCATAAGAGAAAACCGGAATATTTGTTTGTTGAAGTGCGAATCGTAAATATCAGGCTGCTCATTGTTGGCATGTATGACCCAGCTAACTATAGTTACTGAAGCGTAATCGAAGAAGTTATTTTAAATTATAATGCTTACTACGATAATCTGCTTATACTTGGAGACCTCAATATCAACTGTGACGCCCCATATACAATGCCGTGTAAGATATTGCGCGAGTCACTCGAGACATGCCATTTAGAAAGAATGCCTTTCGGACCTACACACCATCGAAATTACTCGCCCACAACGATTGACTACATTTGTCTCAGTGATACAGTGATATATCGGAGCTGAATACGTACTAGCAAATTTTGATGACAAGTATCTCCGAACACGATTTGCTCGTTATTAGCCTCACGATGCCCCTATCACAACACGTTCGTTAAAAAAAAACAACAGGTGCAAAAAATGGTCAGGAATACGAAACATGCGTACTATTATTAAAAATTGCGTACTTGTCGAACCTCTCGTGAGGTTTGGAAGGTTCGATGAGACGATCGACGAGATTGGATTGAGAGGGAAAAACACAGACAATAATACTGCTTCAATCCCCGGCTGTAGAACTAAACTAGTACTTTATTGGATTAGACAGAGGTAAAACTCTCAAATTTGAATACACTTCTGCAGCACGTGCACCTGATTCAAGGTTTTACTTTGAGCATATAAAAAGTAACCATATTTTTGCTGCAATTGCCTTAGCGAGATCCAAGACACAAGGCACTGTCCGAATCTCAATCTGTTATTTAAAAGAGTGTGCAAATGTTATTACGCCTATATTGCTCAACATATTCGATGCTTCGCTACAATCGTTAAATTTCTCAAATGCCTGGAAGGAAGCCATCATACGACATATGAAAAAAAATCCACCAAGAGAGGTAGATGATTATAGACCTATGAGTATCTTATGCGCCGCCTCGAAAATTCTCGAACAGATCGCCTCAAGCAGATGAGTAAGTACTTCAAAGATTCAGATCTGCTCTGTCACCACCAATCAGGATCTCACAGCACATATACTGCACTAATAAAGATAATCGATGATGTGAAGAGAAATATTGACAATGGACACGTAACGCTGATTATATTGATAGATTTTAAGCAGGCCTTCGATCACGTCAATATTGATTTGCTGTGCCAGAAGCTTCGCTACTACGGTTTTTCTGAAACTGCCGTGAGCTGGGTAATATCGTTCCACACAGCTCATCGCAGCATCGAGATGTGAGAGACGCTCAAAAGAAAAGTTGGTACTGTTCAGGGCTCTTCACTTGGAGCAAAAATTTTCTCGATATCCGTCAATGACCTACCCACCGTTCTAATAGACTGCGAATATCAGGTGGCGCGTCAACGCCATCGACGACGAGTATTTGCAGCAAGCACTAATGGAGACACGACTAGCCATTATATTATAAATTTTTCCTTATACTATTTAACGTAAATGATATAAGCTTATTGAAGTATAGGGAATGATTAATGGAATAAATGATAAATTGAACTGAGACTTACTATTTATTTTACTATGAAAATGAGGGATGACGCGTGTTCTATTCTTGATGGAGATTATAAGATAATACTTAACATTACTACTATTTTAGTTACAATTCAATTGATGCGGTGCTTTACAATCATGTTATACTTAGCTTTGATACAATTTTAAAACGCAGGCTCATGCCACTCAGCCCTTCGCCCATCGCCCTGACCTTGGTATCGCTGCAATAATAGACTTCACGTACTCAGCAAAGCAGGAGTCCTTCTAGATGTTTCGTCGTAATTTAGCGTACCGGTCGTGTGTATATGTGATGGAGTGGCGATTCGTTATGCCTCGAAATCCCCGTATTCATTGATTTGGCTCCGATGAGGCCGAAAGCAGGTGTTGGGGCGACGGCGGCTGCCGAGCGACAGAGAGCGAGCCAGGGATCCGCTTTGGCTCATCGGTTCCGCGATCTTGGGTTCGCGACACCATCGCGCCCTCATCATAACATCTCATATCGATCAGCTATCGATAACACAATTGCGCGCCTTATCATCAGCATGTTACATTTCTCCCCCTTGATATTTGATTAATCAAATCTCATACTTATTGAACAAACAGAACCAACAAAATACCACCAAAATCAAACACGCAACACCCACTACATTTCCTGTATTCTTCTAAAACACATCGATTATCAATTGGACTTGGTCATTCTATCAAAACATATTCTCACCATATCAATACATAAATCTTATAAATTGTAACGTAATCCTTTAATTTATCAGTAAACACAGTCTTTTTAAATTCAAACATTATGGTACAAAACCTCTTTTACGCATTATCATCTCACCCTGAGATCCATCCATTGAACCATGCATTCACCATATTTTTGTCCTTATCTCTCATCGTATTTCAGAAGATCTTAACTTTATAGATTTACAATACTTTACACCAATCATTCTCATACATTTTGATACACATTCCGTTGATACATTACAAAACCCGGTCCATTCACTCAACATACTGTCTATACACAAGAGATATTGCATTCATTTCTTTCACACCCTCAACACCACCGCGTAAGACAAATTTTTGATTAATAGTCTAGCATTCAGCAGCTTAAGTTATCCAGGCCGAAGACATCGCACCAATACAATTTATGCCACTTGTCTCGTAATATTTTCTCAAATTCGTTCTATTATAAACTCCTTTTTCTGAGTTGTCATTTGGGTCGACCAGCATGTATGCATTTTGTCCTATGATTCGAGTAATGATATATGGACCCTCAAAAAGATGAAAGAATTTTTTGGTTACCTTATCAATTGCGCTGGACAAATGTCTAACTCGCAATAACACCTTATCGCCAACTTTCAGAACAACCTTCGAAACTTTTTGATTTTTACATCTTTTCTCAAAACTCTTCATAATCTCTCTTTTTGCAAATTCTATAATATATTCATGATTTATCGGTTTCGAACTCGGGAAATCAATCCACTTCAACACTTCGTCCCGCACAGACTTGCCGAAATGCAATTCTACAGGCGTACACGAAGTACTAAAATGAGTCGTCAGATTCAAAAGTTTTTGTATTTTATTGACATGATTTGGCCATTCAGTATGTGTATTTTTACAAAAGGTTCTAAACATCCTACCAATTTCGCGCATTACTCTCTCAGTGGGGTTCGATTGAGGGTGACGTATGGAACTAAATATCACTTGAATACCCTCACTTTCTAAAGTATTTCTCCAATTGGGTGATGTAAATTGGGAGCCGTGATCACTCAATATTCGACCTGGCTTACCACATTCAGGCATATACTCCTCAAGAATTTTCTTCAGTGCCATGTAGGTCGTTGCCCTTTTCATAGCGTACAAACGAACTAGTTTCGAAAACGCATCCAAAACTACAAATATATATTCAACTCCCCCTCGACCGCGAGGGAGGGGCCCATAAAAATCAACGGTAACTAAATCGCAAGGTTTGACTGCACCGACAAGTTGATAAGAGCCCTCCATCGCGATCGGGAGGTATTTAACTCGTTGACACATGTCGCAGGTCAAGACGAATGATTTCACGTCTCTTTTCAGTGTTCTATGATAATAATAGCGTTTTAAATACATCAGAGTTTTATATACACCAGGGTGCCCAAGTTTAACATGAATATATGATATTAAATCACTTTTTATTTCATCTGGTATCACGATCCGCCAGTTATCACTATCCTTCTCACGATGAAATAAGACTTCGCGATAAATCTGATAATTTCCGTCTTTATTATTTGTGTCAATTATTTCTGTGATGATTCTCTTACAATATTTATCATTTTTCTGTTTTAAACTAAGATTTTTCATTAAATTTTTTAACGATACATCATCATTATGAAGTGCCATTACAACCAATAATGATATATTGTTATCTTCATGGAAAGGTAAAATTTTATTTATCGATGGAATTTTTATAGTATCTTCAATTTGTTCACAAAATTTTCCACATGGATTTCTACTCAAAAAATCTGCTACGATATTATCAGTGCCACGACAATATGCCACGGAAAACGAATACTGCTGCAAAATTATAGACCACCTAATAAGGCGAGCACTCAGAAATACACACGAATTCAGAAAAGTTAATCCTTTATGATCCGTTATGATCTCAAACACTACGCCTATCAGGTATCTTCTAAACTTTGCTACACAATACACAATCGCTAAAAGTTCAACCTCCGTTGTCATATATCTCGTTTCTGCCGGAGAAAGAAAACGGCTAACCATAGAAACAACTCGATGATTCCCTTCATCGTCAACTTGGTACAAAACTCCCCCTATTCCGAATCTACTCGCGTCGGTTTGGACTTTGAAAGACTTACCGGGAATAATATGCTTCAAGCAAACCGTGCGAATAAAATTGTTTTTCAGGGTTTCAAAAGCTTTCGAATGCTCCTGAGTCCACTTCCAAGGTATTCCTTCTGATAAGAGCTCTCTAAACGGACCAGTGAAATCGCTATACTTTCTTACAAAATTTCGATAATAATTGAATTTACCCAAAATGCTCTGTAATTGTATTTTATTCTTGGGCTCTTGTAATTCCTGCAAAACTTTTATTTTGTCTGGGTCTGGTTTAACTCCCTGATTTGATAGTTCCATGCTTAGAAATATTAATTTTCTTTGAAAAAACAAACACTTCTCCAACTTGATCGTAAAATTAAATCTCAACAGTTTAGTAAAAATTATCATCAAAACTATCAAATGTCTCATGAATGTCTTAGTCCCAATTGCCGAATCATCAATATAATTTGACATTTCATTTTCGATATTAGATGGGTCATTCAATTCGCCATTATTATAAATTAAATCCTCGTCCTTCTCCCAATCGCTATCAACAATGGACATCTGTTCACACTGAGTATGGCTCTTCCAAATACTTGTCATAATTATCTTTAATTCGTCAATTATACTATTGTAACAAATACTGGTTTCCAACGCGATACCAAGTGCTCTAATAAACGCACTCCCCGCACATTTTATACCAAAAGGCACGCGTTTAAACTGATACAGAATAGATCCAAATCGAAATGCAGTTAATGGTCTCGAATCAACATGCAATCTAATCTGCCAATAACCATTCGTTGCATCAAGCTTCGAGAACCATTCTGCCCCAAAGAACCTTTGCATTAATTCCTCAATGAGTGGTGGCGATTCATGGTCATCCTCGATAAACTTATTCAAAAATCGTGCATCTAAACATATTCGAATGTCCCCATTGGACTTTGAGACGACACGAATCGGGTTACAGAATGAACTTGTCGATCTTTCAATCACATCTGTATCAATCATCTCACCAATACGTTTTGCCACTTTAGCTCTCAATGCAAAAGGAATCGGATATGTCAAATTGATCACCGGATTTGATGTTTTTAGTTTCAACTTGTATTCATAGTCGCGTACACACCCCGGTTTATCCGAAAATAATCTTTTATACTTAGTTAAAATTGCTAAAAAAAGTCTTTTCCTATCTTCGTTCAACTCCGTTAGATTATACGCGATGGCTTGTACTTGCTCCGAAAAATAAGTATCTTGATGTAAATCGTTTCTATTACTCACATTATTGTCCAGAAATGACTTAGCACCATTTTCAGTTTCCTCGGTCATTTTATTGATCTCATTGTAACTAACCATTTCAAAATTAACACTTTCACATGAATCCCTTATATTCAAACATTCATCATTAATATTCGTACAAATTTCATTCTTATTACTGTTTTCATTATTATTTTGTATTGAGTTACTCGCATTATTCATACTCTTAGAAACCAATATATCAGTACTAAAATCATCTATTTTATTACTATCCCCATGCATCAATTGATCATGATCAGGGCAAAAATTACTTTTGGATTTATCAACGTCATCATGCTTATTTTCATGTTCTATTGTATCCAGAGATGAGCCCTTGACTGCTTGCAAAAGATAAATATGAGTCTTTTCTTCATTTTTATATACAACCAATCTTTCGGAGCAATCACAACCAAACAGAATTGATGATTCAGGAATAGCTTTATTTTTTATTCTAATTTCATTACTCCAATAGTCTATAGCCATCTTATTTCTTTTTAAAAAATCGTTTCCCAGAATAATCTTACTTGTAAGGTATGGAACAATCAAAAATATGAATGATATTTTCTCATTTTCGACGCAAACATCTAAATAAATCTGTTTCTTTACTTGCGTCGTTTTCTTTCCCACCGCCGTAGTGATGACTACGTTGGACACAGGCAACTCCATAAAAACTTTATTTGCCGATAATTCATTATAATATTTCTCGGATATTGCCGTGACTTGACTACCCGTATCCAACATTGCCATTTCACTGATATCACCTATCCTGCACAGAACGTGAGGCGATGGCTCAATTAAATAATTCGATTCAACTTTATCGCGACCCTCATTATCAACTTTTCCAAACGACAACTCATCTACAAAATCATTATTATTTTGACGCGACGGCGGGTCACAATTCGACGTGCCAACTACTAGTTTAAAGTATTCGTGTTACCAGATGTACGTGTTGAGCCAGTGTTTACATTGGAAGATCCCATATTTCTATCTGTACTGTTTATGTTATTATTACGCGCTTGAGGATTACTTGCCTGAGTATAGCCAGTGGGATTTATAGTTGTGCTATTTGGATGAAACATATTTGAATTCGATTTCCTATTATATCCAAACGGATGAATGAAATTGTGAGGTGCAAAATTAGGTGGAGGAAAACGAGTGTCTGGTATCGAAAACGCATAACTGTTTATCGGTGTTTCATTTTGAAATTGATGGCATGGAAAATCTTGATTATTGTAATACGGATATGAATTATTATGATTATTTGAGCTATTATTTCCACTCATTCTATTTTCATAATTGATTCTCATATGCTGCACATTGGCTTTTCCGGTGCTGTTTTGATTCAAACTTTGCTTACGCTCTTGATTTTTTGATCTTTCTGCATTAACTTCATCAATGTTCATAAGTGCTTGAGAAATCAAATCGGAATTCTGAAAATCAACTGCTGCCAGAGATTTACGCACGTACTGAGGCATTTGCTGAACGATCGTATAATTCTTCTCATATTCATTTAAATTAGGGCGCAAATAATTAGCTTCTTTATATTGCTTAAAATAAAATGACTGCAAATCTTTATCATTTTCAGAAAATTTTCTATTTAACCATTTACTCTTAACTTTAACTTGTTGCGGAATCGAATAAAATTTATTTTCGAAAGCTGCTCTGAATTGAACATAAGTTGCAAAATCATTATTTGAATTAAACCATACACGTGCTTTTTCTTTAAGCGCATAATTTAAAAAACCCAACTTTCTTTCATCTCTTACATTTTTCATTGTATAATAAATTTCTAATTCCTCAAGAAATTCTATAGGATTTTTGGAGTTTTCGTCACTGAACTCTGGAATTTTCGAATCCATATTTGTCACATTACCGATCATACCTGCAAATTCTACAGCAAGATCACGAAGTGGTTGATGCTGATGTTGATTGTTAGGATGAGCGTCGATTCGCTCACGCTGATGATTTCAATTGTCAATTTGAATTTGTTGCTGTTGAAGTTGCGCTTGGAGATTTTGAATAATTTGTCCCACTTGACTTTGACCATGTTGTTGATTATGCGCAGCTTGCTCTAATTGGGCACGCTCATTTGCAATCTCGACCCTCATCCTTTCCAACTCAGCCCTCTGCCTTTCCAACTCAAGCTGCTGACGCTGTTGCTCACGATGTCGGTCATCGTCTCCCATATTTCTCGTTCGCAATCTCTGAGCACAATAAACAGGATTAAATCTACGCCTAGATACACGCCCCGATTTCGTGACGTACACCGATCGTTTGTCCATAAACTACGTACAATTTTGAGTTCTATAGTTGAAAAATATCAACTTTTCCCGTTGTTAGGCGCCAATATAAATTTTTCCTTATACTATTTAACGTAAATGATATAAGCTTATTGAAGTATAGGGAATGATTAATGGAATAAATGATCAATTGAACTGAGACTTTACTATTTATTTGACTCTGAAAATGAGGGATGATACGTGTTCCATTATTGATGGATATTATAAAATAATACTTAACATTACAACTATTTTAGGTACAATTCAATTAATCCGGTGCTTTACAATTATGTTATACTTAACTTTGATACAATCTTAAAACGCAGGCTCATGCCACTCAGCCCTTCGCCCATCGCCCTGACCTTGGTATCGCTGCAATTATAGGCTTCACGTACTCAGCAAAGCGGGAGTCCTTCTAGATGTTTCCTCGTAATTTAGCGTACAAGTCGTGTGTATGTGTGATGGAGTGGCGATTCGGTATGTCTCGAAATCCCCGTATTCATTGATTTCGCTCCGATGAGGCCGAAAGCAGGAGGTGTTGGGGCGACGGCGGCTGCCGAGCGACAGAGAGCGAGCCAGGGACCCGCTTTGACTCATCGGTCCCGCGATCTTGGGTTCGCGACACCATCGCGCCCTCATCATAACATCTCATATCGATCAGCTATCGATAACACAATTGCGCACCTTATCATCAGCATGTTACAATATACAGCCCAATGTCGTGTTGAACCTCACTATTTTAATTTACCGCTGTCCCGCAGTTTTGCCATCGCTGTAAGCAAGAACTACAATCACTTACAATTGGTTTCATCAGGTAAGATTCACCGAAATTGCTCTGGTTATGTTTGAGAATAGAAGATTGAGTCGACTAGCAGACGAACTGCGCCAGAGCGCTTGGAAATTCGGCAACATCTCAATTCTTCAAAAGTACACCATAGATATATACAAGCGAGCGCCAGCGGTACCCAGTGGTGAAAGGGTGACCGATTAGGTTGGTTACCACTGCGGCCTGCCAACTGCGCATGCACGACAACTCTCGAGTGAGCTCAGCTGAGAGCTGTGAGCTGTGAGCTGTGAGGGCAATCGTCTGTCGAGTTATTAGTTGCAGGTTAGCACGCGCGGTCTAGCGCGGTCTAACAGAACATCAAACATCATCAGTTTATATTATGTATATGTATACCGGGTGTCAGCTCATGAATTTTAACGATGAATAGAATAAAACATATAATAGAATTTTACGGACAAATTTTTCGTAGCGATGTGATTCGATCAAAAACAAAGCCACAATCGATCGACGAAAGTAACCAATGAGAAATCAGGAAAGAAGTTTTGGGCGGTCCTTTCAACCTGCAGCACCGGAGACCTGGATTGATATGGGTATTTTGCTTTCTCAAAGAGAAAGCTTTGTAACGGGGTAAAAATCGACCCACCGAATCGGACTTCGGGACCTCGATTTTAGTAATCTACGGGTCGAAAAACATGGAAATCCGAAAATGTCTGTATGTATGTACGTACGTACGTGCACTTTTTTTTGTCGTACGATAACTCTCGAAGGAATTGTCCGATCGTCCTGAAATTTTGCACACAGGTTAGTCGCCGCAAAATCTCGGTCGAGTTCAATTTTCAGCCAATTCCGTTGTTTATTTCTCTAGCAACCGTTGCTAACGTGTTTTTGATAAAAGCTCCGAAAATCATCATCAATGCACGATGGGTCTCCAATTCTTTCGACGACGATCGATGAGAATCGATAAGACATTCATTTTGGAACAACCATTGTTTATTCTCCTAGCAACCGTTGCTATGGAGATACAAAATTCAGCTTCAGACTGACTTTTTTTGTCGTACGTTAATTTTCGAAGGAATGGTCCGATCGTCCTGAAATTTTGCACACAGGTCGGTCTCCGGCAGATGTGAACCGAGTTCGGTGTTCAGCAACATCCGTTGTTTGATTCCATGGCAACCGTTGCTAGCGTGTTTTCGATAAGTTCCCATATAATTCATGATAAATGATCATTTGGGTTTGTATATTTATGGGATTCTATAACAATCAAAGAGACCTTTCCCGTATAAACCATTGTTGATGTCTCTAGCAACCGGTGTTTATATCGCTTGCAACCGTAACTAGGGAATGGGAAAAGTCAGTTGGAGGTTCATTTTTGGAACTGTTGATGACTAAGAAGTAAGAACATCGAAGCTCCGACATTTACCATAGCAACCGTTGTTTACGTCCTTAGCAACCGTTACTATGGAGTGTGAAAAATCAGTTGGAGGTCCATTTTCGGAACTGTTGATGACTAAGAAGTAATAACGTCGAAGCTCCGACATTTACCATAGCAACCGTTGTTTACGTCCTTAGCAACCGTTACTATGGAGTGGGAAAAGTCAGTTTGAAGTCCATTTTTGAAACTGTTGGTGACTAAGAAGTAAGAACATCGAAGCTCCGACATTTACCATAGCAACCGTTGTTTACGTCCTTAGCAACCGTTACTATGGAGTGGGAAAAGTCAGTTGGAGGTCCATTTTCGGAACTGTTGATGACTAAGAAGTAATAACGTCGAAGCTCCGACATTTACCATAGCAACCGTTGTTTACGTCCTTAGCAACCGTTACTATGGAGTGGGAAAAGTCAGTTAGAGGTCCATTTTCGGAACTGTTGACGACTAAGAAGTAAGAACACCGAAGCTCGGATATTTACCATAGCAACCGTTACTATGGAGTGGAGGAAATAAGTTAAAGGTTCATTTTGCTTTCTCAAAGAGTGGTGATTAATGCAAATTGAGGTTCAATTGCAATACTTTGGGAAAGCATACTGCTGAGGCACTTGGCAGCGGTTTTTATGCACGTAGCTCATTACAAGTATGCGCGGGTGCATCAGCCAGCCTGCCCTAACCGGCCTCCGGCCTCCGCTATCCCCGACCCTTTTGTTTCCACAGGTTCTGAGTATTAAAATTTTCCGTCCCTCGAGACAATAGCCTTGGCCAGTACAGGACGTTCCAACGAGCCCCAGGCCCGAGCGGCATCAGCAGATATCCTTGTAATGACAAACACATGTGGTCACTGCCAGTGGTGGGAAGGAAAATTTTTCATCTTTGAGTTATTAGTGAGGCAAATAAATATACTTGATTTGCTTTTCATTACTGATAAGTATATACTTTGAATCATAAAAATCAAACCATATCAAGTATAATTAATATCAACTTTCGGAAACCAACAATCCAAAATCAAAATATTTACCTTCATTTAGATCTCGTTAATATGGTTCGATTTTCGTGATTCAAGATATATTTCAATCAGTTATTGATAGGCAATCTGGTACGCTAATTTTCGATACTATTCAGTTAAAATTTAAGTATTCTCTTCGAGTCATTGGCAAAATGTGTTTGCCGTTATAAAGATTTTAGTCACAGATTCCCGGATTCGAGGCTCAGCGGCGCGACGTCAAAATGCATTGATAGTGAAAAACCAAAAAAAGCATGAAAATTGTTCTTGCGACTAATTATTCATATGGTTAATCATTTTCAACAATTTGTTGAAGACTTTTCAATAAATTCTATGGTCTGTGTGAGTTCACGATTTTTCGCCGCAAATCTGATTTTTGTGATATTTTATTCATAATATTGTCATTCTGCTGATCAGTGTAACTGAAGACTGTTGACTTGACCAGCTCATCATCCCTCAGCTCATGATTATGGATATGGAAATCCTCAGACAACTGCAAAAGTATTTGATAACTTTCAACAACTGTTGTGGAGGAAGAATGAATATATTGACGAGGTGAGAAAAAGTGAAAAGTTACATGTGGAATATAGCTAAAATGGAAGAAGCAGCTTGCGATGAAACTCCACAATTTTACAGAAGGAAGCGTATACTCGTGTTTTCTATTGTTTGCTTCATTGACTCTTCCATCGACGATTTCAGTATTCGACAATTTCAAAATGATCAGTGAGACTCAAGACTAATTGACTTGACTAGCTCACTGACACCTCTAGCAACACTTTGAATTCAGTATTATGTGAAAAGTGCATTGCGCAATAACTAACTACAGAGAGACACAAATGAATATCATAATGAGAGTAATGTGATGAAAATACCACTGGAAAATTCTACTCTCTTTTCTCTAAAAATCAGATTTAGCTAACGAGTAAATATTATACTTACATTTTCCATAATATATTTTCCATAAATATTCAAATTACTAGAACAATTTTTTTGCAGGTGTTTATATAAACTACAGATTTGTTATATAATCAGCAACATATATATGGAAAGCGAAAAAATGTTGTACACAATACTAAAAGTTAATAACAATTCACTCATCTAGACACAGTTTGAACTGAACTGAATTAAGTAATTTGAAAAATATTAATTCTGTAGTAGTATAATCATACTAGTTGGAAACTTGGCACTTGATGCTCAATTTCAATGCTTTCTCGTCTCACCATCAACACGCTTAAACATTTATTCAACAACAAACCACAGAATACGGAACATACTTGTCACTAACGTGTACCTTTTTCAAAGGTTAATTTTTAATCATGAAAAAGAAATCTGCTTATGGTGTATTTTATTTTATTTTATTTTATTTTATTTTATTTGAACCATTTATGACGTGAATTTGTGATTTGAGTACTTTCCCATCTTAAGAAATTGTTCTGGATTAAGATTTGATAACAGCTACGATAATTAAGTGTACATTTAAAAGTATTCATTCTGTAGGATTATCACACTAGTAAGATACTTAGCATTTAATGCATTCTCATATCACCATTGAAAAAATCATCCGGAATGTATTACTGGATTTGATATCGCTTGATATGCAACTTATGATACTAAATACAACAAAAACGAAACGATATTGCTTTGATAATATATATTCCAGATGAAAGAGTAGCGAACCTTTCTAAAGAAAAGTACAACTAGTTCACGAGTGAAGAATATTCATTATATGGGAGGTATATATTGGATACCAGAGCTATCTACATGGAGGCATGTTGAAGTACAGAGATGCGTTCTTAATTGCTATCCTATCTGGAATGCACACATTAAAATCCTATCATTCGACATAGGATCCCCAAACGCCATAGAGCCCGTGGAGTTATCAGGGTTATAGTAGGAAGCGAACGCATGACTTGACTATTGTTACAACATGTTTCATAGATGCAACTTTGCTTTCTGCCCATGTTATGCTCATTGGCAGACTGATTCTGACGTACGACTTGGGTCCGTCTTGATCATATCTACGCCGATGATTATGATATATACCTTTACGGGCCCATAGAAAAGGCTAGAGAAATGATCGAATTGGCCAACCATAACATTGTTAGGATAGCAGTGTATGGCAGATAACGGATTGACGATTAATGCGCTAAAAACACAAGCTGTGTGGCTTGGATCGAGTTACTACATGAGAATGATTGACGCATTGCAATTACCAGAAATCAAGCTGAACAATACGGTAGTGGAACATACCTCTACAATGAAAATTCTGGAAATTACAGTTGATCAAACTCTGGCTTGGCATGAGCAAACTACTGTATCCACGAAGAAAAGTTCACGGCACTCGCACGATTAAGGAGGTGCAACGATTCGCTTCTAAGCAACATCAAACTGTCTCTTATTAAATCGCTTGTCTTTTCCTCATTCGGTTGATTTCCTCAAAATCCACCTGGATTGTCCCAAAATCCAGCCGGATTATTCCCAGGACCTGGCTCGTTGATCTCGAAATTCCACCTGGATTCTTCTGGAATCGACCTGGATTTCCTCAAAATCCACCTGGATTATCCCAAAATCCAGCCAGATTATTCCCAGGACCTGGCTCGTTGATCCCGAAATTCCACCTGGATTCTTCTGGAATCCACCTTGATTTTCTCAAAATCCACCTGGATCATCCCAAAATCCATCAGGATTATTTCCAGGACCTGACTCGTTCATTCCAAAAATCCACCTGGATTCTGCCGGAATCCACCTGGATTCTCTCAAAATCCACCTGGATTATCTCAAAAGCCATCAGGATTATTTCCAGGACCTGGCTCGTTCATTCCGAAAATCCACCTGGATTCTTTCAAAATCCACGTGTATTCTCCCAAAATCCACCTGGATTTTCCCAAAATCTATCCGGATATTATCCCCAGGACCTCTCTGGTTGAATCTCAAAATCCACCTGGAACCCAGCCCAAATCCACCTGGAATCCAGGCTGAATCTACCTGGAATCCAGGCTGAATCCACCTGGAATCCAGCTCAAATCCACCTGGAATCTAGTCCAAATCCACCTGGAATCCAGGCTCGTTATTTTCGACAGGGTAGTGGCCAGAGAGAGAAGCCGGAGCTGATTTACTTGTTATTTCCACATTTTGCATAGAAACAATCCTTATTGATTAATGATTAATCTGAATAGCCTATGACACTTCAGGGTACATAGTAAAGCTACTGTCAAAATTTGGAGGCGATTGGTTCAGTAGTTTTTGAGATTTTTGCGAACATACAAACAAATGTTTCCTCTTCATATAATAGTAAGATGAGCGGATTTCATGAGTCCAATATTCATGAGTATTGCCCATGTTTAGTGAACTTCAACATTTTCTTGTTGATATTAAGAGAATCGTATGATATCTATGCACTGCCTAGTGTGTTATAAGGTATACGTGTAATGCACAGCTTATAATTTACTTTTTGGATTAATCTTTCTTATCGAGTGAATGCAATTAATGACACATGTACTTTATTAATAGTTTCTTGTAAATTTTAGCACAATAGAGACAATATATTGACCATCAATACATGTAACTACTGAAAGTTAGGTGGCGTCAAGTATTAGTAATGCTTGATCTATACAAATATGATATTGATAACTCAGGATATGTATTAGCATGATAGAATGTGAGTTTTTACAGTGGATAATTGTAATAATACCACAGACAAGTGTTCGCAAAATTTGGAAGTGTTGGCGGTACAAGGCTCCCCTTGAATAGTCATTTTAGCCTATTTTTACTCCTATTTAAGTTAATATACTAATTTTTTGGAAGCTTCCAGAGCCCAGGCCCATTTTTTCACTATATAGGCTGTATGTGGTATGAGTTGGGACAACTTTCAGTACCCATGGGGTGGGGCTCTTGACGAGCGAACTCCCAGGGTTCAAAAATAGAGGCTCCAATTGGTAATGTGGAGTACTTAATGTGCTCCAATGACCTTGGAGATAAATTTCCTATAAAATTCAGGCAATTTGCAGACAAAAGTGACCCATTCATTTTTTGCCTCAGAGGTCATTTTCAGGGTGTAAATTGAGGTTGAAAATGCCTCTGAAAACGCAAAAACAGCAGAATCAGCAACTTTGCCTATTTATTAAAAAGGGTGAAAGTGCTCGGAGAAATCTGAAAAAATTTGAGCCAAATCAAATTTTTTCATGTTCGATCCCACAGAGAATTGCCCTTATGCAACTGAGCTGCGTGCAACTGAGACCCATCATGGCATCTGCTACAGTAGTATATATGCATGCATGCATGCTGGAGTAAAATGCGAGGATTGCTAGCGCTGATCGGGCAGAGCAAGCTATATACAAACAAATATGCGAGATCGCGAGTAGCGGAAGAATAACCCAGATATCTTCATTCATGAATTTATAGAACCTTTTAAAGAAAGTAAAATCAAATTTTAGATTCAAACTTACTACCAAAAGGATTATATCTTGCTGCATTATGTGATGGTATGGATAAAGCCTTCGAACTTTTCAGAGATGATGTGGTTGATATGGAGAGGGTCGTTTTAAATGATGGATATACTCCAGTATCTATGATTCTATACAGCGTTCAGAAATATTTATCCTTATATTCAGTACTCAATTCAATTATTACTGAGGTGAAACTTTTTACTTTTTAGTTCTGAAGGGTCTGAGTCTGAGTTCTGAAATTACATAATTTCGAATACAACAAAGTTCTCATAAATTAAAGCAGCAGCACTTATTTTTTAATTTTACGAAGACATTTTTGATATCATTCTTTTATTTACTATATGGTTGAATGTTTTAAAATTCTTTACAGATTGATCATAGGACAATCGCGTGGTTGTAAAATATTGCAGTGTATACATCATTTGTCCATACGGGTGTTCCTCAAGTGAAAGAATCACTTGGAAAGTATTCATTAAGCAGTTTGATATAATTTGGTGAATGTGTTTATCTCTTATTAATATCGTTGACTAATTCTTTTCTTTTTTCTCAAGAATGACTCACTGTGTGCATTTGGTATTCTATAAACACTTAACAAGTTGGTTGTTATATGGACATTTAGAAGATGTATACAGAGAATTTTTCATACGAAAGACTGAAAAAACTAATGAAATTCCGATTTCTAATGAGAAAGATAAAGGAACTGATACAGAAAAGTCAAGTGCTCAAGTCAAAGAGCTCAAGTCTTAATTCTTTTAATAGTCATTTTCTTACGCCTGTAAAGGCCCGACCGTTGTTTAGAGGGGCGGTCGGGCGAAATACCCCTATTTATGCGGGAATATTATCCGCGGTGAGGTGTCGCGATCCCAGTTCGAATACAAGGCCGCTCGGCCACTTACATTTTCCTACTCCGTCCGGCGCCGTGTCGTCCTTGGCTGAGGCTTGGCAGCGTGGCAGCCGAGTATTCCGTGGCGCAGTGGGCCGTATATGCGTGTTGGCCAGGACGGCCACTCCGTATGGGAAAGGGTATTGTAATAAACTCTCCGGATGTGCACTAGCACTAAACTTATTTATTCATCGATATTAAATCTACATTTAATGCTCGATCCTGCGTGGTTGGATCTTAATACAATTTCTGTTCTTCGGAAATAATAGATGTTATTCTACACGTCCGCGGGGAGCTGCGCCGCTCGCGTGCTCCATGTCCGGCCACCCGTGTGGCATCCGTGATTATCGCGGATCAACTCGTTCGTGTCCGCCGCGGCCGCTTCTTTTATAAGCGTCATGACGTCACGTCGAGATGCGCTCGCAAGGCGCGAAGCGCGGGCGCAAAACGGTTGGAAAGCGCAGCCTTCGCGAGAATCACCTCTCCCTCATGAAGTGATAACAAGCGCGCGCGGCTCAGCGTCTTTCCTCCGTTCGCTCTCGCAAATGCTTATCACTACGAAGCGCGCTCGCTTCGTTACAAATTCATGCTCACGCTACAATGCGCGTCGATTATACTACATATATCCTACTTATGTGTAAGGCGCCTTACATTAGCTACTATCGTTACACTTATATGTATGCGTGCTACTCCTCATATTGACCTAAATATACCAGATCGCCGGTCATCTGTGCCTGACCCAAAAATACATAATCAAAGGAATAATTAAGTTATACGAGGATCCTCGTTCATTATTACATATACATATCAAAGTAATAATTCGTCATGCTGGTCAGCGCCCGCTGGCTGCTCGACATCCCATACGCGCCGATAAGAAAATATCCTATGGCCGTTTCTCAGTGACTCGGAGCTGCGCAGTTCTCGTGTGCGACTCGTACTTATAAAATAACATTCTCGTACGAGCGCCCGCTGGCTGCTCGTGGCTTCGCATAGGCTGATAAGAGAATATCTCATAGCCGACATTAAAACGTTGAAACGTTGGGCAGCTGCACAAAATGCAAGCTGTCCTCGAGGTTCCCATGCACTACGTGCAACTCACCATCCGTCGCATGGATGCGCCTCGATCAGCGCATTCACAAACTCATACATGCACACACTTAATCCTAACGTCACTTCTCGGCGCAACTCGGGTAGCATGTGGGAAAATGCGCATCGTAAATATGCAATGCGGCTCGCGCTCAATCACTTCGAAAATCCAAAAATTTCTGGGCGGGGCACGGCCGGGCCATAACACGCCTGTATATAATAGAGCTCCAAAAAGACCGGACAGCGATAGCTCAGTTTTTCTGTTCTGTCAAATATTTCTGTCATTCCGACTGATCCTGCGAGAAAATTCAAGCAAGAAAGGCTGTGCAGCGAAAGTTCCACCTGCTCTGGAATTTCAAATATATCAATGATTCCTGCTTTTGATACCAATGCTTCCTTATGCTGTGATTCCTCTGTGTTTTCAAATGATACTATTAATAAGGCTTTCATTACTAGCGGTTCTATCACAGTGGGCAAATCACCATTCCCAACAGCAAGAAAGTCAGAATCGATGAAAAAGTTCAATGAAATTAAAACCAGAATGTCTACAAGTGATTTAAGACTGCCAAAGGAGCAAGACCAACAAGTATTCAATAAAAACCAAATTGAAGACTTTTCTTTGAGTGAGAATCATTCAGATTTTCAACTGAACAATGCAAAGGATTCTGAAAAAAACTCATGAATATTGATGCTTCACCCAATAACTCCACTTATGAGGTAAGATATAATAATTATGTATTTATGCACAATCATTTGAATAGTGTATCATCAAAAGTAGAAATTTCAATGAATCTAAAGTGTTTTACTTAAGCGTAGAGTTTCTATAATTATAGGCTTATTTGAAAATCATTTAATCACTACACAAATTTCATTTCAGGTAAGAGCTGGCGATAGTGAATTTATTTCACAAGAAGCTTGAGCTCTTTTTGAAATCATTGAAGATTATTCTAACAAAAATGAGGATGATTCTATTTCAAAAATACAGTTGAACTTTGATGAACTGCCTCCATCAGATGATGAGACAGTTGATAATTTAATTAGTTTGCCTTTATCACCTTTCAAGCCTCTTTCATCAGAAGTGAATAAAAATGAACAAACAAATGTGGAACCAAATGAAGATAAACTCGAGGATGATATTGGAGGAATAGAGAATGAATTCATTGGAAACAAAGGTTCTAACAAAAAAGCAATGGCAGCAACATTGTTGCTAGATCTAAAGAGGATAATCGAAGATGAAAATAATTCAGATGCAAATGAAGTATTAAATGATTTACAGAAACGTTTAGGAGAAGGATGTAATGGTAATAACACTGACATTTTGGAAATATGTTTGCAAAACAATGCTTTAAAAATCTGAAGATCAATTAAATGCAAAATAGAAGATACCTGATTATATCGACAAATATAGTGAATCTACTCAAGATATGCATGATAATTCTCCAAATAATTCGAATCCCAGAGAAACTTCTAATGCAGAGAATTCTGATGATGATTCTGGACTATCCATGGCTAATGATTCTAAAGAGGAATTATCTGAAAGTGCAAAAGGATGAGACGAAACAGTGAATATTAATCAAATGTTTCTCAGTCGTTGGACTTACTAAACCACAAGTTGGACTTTCACAAGTACAAAAGACTCTAACCAGTTTTGGATAATATCATAGCGTTACCAAGCTGAAGCAAGCTGTTTATAAACTTTAGCTTATTCAACTAGATTGGAAACAAAATTTAAAGACATTGAGAGGGAAGAAGTGAAAGGTTCAGAATGTATCTTGTACGTATATGAAATAAAAACTATTTTAATTGATAAGAAGCCATTATTCGAATACATTCTATGGAATAGGAGGAGCACAGCAGAGTTTACCAGACCTTCAAGAAGCAAAATCAAACTTGCGATTTGAGTGACTCAAGATTAAGGACCCTGTAGCTGAGGTTGGCTTATATGTCAAGCTTATTATACGTATCAGAAGGAACTACTTGGCAGAAATATTATCTTTAACTAAGTAAGTTTGCACAAAAGTTTCATATTATAATTCCAAGGGATTTCATGAAACTATTTTATTAATTATTATAGGTTTATTTAATTGAATGCATTCTATGAAATGCATCCAAAATAATGACTGTGATTCCATTGGAACTAGAATTATACATCTAGAAACTACTATGCAAGAATGTTAAAATGTCAGTTTGAAGTTCTTGTACTTGTAAAAAAATATATTCATTTCTCAAATAAGAATTTTTATTCTTCAATTCATATGCAGTAAGAATGGAATCTCTTCATTGGATACAACTTCATTCGTTTCTCACTTCATATAAAATTTTCAAATTTAATCAATGAAATCACTGAGATAGAAAGTTCTTCCCAGTATGAATTAAAACTAAAATGAAATAGATTTATTCAGTGAGCTCAAATTTTCTTGAATATACTTTTCACTCACTAATTTTCAAAAACAAATTATTCTAGCGCAAATAAATGACTCAACAATTTGAAAATCATTAATAAATTGTAAAGAAATCATTTCTCAATTTTGAAAAATTAATCATTTGAAGCTAATAGAATTGATATTTATAGATATTCAAGTGAAAATCCAATGCAAACATTCCCCAATTTTTTTTTTCAGATCACACGTGTTGCAAAAGGTTTTCATGATTTTTACATACGAAGTTCGATACACAAACAGTAGTACAGAGATTCCAGAATTTCCTATTGCACCAGAAATAGCATTGGAACTTCTCATGGCTGGAAATTTCTTAGACTGTTAATGCGTATGATGGAGAATAGAGAGGAAATAAATTCTTTTGGAGCAATTGAAACTTTTTAAAATGACGATAGAAAAGAATTAGTTTTTTTTTCTGCATCTTCAACCTATGTTGTGACTGTTAAAATCAACAAATAGTTTCTCTTTCAATATTACAAACACTCATACAAAGAATAATTCAATGATTAATGTATGAATATTTTACACTGAGTATATTGTTTATGAAAATATTGTTTGATGAAGAATTTTTTTTCCATGAATGATGATTTAGATTGAAGCAGACTTGTATTTGCTTCATGAAAAGAAAGTGCAATTCATGGAGTGGAATATCATTTTGATTATTTGAAAATATGAAAATATCAAAAATTTTCCACAAAAATTGAGTTTCAAAATTATTATTTATCCAAAATTTCAATGTATTCAAAATCGGTTAATGGGAATTAAACATCATTACATTTTCGTGAATAATTATCAGATTCAGTATTATAAAACCTTTCTGAAGATAAGTATACATTTCTGACGAGTAACGATAGGTTAACGGTACATACATTTGTCAATTATTGGTTATATATTTTATACGTTTCGGTACTGGTTTTTAATCAAATTTTCAGTCGAATTTACGAAGCACATTATTTTATACATACTATTCTATATTCAAAAACATACATAAATTCATCATATACCAGAACTACCTAAATCTGAGCATATGAAAGTAAAGAAATCAATCCATATATTTGTCCTGGCAAGTTCAAATAAATTTCACCCTTCTTGCTCATCACAATTACTTCTATAAGTTCAAGTATCATAAAAAGATTTGTTTTATATTTTATTATTAATATTTAGGCATTCATTCATTCTTCATATGTTCTCATGTCACAATGTATTTTTTAATATACATAAATTTTTTTTTAATATACAGAAAGCTGAGCATATAAAAGTAGAAAAATCAATTCATATTTGTCCTGGCAAGTTGAGATTGATTCGCTTCAAATATACAGTGACTTTAAACATATTATTCTATATGTAAAAAGATACATGAATTCATTATATACCAGAACTCTCCGAATCTGAACATATGAAAGTAAAGAAATTTTCTGTTTCAAGCTTCCATAAATCCTTCATCTTTTTATGAGTTTTCAGCAGTTAATCTGCGACTCCTTTCTGTTGCTAAATCTGCCATGAGTCCAGCCAAACTGTCAAGTACTTCATAATAAGGTTTTGAGCTGCAGCATTATTAGCCACATGATTTGCAGTACATCTATCAACAGGCTGATTTTTTTCTCGCAATATCACCTTGGGATAGTCCACCAAGCCCGAATTTATTCGTCAAATCATTGATATCCTTGTATAAAATACTCAAAATTTTTTATATTTTCATAGCATTTGTTTCTAAGTGGATGAAGATTACTGCAAGTTGAGTTTTAATTGCAATATTTTGAGGAAGCATACTGCTGAGGCACTTGGCAGCGGTTTTTTCATTCGAAACAATTTTGATATCCTGCAAAATTTCCGAAAATCAATTTTCTTCAAGAAAACTGGAAATTGTTCTGTTGTTGAAGATCCATAAAAGCCCCTCGAGTTATCAATTGTGTTATTTAATTCTCTTTTATGACCTTTGCCTTTTTTAACACAAATATGGCCTTTGAATCTACCAGTCAAACATATGTAACAGTTACATGTATCTCGTACTTCACGAGTCTTTTTTGGCAATTGGGAACTCACATAGCGTCACGTGGTTTCAATATGGTGGCTCAGCTCGCCAAGGATAAGCATTGGGTATATGGGAGTCTGACAGTTATTCTCCAAAATTGTCACGGATAAAAGGTATTTGGCAGTAAGACTGGACAAAATATGAAGCATATGGGATATTTTACTCCGAACACCTCTTGAGAGGTTTTATCCGAGAGTAAACAATAACTCTCCGCACCGAAACAGCTGATCTCACTTACCAAGTTCGCCTCCGAATAATCTCTCGAGAGGTGTCCAGAGTGTCGATTTTCCCACATACTACAATGTGTCCTGCCATAAAAACTCCCCCACATTCAAAGTATTCCATCTGCTTCATATTTTGTCCAGTCTTACTGCCAAATACCTTCTATACGTCACAATTTTGGAGAATAACTGTCAGACTCCCATATACCCAATGCTTATCCTTGGCAAGCTGAGCCACAATATTGAAACCCCGTGACGCTATGTGAGTTCCCAATTTCCGAAGAGGTCTCAGAATATAGTGGGTGTACTTATATCTTCTACTATGCAACTTTATCTATGGGTATGATAAATCTTCGTAGCCACCTACCGTTGAAAAGGGGTATCACTAATCAAATATATATATATATATATATATATGGGGCGTTTCGCCTCAATCCTCCCAGCGCTGCGCGCGAGCGCCGAAACATGCCGTTTTCAACTCGTGTTTACGATGCCAAAATGTCCCTGAGAAAATGATTCGATAGGTCATTTCCATGTAGTTTTTTCTCAGCTTTCCAACGGTGTAATTAGTTTTCCGGAAATTTTCCATTTTCATCCCCAAAAAATATAAAACATCGCATATCTCAAAAAGTATATTTTTAATATTTTTTTTAATGGTCTCAATCGAAAGCTGAGGATTTTTTACGTAGGAAAATATGTTTTCCAAGGAGTGGACGAATGATTTTCTCCGAGAAATAGAACGTCGAAAAGTAGACGTAGCGCTACTCCGGCGCACGGAGCGCGTGAGCGCCAATCATGCTGTTTTCAACTCTCCCCAACGATACCAAAATGCATCTGAGAAAATTATATTATGAGTCGATCCCATGTTATTTTTCCTCAGCTTTCCAATGGTGTTGTCAGTTTTCCGAAAATTTTCCATTTTCATCCCCAAAAAGATCTTTCTTAGAGAATAATTCAATTATTTTCTTTGGAAAATAGAACGCGCAAGAAAAGTTCCGATGCTTTCACTTTAGTAAAGGCCTACTGTTTCATTTTTTATCCGATAGGTGGCTTCCATGGTATTTTCAATAATACACAAGAAGAATTTTCATTACTTTGCTTGACAGATACATAATCTTTTAAGCCTGGCATAATTCGGCTAATATCATCTCTTCCATAGAAACCTTCCACCAACTTGACAGTTTCATCTGGAAATACTTTGCCATTTTTATTTTCCGGTATTGAAAAAATCCCGCTCTTAGCTACTAAATTTTTTGCTTCTCGAGCTTCCCATTCACTGCAATTGAATTCTCTCATCAAGTCCCTACGAGACCAATAATCAGGGGCAAGAGTTAACAACTGAATTCTATCTTGCTTCGTCGTTGATTTTGAGAATTCATTTTTTATTTGTTCGAGGACTGTCAAACCTGCTTTATGATATTCATCGTTACACTCGAATCTTGCTTTTTTACATTCAGATGAAGGTGAATCTGATTTCTGTCTGTACATTTCACGTCGACAAGTGTAACAGATCTTTGCTTTCTCTGGTATCAAGGGATATGCACTTCTCAATGGCATTGGAAAGTCGTACAATTCTTTAGATGACGGATGATTTTTTTTATCTAAAGGATTTATGCATTTCAATTTCCAGGATGAATCCATTGTAGTTTGTACAAGGAGTCAAATAAATAACCAAGCCAATACAATTAACGACTTTATGGAAAAATGAATATGCTCGAAGTTGTGGGTGCTCGAAGGACTTATGAAAACGCCTTGAAAATAATACGATGAAAAAATGATTCAATTTATATACAGCAGATGAAAATTCTTCTTGTGTATTATTGAAAATACCATGAAAGCCACCTATCGGATAAAAAATGAAACAGTAGGCCTTTACTAAAGTGAAAGCATCGGAACTTTTCTTGCGCGTTCTATTTTCCAAAGAAAATAATTGAATTATTCTCTAAGAAAGATCTTTTTGGAGATGAAAATGGAAAATTTTCGGAAAACTGACAACACCATTGGAAAGCTGAGGAAAAATAACATGGGATCGACTCTTAATATAATTTTCTCAGATGCATTTTGGTATCGTTGGGGAGAGTTGAAAACAGCATGATTGGCGCTCACGCGCTCCGTGCGCCGGAGTAGCGCTACGTCTACTTTTCGACGTTCTATTTCTCAGAGAAAATTATTCGTCCACTCCTTGAAAAACATATTTTCCTACGTGAAAAATCCTCAGCTTTCGATTGAGACCATTAAAAAAAATATTAAAAATATACTTTTTGAGATATGCGATGTTTTATATTTTTTGGGGATGAAAATGGAAAATTTCCGGAAAACTAATTACACCGTTGGAAAGCTGAGAAAAAACTACATAGAAATGACCTATCGAATCATTTTCTTAGAGACATTTTGGCATCGTAAACACGAGTTGAAAACGGCATGTTTCGGCGCTCGCGCGCAGCGCTGGGAGGATTGAGGCGAAACGCCCCATATATATATATATATATATATATATATATATATATATATATATATATGTGTGTGTGTGTGTGCGTGTGTGTATATGGGCAATTCTCTGCCTGCAAACTATATACATTTGAATCCGTTATCAAATTGCGCATCTAGTAATCATACTTTCAAGTGGATTGATTCATATTATCTATTTTCATGAGTGAATAACTTGAAGTTGTAGTTGAGCCCACCTCGCAATAGCTGCTTGGACCTTAGCTATGCAGTTTATACAATATGAGTGGATTTCATGAGTCCAAGATTCATGAAAATTACCCATGTTTAGTGAACTTCAACATTTTCTTGTTGATATTTAAAAAATCATATGTTATCTATGCACTGCCTAGTATGTTATAAGGTGTACGTGTAATGCACAGCTTATAAATTACTTTTTGGATTAATCTTTCTTATCGAGTGAATGCCATTCATGACAATGTACTTTATTAGTAGTTTTTTGTACATTTTAATACAATAGAGACAATATATTGACCATCAATACATGTAACTACTGAAAGTTAGGTGGCGTCAAGTAGTATAGTAATGCTTGATCTATATAAATATGATATTGACAACTCAGGATATGTATTAGTATGATAAAATGTGAGTTTTTACAGTGGATAATTGTAATAATACCACAGACAAGTGTTTGCAAAAATTGGAAGTGTTGGCGGTACAAGACACCCCTTGAATAGTCATTTTAGCCTGTTTTTACCCCTATTTTGGTTAATATATTAATTTTTGGGAGCTTCCAGAGTCCAGGCCCATTTTGCTTTCTGAAAGAGAAAGCTTTGTATTTTCACTATATAGGGTATATTTGGTATGAGTTGGGACAACTTTTAGTACCCATGTGGTGTGGGGCTTGACGAGCGAACTCCCAGGGTTCAAAAATAGAGGCTCTAATTGGTATTGTGGAGTACTTAAGGGTGATATCCGGCAAATTTTGCTTTCTCAAAGAGAAAGCTTTGTAACGGGGTAAAAATCGACCCACCGAATCGGACTTCGGGACCTCGATTTTCGTAATCTACGGGTCGAAAAACATGGATATCCAAAAATGTCTGTATCTATGTTCGTACGTGCACTTTTTTGTCGTACGATAACTCTCGAAGGAATTGTCCGATCGTCCTGAAATTTTGCACACAGGTTAGTCGCTGCAAAATCTCGGTCGAGTTCAATTTTCAGCCAATTCCGTTGTTTATTTCTCTAGCAACCGTTGCTAACGTGTTTTTGATAAAAGCTCCAAAAATCATCATCAATGCACGATGGGTCTCCAATTCTTTCGACGATCGATGAGAATCGATAAGACATTCATTTTGGAACAACCATTGTTTATTCTCCTAGCAACCGTTGCTATGGAGATACAAAATTCAGCTTCAGACTGACTTTTTTTTGTCGTACGTTAATTTTCGAAGGAATGGTCCGATCGTGCTGAAATTTTGCACACAGGTCGGTCTCCGGCAGATGTGAACCGAGTTCGGTGTTCAGCAACATCCGTTGTTTGATTCCATAACAACCGTTGCTAGCGTGTTTTCGATAAGTTCCCATATAATTCATGATAAATGATCATTTGGGTTTGTGTATTTATGGGATTCTATAACAATCAAAGAGACCTTTCCCGTATAAACCATTGTTGATGTCTCTAGCAACCGGTGTTTATATCGCTTGCAACCGTAACTAGGGAATGGGAAAAGTCAGTTGGAGGTTCATTTTTGGAACTGTTGATGACTAAGAAGTAAGAACATCGAAGCTCCGACATTTACCATAGCAACCGTTGTTTACGTCCTTAGCAACCGTTACTATGGAGTGTGAAAAATCAGTTGGAGGTCCATTTTCGGAACTGTTGATGACTAAGAAGTAATAACGTCGAAGCTCCGACATTTACCATAGCAACCGTTGTTTACGTCCTTAGCAACCGTTACTATGGAGTGGGAAAAGTCAGTTTGAAGTCCATTTTTGGAACTGTTGGTGACTAAGAAGTAAGAACATCGAAGCTCCGACATTTACCATAGCAACCATTGTTTACGTCCTTAGCAACCGTTACTATGGAGTGGAAAAAGTCAGTTAGAGGTCCATTTTCGAAACTGTTGACGACTAAGAAGTAAGAACACCGAAGCTCGGATATTTACCATAGCAACCGTTACTATGGAGTGGAGGAAATGAGTTAGAGGTTCATTTTGCTTTCTCAAAGAGTGGTGATTAATGCAAGTTGAGGTTCAATTGCAATACTTTGAGAAAGCATACTGCTGAGGCACTTGGCAGCGGTTTTTTTTTCTTTTCATTTTTTTTTATTGGCTTAAATCATTCTAAAACTATACTAGAATCTAAATCTACAACTCCCAAGTACTGATCTCAACTCGAAATTCGTTTAAATCAATTTTTACCGAACAACTTTCATATAAGATACATAGCATTTTGAAAAACGCGTTTTTCTCAAAACCATATTTTCAAACGCGGCGAGCAGTAGAACTGAAAAAGTTTACATCCGATTGTACTTAGATATAATAATTAATATCTTGGAAGTATTGGATTATTACACCCTGGGGCTCCGGATATCACCTATTCTTGACTCAAACAAACATGAAAAAAAGTCAGGTCAAGATCGGTAACTCAAATCTGTAATGGATATGTTGGTGAGTGAAAAACACTTGATAAAATAACCATTTCTGAGTTGGCGACAAGTGTGAGACTCAAGTATGTGATCAAATTGGCTGGGAATTTCAGCCAATCAATACAGTAAATCAAAAGTATGAAGAGAAAACCAAAGTAACATGCACACATATAAGTGACGTATGTGCAGACACCCATTCTTAGACAATTTTCACTAATTCTCATGATATATTGATTAATTAAAAAAAAAGAAATCAAACGCAGCACTCTGGGACTAGTCAGGATATTTTGGTAATAAAGTAAGCTTTCTTTTGGTATGTATCACATTATGGAACGGGTGATCGAAACCACTTCTTGCTCTGTTTTAAGCCTAGAAATGAGTTAGGTGATAGCTATATGTTCACCAATGACCCTGAAACTAATTTTTTCAAAAAATTTGGCATTTTTCTAGAAAAAAAGTTCTCTTGAGTTTCTACTCTAAAACATCTCTAGATAGCTCAAAATTGAGGTCAAAGGTCCTCATAAATTGTCTAATATTGCAAACTTCACCACTTTGAGCCTCTGTCAGGACAGGACATATGGTCCAAAGAATTCTGAAAAAATTCAGGGAACATGATGGAGTCTCCTAGAATTCATAGAAAAATTTCAAATTTTTCTTCTATTTTCACTCTCTGACTTGACATAGAATCACCCATATTTATACATATGTACATACATATATGATGTAAAGTTGAAAAATGACAATTTTCCAATGAATTTTATCAATTTTTGAAAAATATTGATTTTACGGAAATTTTACAAGATACCAAAGTTATTTTAGAATGAAATGAAATAATATACAAGTTTTGTCTAAACCATTTTTGCTTAAGTTGATATTTTTCAAGTTATTAAGAAATAAAAAAAAATCGAAGAAAAATAAAAATAATGACAATTTTTAACAAATTGTGCTGATTTTCTTGGAAAATATTGATTTTTCGGAAAATTCACAGGATACAAAAGTTCTTCGTGATGAAAAGATACACATATATTGTTCAAAGTTATTTCGCTAAAATCAATATTTATCAAGATTCCATCAAGGAACCCCAAGAAATCTTGTTACAAAAAAATCACAATAAAACGTTTTTCAAAAAAGTTCCATATAATCCAAATAGAATCAGCTACGATTCTGAACTTCATGGATTTTGAATCTACTTTAGGTGTAGAATCAACCTACGTTACCCAATTTTTTCCACATTTCCATCAAAATTTTTCTACCTTTAAGTTCACACCGTGGCCCGGTTTGGCGAGTATCGTGTGAGCGGGCCAGAACTCCGCGACGAAGCGGCTGCGAATAAATAGCTTCGGGGTGCCCGCCGACGCGGTTTCAAGACGAGGAAACTCCTCGTTGCAATATATATATATATATAGATTCACAGAGTTGTCTTGATTTGCCTGCATTTTCCATAACTATCCTATCATAAAAAAAATACTATAGTTTATTTTTTTGGGTGGAATTCATTCATATAGTGTGAACAGCTATTTACGGGTTGACTGAAATTACACTTCAAGTTAACCAATAGTGTCATTTGAGCCAACATGTCAATATTCAATCGAACTTTATCCATACAATTCGTTTTGATAAAGAGGATATGTTCCTCTATATTCTATTAATAACCGGTACCGAGCAGCATTAGGATAGTGACTATTCTATAGTATCTAATCCGTAAAGAGAAATGAACTAAGATGAAGCAAGTGAATTTTTTCATATCATGTGGGTGCCGAGTAACAAGTGCGATGGGCTGTAGTTTATATCAGGGGGCGCGCCAGCGCCTCCGACGACAAGTTTGCGTAGCAAGTGAAGGGACGCGACAAGCCATGATATACAGCTCGATGTCGGTTTAACCCTACAGCTTGAAACTATTTCTCTTATACCGATGTCCCGCAGTTTTGCAAAAACTGTAGTGACGTATATTACGTTAGAGTGGTTTGAAGCCTGGTGCAAGCGAGATTCTCAACGTAACGTATGTTTCGTCCAACACTCGTATGATATACAGAGTTTGAGACTATGTATATATATGGGCAATTTTCTGTGGAATCTAACATCAAAAAATTTGATTTGGCTCAATATTTCCTTTACTTTCTACGGCATCATATGATATTTCCAGAATTTTTCCAGAGTTTTCCGACCACTTTAACCCTGTTTAAAAAATAGGCCAAGATGCTGATTTTGCTGTTAATGCATTCTCAGAGGCATTTTCAACCTTAATTCACACCCTGAAGATGACTTTTGAGACAAAAAAAGAATAACACATTTTCGTCTGAAAATTACCTGAATTTTATAAATAAATTATCTTCAAGGTTATTGGAGCGCATGAAGTATTCTACGTGACCAAATGGAACCTATATTTTTGTACCCTGGGTGTTCGCTCGTCAAGAGCTCCACTCCATGGGTACTACGAATTGCCTCATCTCATGCCACATACAGCCTATGGTGTGAAAATGGGCCTGGGCTGTGGAAGCGTTCAAAAAATTAATATATTACTATCTTAAATAATCATGATTATAAGCTAAAATGACTATTCAGGGGACTTTTGCACCGCCAAAACTTCCAAATTTTACAAAGACTTGTCTGTGCTTTTATTACAATTATTCACTGTAAAAACTCACATTCTATCATGCTAATACATATCCTGAGCTATCAATATCATTCATATAGATCAAGCATTACAAATACTTGACGCCACCTAACTTTCAGTAGTTATATGCATTGATGGTCAATATATTGTCTCTACTGTGCTACAATTTATAAGAAACTATCAATAAAGTACATGTGTCATGGATTGCATTCACTCGATAAGAAAGATTAATCCAAAAAGTAAATCATGAATTCCACTCACATTGTGTAAACTGCATAGCTCAGGTTAAGCTAATATGAATCAATCCACTTGAAAGTGATGAAGTATAATCACTAGATGCGCAATTTGATAACGAACTGAAATATAACCTAATCTATGCCATACATAGTTCCTAGAAGTCACCTGTATAGGCAAGTATAACGTCCACAAAGTGGTTTATAAAGTCATTCCAGGACAGAAACTTTATAAATTTTAGTTCGTTATCAAATCGCTCATCTAGTGATTATACTTCTAAATAGATTGATTCATATTAGCTAATTTCAGGAGTAAATAACTTGAAGTTGTAATTTGAGCCAATCCAGTAATAGCTGCTTGACCTGAGCTGTGCAGTTTATACAATATGAGTGGATTTCATAAGTCAATATTCATGAATATTACCCTAGGGAGTGAACTTGAATATTTTCTTGTCGATATTCAAGAAATTATATGGAATCCATGTACTGTCTAGTGTGTTATAAGGCGTGAGTAATGCACAGCTCAGAATTTATTTTTTTGGATGGATCTTCCTTATCGAGTGAATAGAATTCATGACACATATACTTTATTGATAGTTTCTTATTAATTGTAGCACAATAGAGACAATATATTGACCATCAATGCATATAACTACTGAAAGTTAGGTGGCGTCAAGTATTTGTAATGCTTGATCTATATGAATGACTAGCAATAGTCTCTCGCTCGCTATCGCTCGCTCGAGTGTTTCATGGGCATACACAATAATAAGACTTACAATAATGAATTATAAAAATGAATACAAATAATCCTTTTAATTTCAAATATTTTCAACCATTAAAACATAGATACATACGAATCAATCAAGAAATCAATCAATTAAATCAAGAAATTAATAAAAATCTCAAGAGCAATCTAATACAACAATTGGATAATATCATGAGAGCAATAAATCCGTTTGCTCATGCTTATAAAATGATGTACGAAATAGAAATAGATGAAAAGACTCGTGCAAATCAATCTAACACTAACGTTCGTGAAATTAGAATGTACCTTACAAGGGATAATACACAAAACAATAAATCGAACATAGCCGCTTGTAACGAAGTTGCTGTTGTATATGTTGGAGAACATGGTGAACCTCCAGAAGACAGAAGTATATGTATTTATGAAAAAGATAAAATACCTCGGTTATTGAATCATTTAGATAAAAATATTGATCCGATGGTATATCCATTAATGTTTCCGTATGGTGATCCAGGTTGGGAACCTTATATGAAAAGTTCTTTACATTCAAAAATATACAAAAACATTTCTGCTTTACAATACTATTCTTACCGATTTAGTATACGGGAAGACTTTAATCCATGTTTAAATTTAAAATCTTTATCACAACAATTTATAGTTGATATGTGGTCAAAAATTGAAAGTAATCGTTTGTATTATTTGAGGAAAGAGCAGGCGAAATTAAGAACCGAGAGGTATAGGGGATTGATGGATCAAATCCATAATCGAATTGATAATGTTTCCATTGGAAAAATGATAATCCTTCCTTCAAGTTTCATTGGCAGTCCCCGTGCAATGCAGCAAAATTACTTGGATGCTATGACACTAATGCAAAATTCTGGAAAACCAGATTTATTTTTAACGATGACATGTAATCCAAAATGGAAAGAAATTACTGAGAATTTAAAAAATTATGAGAATACATTAGATAGGCCAGATTTGATATCGCGAGTCTTTAATGAAAAAGTAAAGATCTTAAAAACCGTATTATTAAAAAACGGTTTTTTAGACAAACGCTACCCATAGTTCGTCATGGATGCGAGACACGAATTATAGAATCATGTGTAAAAAGAAGTATTCTATGGAGATCATTTACATGTTTAACATTGAAGAAAAATCTTCGATTAGTAGATGACAGTAGCAACTTCAAAACATGACTTTTGGATATTGGAGAAAATAGAAATTGTACACAATTTGAAATTGATAATAATGTTAGAGAAATTCCAAAAAAATTTATCACAAATAATAATCTCATTGATGACATATTTGGATCAGAAATTAACGAAAAAGATTTGGTATCAATAAAAGACAAAGTTATACTCTCACCAAAAAATCAAGATGTTTTGATAATTAATGGAAATGTTGTTGAAAGAATTCATGGTGAAAAGAAGGTATATTTAAGTATTGATTATATAAAAGATGAAAATAAAAATAAGTTATGCGAAAATATTCCTATTGAATTTTTGAATTCTTTAACGCCAAACGGATTACCACCTCATAAGTTGGTATTAAAAATCGGAGCTGTTGTCATTTTATTAAGAAATCTCAATTTAAACGAAGGTCTATGTAATGGAACGCGTTTAATTATAAGAAAAATGTTAAGTTGGACTATTCACGCCGGAATAATTACAGGAAAATTTACGGGAAAAATAGTGTTGATTCCAAGAATAGATATGATTCCATCTTCAGAAGAAATACCTTTTAATATGGTAAGAAGACAATTTCCGATAAGATTAGGTTTTGCAATGACCATAAATAAATCACAGGGACAATCATTCTCGAATGTCGGATTGTACTTGCCATCACCTGTATTTAGCCATGGACAACTATATGTAGCCTTATCTCGGGTAACAAATGAATAATACAATCTAAAGATCCAATTATCAAAAAATTCGATGCTTATAACAAATTTACAAGAGAAAGTAAGGAAACAAGAAAAAAAGATTCTAACAAATAAAGATAAGATATTCATAAAAAATGTAGTATATCAAGAGATTTTCGAGAATTAGGACTAATTTACTGTATATCTGTTCGTGTAAGCAAATCACATAGGATTACAACAATTCATTTATTATTATTACAATATTATAAAATTACTCACATAATAATGTGTTGAAAATAAAAATGTTACAATATCGTGTTCAAAATGTATTACGCGCTGAATATCACGGCAGCGTGAAAGAAAAAAATTAAAGAATTCAATCATGTTAATAAACATGCGCTGAATACCACGGCAGCATAATTATTGAGAAAATATTACGTATTTAAGCATGTTAATGAGGTTTATGCGCTGAATATCGCGGCAGCAAAATGAAAGAAGGAATTCAAAATTCAATTATGTTCATAAACATATATGCGCTGAATACCACAGCAGCATAATCATTAACCCATTAGCGCCTGAACGGACACTTCTCGGTCCATAACTGAAAGTTATTATCCATACATAATCGAAAAATTTTTTATATATACAGAATGGCGACCGGCAGAAAAAATCGTAGTTTCACATTTCAGCAATTTGTTTCTCGAAAACTATGGACTTGAAGGAAAAATTTTTGGGTACAAAAAGTCTTAAAATTAGTCAAAGAATACCCTCAAACTTTTTGAGAACCGTAGGAGGAAATTGTTTGAATTTCCATCAAAATTTGAAAACCAAAATTTGTGAAAAATCGATTGAAAAATATGAAAAAAATTGAAAGTCTTCTTTGACTAATACTAAAACTTTTTTGTCCCTAGAAAAATTTTTGTAAAGCTCATAGTTATTGAGTAAAAGATTTAGGAAAAGATCTTCCGAGAACAAAATTACTGAAGTTTGAAACTACGATTTTTGATACTACGGTCGCCATTTTATCTTTAAAAAAATTTTTTTTGATCATGTATTGATAATAACTTTCAGTTATGCACCCATGGACACAATATTTACTGGTTTTAAGTATGTGAAAAAATGCAAAGGCTGAGAAAAATGCCTCAGAAGAAAAATTTTATCACAGAATTTCGGCTTTTTTTTTAAATTGCTATTCTCAAAGGAAAACTCATTTTTGAATTTTCTAACCACTGCTATTCGAAAGAATACCTTTTAAACCATAGGAGACAGTGGTTCCAGATTATATCCGATAAAATACATCGTGCAGTGAGTCACTGAACTTTGGCATCGAAAAGTGTCTGTTCAGGTGCTAATGGGTTAAGAAAATATTGCGCATTCAAGCATGTTAATAAAGATTACGCGCTGAATATCACGGCAGCGCAATGGAAAAAGAAATTTAAGGATTTACTTATGTTCATGAACATTATGCGCTGAATACCACGGCAGCAAAATCATTAAAAAAATATTGCGTATCGAGCATGTTAATGATGATTACGCGCTGAATATCACGGCAGTGCAATGAAAAAAGAAATTCAACAATTTGATTATGTTCATGAACATTATGCGCTGAATAACACGGCAGCATAATTATAAAGAAAATATTGCGTATTCAAGCATGTTAATGAAGATTACGCACTGAATATCACGGCAGTGCAATAAAAAAAGAAATTGAAGAATTTAATTATGTTCTCGAACATTATGCGTTGAATACCACGGCAGCATGATCATCAAGAAATTATTGCGTATTCAAGCATATTAATAATGATTACGCGCTAAATATCACGGCGGCGCAATGAAAAAAGAAACTATTTTGAATAAATATATTCCATATTCATACCACAGTAGCTTATTTATAATAAAAGAACATGAATAATTATATATTTCACAGCAAATAGAATAGATATTATGATATAACGCTTATTACTCTGCATAATACGGCTACATATATGACTCTCTATAAATCCGCTTATGGATATGCGCCTCACCAATACGTCCTCGTCGTGAGAGTCGGGCAACATTCTCATCAAAAGTAGATGGCAAACATTGGGTGGCTTAATTTTATTTTTAAAAATTATAATCATAATGAAATTCGAATAATTCATTGAAAATTACTACCATATCATAATTTCACGTATTTTTACGTATTTTCACGCATTAATATCATAAATTATAACACGAATTCTCAAGAACGAATGTTACGCCAACGCATCGGCATATTTCAATTTTTAACGATGAAAACTTGAAGCGCTCAATGAGCTCTACCGATCTGTCTAATTCGAATTTCCATCGGGACGCAGATTGATCGAGTTTTTCAATGATTTATGAGGTACAACTTACTAAACATCAGTTTTTCCCGCATTCCACGCCCACGCATCAATTTTTTCAAAGTATTGATCATGGATATGAAAGCCCATTCGATGTTCTTCTGATCCGACGTACTCAAAATTGCACCATTTCATAATTTCACGTATTTTTCTGAACGCTTAAAATCACAAAATAAGCCATCCATTTTCAACTACATACTTCACGCCCACGCATCAACATATTATAATTTTTAACGACGAAAAATTGAAGCGCTCAATGAGCTCTAACAAACTATCAAATTCGAATTTTCATCGTGACGCAGATTGATCGATTTTTTTATCAATCAATCTTGTACAACTTTCTAAAAATGATTTTTTTCACATTTCACGCCCACGTATCGAATTTTTCAAAGTATCAATCATGGATGCGAAAGATTCGATGTTCTTCTGACCGGGCATACTCGGAATCGCACCATATCATAATTTCACGTATTTCTCTGAACGCATAAAAATTACAAAATAAACCATCCATTTTCAACTACATACTTCACACCCACGCATCAACATATATCAATTTTTAACGACGAAAAATTGAAGCGCTCAATGAGCTCTACCGATCTGTCTAATTCGAATTTCCATCGGGACGCAGATTGATCGATTTTTTTATCAATCAATCTTGTAACACTTGCTAAACATTAGTTTTTCCCACATTCCACGCCCACGCATCAATTTTTTCGAAGTATTGATCATGGATATGAAAGCCCATTCGATGTTCTTCTGATCCGACATACTCAAAATTGCATCATTTCATAATTTCGCGTCATTTTCTGAACGCATAAAAATCACAAAATAAACCATCCATTTTCAACTACATACTTCACACCCACGCATCACCATATATCAATTTTTAACGACGAAAAATTGAAGCGCTCAATGAGCTCTACCGATCTGTCTAATTCGAATTTCCATCGGGACGCAGATTGATCGATTTTTTTATCAATCAATCTTGTAACACTTGCTAAACATTAGTTTTTCCCACATTCCACGCCCACGCATCAATTTTTTCGAAGTATTGATCATGGATATCAAAGCCCATTCGATGTTCTTCTGATCCGACATACTCAAAATTGCATCATTTCATAATTTCGCGACATTTTCTGAACGCATAAAAATCACAAAATAAACCATCCATTTTCAACTACATACTTCACACCCACGCATCAACATATATCAATTTTTAACGACGAAAAATTGAAGCGCTCAATGAGCTCTACCGATCTGTCTAATTCGAATTTCCATCGGGACGCAGATTGATCGATTTTTTTATCAATCAATCTTGTAACACTTGCTAAACATTAGTTTTTCCCACATTCCACGCCCACGCATCAATTTTTTCGAAGTATTGATCATGGATATGAAAGCCCATTCGATGTTCTTCTGATCCGGCATACTCAAATATGCATCATTTCATAATTTCGCGTCATTTTCTGAACGCATAAAAATTACAAAATAAACCATCCATTTTCAACTACATACTTCACACCCACGCATCAACATATATCAATTTTTAACGACGAAAAATTGAAGCGCTCAATGAGCTCTACCGATCTGTCTAATTCGAATTTCCATCGGGACGCAGATTGATCGATTTTTTTATCAATCAATCTTGTAACACTTGCTAAACATTAGTTTTTCCCACATTCCACGCCCACGCATCAATTTTTTCGAAGTATTGATCATGGATATGAAAGCCCATTCGATGTTCTTCTGATCCGACATACTCAAAATTGCATCATTTCATAATTTCGCGTCATTTTCTGAACGCATAAAAATCACAAAATAAACCATCCATTTTCAACTACATACTTCACACCCACGCATCAACATATATCAATTTTTAACGACGAAAAATTGAAGCGCTCAATGAGCTCTACCGATCTGTCTAATTCGAATTTCCATCGGGACGCAGATTGATCGATTTTTTTATCAATCAATCTTGTAACACTTGCTAAACATTAGTTTTTCCCACATTCCACGCCCACGCATCAATTTTTTCGAAGTATTGATCATGGATATGAAAGCCCATTCGATGTTCTTCTGATCCGGCATACTCAAAATTGCATCATTTCATAATTTCGCGTCATTTTCTGAACGCATAAAAATCACAAAATAAACCATCCATTTTCAACTACATACTTCACACCCACTCATCAACATATATCAATTTTTAACGACGAAAAATTGAAGCGCTCAATGAGCTCTACCGATCTGTTTAATTCGAATTTCCATCGGGACGCAGATTGATCGATTTTTTTTATCAATCAATCTTGTAACACTTGCTAAACATTAGTTTTTCCCACATTCCACGCCCACGCATCAATTTTTTCGAAGTATTGATCATGGATATGAAAGCCCATTCGATGTTCTTCTGATCCGACATACTCAAAATTGCATCATTTCATAATTTCGCGTCATTTTCTGAACGCATAAAAATCACAAAATAAACCATCCATTTTCAACTACATACTTCACACCCACGCATCACATATATCAATTTTTAACGACGAAAAATTGAAGCGCTCAATGAGCTCTACCGATCTGTCTAATTCGAATTTCCATCGGGACGCAGATTGATCGATTTTTTTATCAATCAATCTTGTAACACTTGCTAAACATTAGTTTTTCCCACATTCCACGCCCACGCATCAATTTTTTCGAAGTATTGATCATGGATATCAAAGCCCATTCGATGTTCTTCTGATCCGACATACTCAAAATTGCATCATTTCATAATTTCGCGACATTTTCTGAACGCATAAAAATCACAAAATAAACCATCCATTTTCAACTACATACTTCACACCCACGCATCAACATATATCAATTTTTAACGACGAAAAATTGAAGCGCTCAATGAGCTGTACCGATCTGTCTAATTCGAATTTCCATCGGGACGCAGATTGATCGATTTTTTCATCAATCAATCTTGTAACACTTGCTAAACATTAGTTTTTCCCACATTCCACGCCCACGCATCAATTTTTTCGAAGTATTGATCATGGATATGAAAGCCCATTCGATGTTCTTCTGATCCGGCATACTCAAATATGCATCATTTCATAATTTCGCGTCATTTTCTGAACGCATAAAAATTACAAAATAAACCATCCATTTTCAACTACATACTTCACACCCACTCATCAACATATATCAATTTTTAACGACGAAAAATTGAAGCGCTCAATGAGCTCTACCGATCTGTCTAATTCGAATTTCCATCGGGACGCAGATTGATCGATTTTTTTATCAATCAATCTTGTAACACTTGCTAAACATTAGTTTTTCCCACATTCCACGCCCACGCATCAATTTTTTCGAAGTATTGATCATGGATATGAAAGCCCATTCGATGTTCTTCTGATCCGACATACTCAAAATTGCATCATTTCATAATTTCGCGTCATTTTCTGAACGCATAAAAATCACAAAATAAACCATCCATTTTCAACTACATACTTCACACCCACGCATCAACATATATCAATTTTTAACGACGAAAAATTGAAGCGCTCAATGAGCTGTACCGATCTGTCTAATTCGAATTTCCATCGGGACGCAGATTGATCGATTTTTTTATCAATCAATCTTGTAACACTTGCTAAACATTAGTTTTTCCCACATTCCACGCCCACGCATCAATTTTTTCGAAGTATTGATCATGGATATGAAAGCCCATTCGATGTTCTTCTGATCCGACATACTCAAAATTGCATCATTTCATAATTTCGCGTCATTTTCTGAACGCATAAAAATCACAAAATAAACCATCCATTTTCAACTACATACTTCACACCCACGCATCAACATATATCAATTTTTAACGACGAAAAATTGAAGCGCTCAATGAGCTCTACCGATCTGTCTAATTCGAATTTCCATCGGGACGCAGATTGATCGATTTTTTTATCAATCAATCTTGTAACACTTGCTAAACATTAGTTTTTCCCACATTCCACGCCCACGCATCAATTTTTTCGAAGTATTGATCATGGATATGAAAGCCCATTCGATGTTCTTCTGATCCGACATACTCAAAATTGCATCATTTCATAATTTCGCGTCATTTTCTGAACGCATAAAAATCACAAAATAAACCATCCATTTTCAACTACATACTTCACACCCACGCATCAACATATATCAATTTTTAACGACGAAAAATTGAAGCGCTCAATGAGCTCTACCGATCTGTCTAATTCGAATTTCCATCGGGACGCAGATTGATCGATTTTTTTATCAATCAATCTTGTAACACTTGCTAAACATTAGTTTTTCCCACATTCCACGCCCACGCATCAATTTTTTCGAAGTATTGATCATGGATATGAAAGCCCATTCGATGTTCTTCTGATCCGACATACTCAAAATTGCATCATTTCATAATTTCGCGTCATTTTCTGAACGCATAAAAATCACAAAATAAACCATCCATTTTCAACTACATACTTCACGCCCACGCATCAACATATTTCAATTTTTAACGATGAAAAATTGAAGCGCTCAATGAGCTCTACCGATCTGTCTAATTCGAATTTCCATCGTGACGCAGATTGATCGATTTTTTCATCAATCAATCTTGTAAAACTTGCTAAACATTAGTTTTTCCCGCATTCCACGCCCACGCATCAATATTTTTGGAGTTTTACCCATGAAACATGAAAGCCCTTTCAAGGATCCTCCGATCAGTCTGACCCAAATTCGCATCGTACAATTATTTCATGGTTTTTCTCGATGGTTTATCCGCTGAGAAAAAAAACTCAAGCTGCATTTTTACATTTCTAACACCCACGCATCAATTTTTTCAAATTTTAAAGTACGGGAAATGAAAGCGCCGGTGATTTCCTTTCGATCGATCTCATCAGTTTTCATGTGCGTCGACTCCTTCATTGATATTTGTTTACATTAAATTTCCGGGAGGATTAACTTTATATTATTATGTAGATTTTTAATATCTTTCCTCTTTTCCGTGCGTGAGTGATAGTTTCTTTTGGTTTTTTGGTTTTTAATTTCTTGGCATTCGGTTTTTTCGAATTTCAATACATTGAATAATCGTATGGTTAGGATTTTTAGCGCACAACCAGCGGACGAACGATCATTGGGAATGGAACCAAACCAGATAATATCCAAGCAGCATAATTGAACGAACTAGATAATAATACATAATTGTATTGATTAATATTTTATTTCACATATATATTTATTGACTAGCAATAATCTCTCGCTCCCTATCGCTCGCTCGAGCCTTTCGTGTGGATTTTAATCAAAAATTTCACAAAATAGTCTAATCTTTTATATTCAATTCAATTTTAGTGAGTTATACTTAAAAATTATTGTAAATAAATATCAATCGACATCATGATGCATATTATAGTTTGTTGAGTCGATAAAATTATTTAGTGCTTACATTTCCCATTGAAGGGAAATTTAAAAAATTGAACGTGTAGGAGCAAAATGAACAAAACGAGAATAGCGTCATCATTTGCAACAACAGATAGGATTAAATGTTTGAGTAGAATAATATTAAGTGCAGAACAATATAAAATCATCAGCACCCTTCGATACGCTATACCAAACATACCTCGAAACTGTATTATTTTTGTTTTGCGTTATTAAGAAAATTGACGAAAAATTTTCTTCATCTCCACACCATTTCCGTTAACAGAGAATACGCCCACGCATCAATGTCTTCAAATTTTTCAATATGAATTATGAAAGCGCTCAAGCTCCTCTAACGATCTGCTCGAACAAAATTTAGAAAAATCAACCGTTCGTACGTTTTGAAAGGGGATCTCGCCCGGACATCGAGAAAAAATTTTTTAAATTCTCCATACGACGACCACAACTCAAATTTTCCGAAATTTTTTTTCTTTGGGAATGTAGTCCTCGATCCCACCTTTCGATCCACAATACCAAACATACCTCGAAACTGTATCATTTTTGTTTTGCGTCATTAAGAAAATTGACGAAAATTTTCTTTCGTCCCAACGGCAGTAAAGTGCCTACTTTGCGTCCTGGCGTTTGCAAAGAATGGCACTTTTCTGCCGCGGGATACGAAAAAAGTATATGCACCTCGCTTATCTAGGCTATTTCGGCACGCGCAAAATTGCAATCCTCGCTGCGCTCGGATCGCAAACGTTTTTCGTGCCGAAATCGCCTAACCTCGCTCGGGTGCATAATATACTATTTTATCACCACACCATTTTCGTTAACAGAGAATACGCCCACGCATCAATGTTCTCGAATTTTTCAACATGAATTACGAAAGGACTCAAGCTCCTCTAACGATCTGCTCGAACGAAATTTCGAAAAATCGACCCTCCGTACGTTTTTAAAGGGGATTTCGCCCGGACATTGAGAACAATTTTTTTAAATTCTCCATACGCCCACCACAAATCGAATTTTTCAAATTTTTTTTCTATAGAAATGTAGTCCTTGATCTCACCTTTACATCCGTCATACTAAATCTACCTCTAAACTGTCTCATTAGTGTTTCCAAAAGCAAGACAGGTGGACCAGAAAAATATACGGATCAATCTTATTATAATGTAGATATCGCATCATTGTTGTCCCCGACGGAGTTTACACTCCTTTATACTCCATCATTGCGATTTAAGTGATTCATTCTATCATTTACGATATACATGCGTATGTACAAGACGGAGAATAACTCCTACTGAGAACGTTACTTAAAGTATAGAGAGACGATATTCGATTTGGTGATTTCGTGCGGATAAGCGGAACGGGTGACAGCGTGTACGAGCGGGTCGCGGCGAATAAAGAGATTTTGCGAGTTGATGAATATGGTTATACTATCCTGCTGACTAATTTGTACAATTTTATTGGTCGTTGTTGATGTGTTCGATATATAATTTGGAAGCAAAGTCAAATAAATTTTTTTTTCCTTTGTTTGATTTAAGTTTTGTTTACAAGTGAATTTGTTTAGCGTGTTACGACGCGTGTTGAGAGATCGTACTTATTTCGATTTGTATTGCTATCAATTAATAAATTAAAATGGCAGACAGTAACATGAAATTGTACAAAGAGGCCATGGAAAAGCTGATCAAGGTAGATATCTGGAACGAACGGCACAAAGCGATAAGTAAGATGAATGAAGAAACAGTTCGAAGGAAACTGGAGAGAGCGGGGATCGCAGTAATGGGAAAACTGCGTACGCAAAAAGAGCGGTTGTTGATATGGGGAATGAAGAAAGCGAAGGGGGTTTGCCGTGGTTCAAGGACGATGAGAAGGACCACGCGCTACCCGCAGTAGAACAAACGATGATAAGCGGAAACGACGAGAGCGAGAGCGAAGGTACGGAGAATACAGATGCGAAAGAGACGAGTAAGACAGCGACGAACATCCTCGATCACGAGAATGACCTCAACGCGAAGCCTTTACTATCACCGGTCGCAAACGCGAGAACGAGCAAGCGTATTGACCAGAGAGAGCGGGGCAAAATAGCATTACGGAAATCGGAAGATCGCGTAAAGAAGCCAGTACCAGTAAAATCAAACGAGCCGGATAATGCGTTATCATTGTCTGAATCAGACGAAGATGAGCGAAACCCGGATTTACGATTATCACCGATTCGAACGAACACACTAGAGCGCAGCTCATTACAAATGAGTCATGGATGTATGAAATCCATGCGTACGACGGATCAATAGACGCGTTAGAATTCATGGAACGATTGGAAGACTACCGATCGAGTGTAGATATTCCGGATACCGCGTTGCTGGCGGCGATGCCCAGCATACTTTACAAAGAAGCGGCTGACCCGTGTACGAGATGTTATCTCCCTTTGAGAAAATTTCAAAAATTTCAACGCGATTATCTCGCTCAATAATGATCCTAGAGCTGTGACGGGGAAACCCGTCACTGTAGACGGAGAGGCTGCTCCTCTCCGATCCGGCCGGTACGGCAGCCGCCGGCTCGGGAGGGCAGCACTCTCCAGCGCGTACGCGAGCCACGGCGCGCGAGAGTTCCGGCGGCGCGAGGCCGCAAGCGAGCACGAGGCGGACGGTCATTCTCGTCCGGTGCCCGCAGCCATCAACACGCGACGCGCGACTAGTCCCGAGTACCGAGCCCCGAGAGTGTGAGAGATCGTGTGCGTGCGTGCGAGACGTGGACATCGAGGTCGACGACGCGGTGACTCGCTCCACACGCCCGAGCGCGCAGTACCAATTTCGGCCGCCGGAGGCGCACACACACCCCACCAAGACTCCTAGGCCAGTCCACACCACAGCGCACGCTGCGCACAGTGCCCGGCGCATGCGCAGAACATCAAACTGCGTTCACGCCCTACCTAAGTGGTTTTTGAGGTGCTGTACGCATGGAATACTGCTATCGTGAGCAGAAACTTAGTATTTAACCTATCTTAACCATTTTGAATCACCTTTTGGCCCCACTAGTATATACTAGTATATATTTATACTTGTACTTTATCATAAAAGGTACCTTGCGAGCATAAAATATTTTTTTTTTTTTGAATAACGTGAACCTTTAAAATTAATCGTTAGGTTATAATTTTGATAATTTTTAACATTTAACGATTTAATAATTTTGAATTTATAATAATCTTAACATATAGCATCATAATTACGCATGAATATTTTTCCTTGTAACTTTACTGTTTATTAATCTGTCATCAGTTAAATTTTTCTTTTAGAAATAATAAGGAAATAGAACCTAAAACCATATATAATTACATAGGATAGTACGTTTTTCCTTTTTCCTTTTTTTTTAGCAATTTGAATAAATTCAACTTCACTAAACGAGGATGTCTGTCTGTCCGTGAGTAAGCATAGAATTGCCAAAAAATTTTACCGATAGAAAAGAACACTCGTGCGTTAACCATAATAAATAAATAAAATATACAAATAAGTTCTTTGAAACGTGTAGGTTCGTACGGTTAATTGTTTTCAGCCATTCGGTTTGAATACTAGAGAGCATAATTAGAATAAACACTAAGAACTAGCCACAATCTGCATAAATAAGTTTAGCCTAGACATAACAACGATAACCCATTGGAGTAGCAAATAACACTGATAATATAGCA
Organism: Aphelinus atriplicis; assembly: GCA_020882685.1. Lineage (NCBI taxonomy): Eukaryota > Metazoa > Arthropoda > Insecta > Hymenoptera > Aphelinidae > Aphelinus > Aphelinus atriplicis. The sequence continues at coordinate 295,990 of JAJGQD010000039.1, forward strand.
GCATCAAACTTAATTACTGTCGTTGGTTTAGAGATAAGAGTAGATCAGGGATAAGCATTTTAGTAATAATTGTTTCCGTTTGTTCATTGACTATAAAGTACGATTAGATTGCATCATTGAGTATATGATTAAGATGAACATTTATTAAGTGAACATATATTGGGCACGGCGCATGCGCAGCGCATCATAGTGCTTCACACTATAACCAAGGGCTTTTGGACCTCAATCTGATAACTTCTACTCGTTTTAACCGTATATCAGTACTTTTCGCGCATAATAATACACGCATTTTTTTTCTTTCGTTTGTGCATATATATGAGCACAGTAGCATATACACATATATAATTTTACAGTAATCAGCAATAACCCCAACAACGGTTGTTTCGCCCAAGCGAAGTGCGGGAATTCATATCATCTTAACTTACCTTATTCATCATTATTTATCTTAAATTTGTCTATTCACCATTTTGATAATTTAATTTTCCGAATTAAACAAATAATTTCTGCTTTGTTTACACACTGTAAGTCAGCAAGCAGTATCCGAGGATCGTTACGTTTGGACCCATATTTAAGTCGCGTATAAAACTTGGTAAAATCTAGCCCTCTTAAATTAAGTTAATAACAAATAAGATAAAACTTATCATTACGAATCTGCCGAGACATTTTATTTCATATAGATTGTTGAGCCATTACGGGAATTTATCTCCAAGTTTTATTTTCTTTTCCTTACAAAATAATTTCAAGCCGGTTCGCGAAGCATTTCAGTACAATTCAGGTACCTCTTGATACCTGAAGCACTTAGGAACACGAATTGTCAGGTGCTTGCCAGACTCGAATCAAAGGAAACAAGCACAAAAGCTTATTTATTCTGATAGATTGAGGGAATTTTGTTCTTGTTTTTAAGTCTAGATCTTTGGAACCAATCACCCTTTTTCCCTTGCCTCAGGCGCAGAACAGTTGCGCTGGCAAAATCCTTTTGTTCCGTGTCAAGCAGTATTTAAGGTGCAGCACAGTTGCACTAATACAAGGCACGACACATCCCAAGTACCCAAGGTGCAGCACAGGTGCACTGGTAGCCTTCCTGTCTTTCCTGCATTCTGTTTTGGTGCTAAAGGTGCAGCACAGGTGCACTAGCACACAGCAATTCAGAGCAGTCACTCCAATTTTCGAGGTTTCCAGTGATCTGGACCAGCCGTAAATTCTTTTTTCCCTTTTTTTGTTGTGCTATTGGTGGATGGCAAGAACCAGACGAGGCGGACGGGAGTACCAATTAAGGAAATTAGCCGCACAGCTAAAAGAAGCACCAAATCAGCACGCACATTATTTCCAAAAGGTTTTGGAACTGAGTCGTGATAAGTCAAGGTCTAACCCTACTCTTACGGAATCAAACAACGCAATTAAAATTACTAAAATTGAGTCGGTGTGCTTTGATTTGAGGAATTTTAAAGGAATTCAGCTAAATCATCAAGACAATAACAAATCGGTATCCCCAACATCAGACTTAACTGAGCGTGAGGATTCGGTCACAAGTAACGACAAGGTAGACCCGGGACTAAACCCTAGCAATATAGAATATAAGTTAATTCCGATAACGCATTAAATATTTACCTAATAGGCTACTAATATAACAATATAACGTATAAACCCATCGGAAAAAGCACATGCAGTGCATGTTTAACGAACCAAATCGTGCTCACATATTGTACGATAAGGTTTATGTCAGATATGAAAGTTGGAAATCAAGGGATGAATTAGAGATAGAAAATGAACTTCTGAGGCGCAACCCTGTTTCCTTGGAACTTTTGGCACTGCGTTGTGTGCACCAGCAGCACTTGATATCCACCTTTAAATTGGCAACGGCAATAAGCGCATATCCCGAGAGATTCCCGAAAGGAACAAGGGTCTATTTCTGTTTACCTTTGGGCCACCCGTCAACCAAGGCGAACGAGTTACGCTACAAAGGACGTGATCTGTGGTACCTTGAGTTGCCAGGTGGACACATTTGTGCTTCCACATTTTTCGGTTGGCCCGAATTTTGTCAGAAACATCTAGATGTAACAGCGGAACTGTTTGCGCTCGAGCATTCGTACGATCAGCTGTTAAACAGACGTGAGAGAAGATTCGAATATTTTGCCCTTGCACGAAAACGTGGCATAGCTGGGCTGAACACCGTCGTTAGATACCCGAGGGCCGACGTTTTTCATCTCCTCACCAGGGTGCTCCCACACCCGACACTTCCACGCGTTATAATTAAGGAGTGGAAAGCCACTGATTATTTCCTAGAAACTTCCCCCCACTATTTGGCCTGCAGACGAGCCATATACCTTGCTACTCGCTCGCTGCTAACATACCGTCTCATGCCGCGAAGCTGGGGATGGGAATAATCGATCAACTGTGAAGGTTTGCCCCAACAAAATAAAACCGGATGAGATACCACACTACGAGAATTGAAAGGTTAGCTATATCGTATCAGACGGAGAAAACAGAGGCTGAAGAAGAAGAACAGCTTCTTTTCCTAAATACCAACCTCTCCTCACTTTTTGTTCTAGCCCTACGAGCTGTATACCAGCAGCACCTGATAGCCACCCTTAAATTGGCCAGAGCTATAAGGAACTACCCAGCGAAGTTCCCCCGCGGGACAAGGGTGTATTTTTGTGTGCCACTAGGGCTCACCTCGACCAAAATTAATAGCATAAGGTACAAAGGAGGAAATTTGACATATTTGGAACTGCCAGGTAGACACATTTGCGCGCCCACTTTCCTGAACTGCCCTGTTTCCTGGCAGGATTATCTGTACGTAGCCGCAAGACTCTACAACTACGAGTTTGAGGAGTGCGTACTGACAAGCGGAGTCGGATACGGGCGCACCTATTTTACTTACGCAAGGAAGCGTGGGATTGCAGGCCTGAACGTACCGGGAAGGTACCCAGATACCCGGAGTTCTAACCATATAGTTAGTCTCCTGGAGTATCCCGGACTCCCGCAGTCAGTGTTCGGAAGGTGGAGGGACACTGACTACTTCCTGCAGGAATCCTCTCACAACGCTGTTTTCCGAAAAGCAGAATATACTTTTACCCGTGTAAGGCCAGTCCATTTTTGCATTTATATACATATTTGAATATATGAGAGTGTTTAACCGGAAACACTGTGAGTGGTTCCAGAGTCTGCCCAAAAATCCACTTTCTCTGAGAGCTTTGGCCGAAGGAGAGGTGTATAGGCAACACCTACTAGCAACAATTGAACTTGCCCAGGCTTTTCACAAAAGTAACCCAGAGTCACTGGTATACTTTTGCCTGCCTCTAGGATTGACATCAACTAAAGTTGGTACAATCAATCACAGAGGACGGGATCTAAAGTTCCTGAGGTTACCAGGCGGACATATTTGCGCGCCCACTTTTCATGAGTGGCCCTTGATTTACCAGGCAAATTTAAGTACCTTTGCAATCGCCGTGCGTGAGGCGTTAAACGAGCAAAGAATATATCTTTTGTACAACGCAAATTGTCTTAAGTACGTCTTTTTCGCCCCAACCACCAGTCGAAAGATAAGGGGGTTCAACAAAACAACCCAATATCCTGGTGCGAAAACTTTTTTATACCGCCGAACCTTTGAATCTCAAAATACGAAACTACTACCTGCGAGACTTAGAGAAACTGATTACTTTATATCTGGTACCGAGAATCACCAAGCAGGGCCGAAAACATATTCAACCTGAATCCAGACACCCCAGAGTGGTGCAGAAAACGTTGTCCGAAGGGCTCCGAAAAGCTTCACTACCAGCACGATAAACGCTAAAACCTGGAGTGGGAATTAGCGGATTTTGCCACATACCTTGACAGGATGGCAGAAGAAGCAACCCAGGCTCTTTTGAGCTCCATTACGCTCAACAATGCAGTTGTGAGCATACCACCCTTTACCGGATACAACATTCCGGTGAAAAATATAATCCAGGACATAAGGAACACGAAAACCTATGTGCCTGCTGAAAAAGAAGGACAGCTGGTGAAGTTAATTATCAGTAAATTCAGAGGAAAAGCGAGAGATGCAATAAGTTGCGAGACAGTCAATACTGCCGAGGACCTCATCAGGGTACTCAAGGAACGATTTGCACCTGGACGTAATTATTCCTACTTCAATGGAAAAATACAATATGCACGAATGGAACAGAACGAGACAGTTGAAGACTTCTATGATCGTCTAAAGATACTGCTAAGCTCAGCCGAGACCGCTCTTAGGGAGGAAAAGGGCCGAGATTATGCACCCGCCATGATCACACCATTAAAAGATGCGGTAGTTGATGTCTTCATCAAAGGTTTGCCCGTGGAGATGAGTCGGTTCGTAGACGCTACCAAGCCCGAAACGCTGGCTGCAGCATTTGCTGAAGCATCGAGACTAGAGGCTCGCATGGAAGCAAGAATTCTTCCTGACGTGAGACCAAAGTATCGACCACCAGGTCATCCGGAGCGCCAAGCAAGAAACAATTATCAGGACGGGAATGAAAACTAAGAGCCCAGAAACAACTGGAGAAACAGAGACGACAATAATCAATATCAAGATCAGCAAAATGGCTATGACAATCAAGGGGGAGGACCACCTCAGGTGAACTACATTGAAAGAAACAATAGAAACCATCCTGGATATTGGCAGAGTAATTCTCAAGGACAAGGGAATAACAGGCAGAATTATCAAGAAAATGATAATTACAGAGGATGGAACAGGAATAACAACTATGGAAACAATGGACCACAGGGCAATCAACGCCAATACAATGGAAACCAAAATTCAAACTTTGGTTCGAATGGGAATCGATCAAACAATTATCAGCAGAATAATGATCGTCGGAATGATTACCAACGAAATAATCAAGGTTAAAATTACAACAATGGATACCAGAATCGATCGAATCAAAATAATCAAGGCCAAAATTACAATGGCGGACGAAACAATGGATATAGTAATGGAAATAATGGATACAATAATGGGCAGAATAATGGATATAATAATGGGTATCAGAACCAACCGAACAGCCAAAATAATGCAAATTACCAGCAGAACAATGGTTACAACAATAATTACAATAATGGTTACAACAATGGTAATCAGAATCGCCCAAATAATCGCTACAACTCTGGAAACAGCCAGAACAACGGAAATTTTTAACCATCAAGTCAGCCTCTAAACGGATCAGCGGCTCGTCCCAACTATCAGGAGGCGAGCCCATGTCAGAATCAAGGCAGCCAGAATCAGGCCCCACAACAGGACAGAGTGAACCAAGCACAAGGCCAATCACAAGTACTTTAAATAATGTCAGCCCCACAATATGGCCACGAATTGGTCAGTGCTCAGGAGATGGCTGGGAAACTCAGGATGACGAACCCACAATAGTAAGCCTATTAGCACCAGAAAGTAAGAGAGGATATCTGTATTGCAACGTCGACAATGGTGCGGATATCTCTCTCATCAAATTGGGAACATTGAGACCAGAAGTAATGATTGACACCACTGAAGCGAAACCTTTCTTTGGTATACATGACGAACCAGTCAGGTCACTGGGAACCGTGACCATATTACTTAAAAGCAAGCCTCACAAGTTACACGTGGTAGAAGATGATTTTCCAATACTGGGAGACATACTTTTGGGACGAAGCTACCTCAAAAGCAAAGAAGCAGTTATCTCTTCCGTAAATAATTGCCTTATGATAAAAACAGACAAGATGAATCCACTACCTTTTCTGGACCCCAAATTCGTGAAATCAATGGAAGGAAGTCATGGTGATCCGGATCGAATACCTAATGAACCTAGAGTAATACCTAAGAGAAGGAAAACTTCTGGGAACATTAGCCCTGAAGAAATGGATGCTATGATTGAAGAACTAGGTAAAGATAGTCAAGAGTCACAGCAACCAGGAGTAGCAACTGTTAATAGCATTACTGTACCTGAACCTACACCTGAAAATGGAGAAGGATCTCAGCAACATGTAAGAACATCTGAACCAATGCAACCAGAAGAACCTACAGAAACTGTTGAGGTTTCGGAGTTAGCCGAAGCAATGGAAGGCATTGGCAAGGACGAAATATATGTCGGAGAAGCGATTGTGAAGAATGAGCACAACAGCTGTAACGTCATGGTGATAAACACCTTGGACGAGGACCAAGAAATCCATATAAGACCCCAAGAACTTTTACAGTTCGAGTACGTCACTCCAGATTTTGAGACCGATACTGAAGTCTCGGTGGAGGAAGGCGTGGCTCCTCAGACTGAACAAGAAAGAATAGAACAGTTAAAAAGTCTAATAAAAATGGATGGACTTAATGAAGAAGAACGACATGCGGTCATGGACCTTGTGAGTGATTTCAATGATGTATTTTTGCTACCAGGAGATACTCTACCCTGCACGGACAAAATAGAATTTGAAATACCCATGGAAAATGAACGACCTATAAATACCAAGTAATACAGATTGCCTGGAATACACAAGGAAGTAATAAATGAAGAAATAGAGAAAAAGCTGAGAAACAATGTGATAGAGCCATCGAACTCACCTTTTAACTCACCGATATGGATAGTACCGAAGAAGCCGGATAGTCAAGGTCGACCAAGATGGCGTATGGTCATCGACTTCCGCGAGTTAAACAAGAAAACTATTGGAGACTCTTACCCGTTACACAACATAACAGATATCATGGACCAATTAGGCGGAAGCGTCTATTTTTCGGTCTTTGACATGGCAAGTGGGTTCCAGCAGATACCCCTAAAGCCAGAAGACAGGCCGAAAACGGCGTTTTCAGTGCCAGGAGGCCATTATCACTATGTGAGGATGCCTGAAGGAACCGCAGGAGCAACAGCGTGTTTCCAAAGGTTGATGGATCTTATACTCAGAGGACTCTGTGGCACTGAACTATTGGTGTTCATAGATGAAATTATCGTGCATGCTCGAAGCTTAAGAGAACACCAGGAAAGAGTCAGCAGGTTGTTCGAAAGGCTAAGAGACGCTAATCTAGTTTTGCAACCAGACAAAGTTGACTTTCTTTGCAAGGAAGTCGTCTTTCTAGGACACACAATTAGCGAAAGAGGCATAGAACCCAATGATCGGCTGATCTCTGCAGCCAAGAACTTTCCAGTACCCAAAAATCAGACAAATGTAAGAGGCTTCCTAGGACTCACTGGTTTCTACAGAAGATTTATTCAGAACTTTTCGAAGCTAGCGTTGCCACTCTCAAAGTTGTTGAGAAAGGAGGCAGTTTTTAAATGGGGAGAAGCCGAGGAACAAAGTTTCAATACCCTAAAGGAAAAGCTTATCTCGAAGCCTATCTTGCAATTCCCCAATTTTGACAAGAAATTCAAAGTCACCACAGATGCCTCAAACGAAGCAATAGGTGCAATTCTGAGCCAAGAATATGATGACATGGACTTACCAGTCGCATATTTGTCTCGAACATTGAACAATGCCGAGAAGAATTATGGTGTCACAGAAAGGGAGTGTTTAGCCGCACTCTACGCTCTGCATCATTGGAGACCATATTTGTTAGGAAAACCCTTTATTCTTGAATCTGACCATGAGCCTCTGCATTACATGCACTCAAGGAAAGATGCAGGAGGGAAAATGATGAGATGGATGATCAAATTTACTGACTATGAGTATACGTTTAAGTATAAGCCCGGGAAGTTGAATAAAAATGCTGACGCATTATCCCGTAACCCCGAGGAAAAACCAAGCGAGGATGACATAAATGAGAAACTACCCCGAATCAGAGTTTTTATAATCAGAGAGCGAGCTGCAAAAGCCTCTGCGAGTACCCCGAAAAATAGTGCTAACAGCACTCCACCAATTAGACCAAGGTCAAGTTCGCTTGGAAGCAACCCAAGGCCGAAAGGCAGACCTACAGGAGCCAAAAACAAGAAAGAAGCGCCCAACTTGGACAACAGTGTGATCGCTCACAGAACACGATCCAAGGTCACGCCAACAAATTCTCCAGCCTATGACCCATTAACAGGCAGACGCGTAAGCCTAGAGAAGAAGTACAAGAAAACGCCAAAGCTACCCGGCCCAGCTGAGCAGAATGAACCTGAAGCTGGGAGTGCAACAGAGAAAGGTGAAAATCCAGGCACACAACCTGAACCTCAGACGATTCAAGAAACTGCCGACAGAAATCCTGTACCAGGCACAAGTAAGATACCTGAACCATCTGAACCCAAGCGACAACTAGTTTCTGAACAAGATGAAACGTCGGATGATTTCAGGGGACAAATCAATTCCGCAAATTTGCAGGATAACCTCAGTGAATCTGAAGGACCACCGTTGATAGACCCTAGAAGGAGCGGCTTGAGAGTACCAAACACTGACGAAGAGATAGAAAGAGGACAGGAGCATTCAGAGTCAGAAACTGACGAACCACAAGAGGTACCATGTTCACCAGTTGATACCACTGATAGTGAGGATTCTGATAATGTATTTGGGGATGAACTCACTGACAATGATCTGTCTAGAGAAGAAATACAGAGAGCCATAGACAAGTTTGAAGAAAGTCTAAGAATACATCGTGAAAGAGGAGAAGTACCTGATGATAACGAGAGTCTAGAGCAGAATACCTCCAGAAGACCATACATGTCTGAGAGCGAAATACTGGAACTAAGTAAGCAGAATGAAAAAGTGGAGCAACGTATTGACGAATTGATACAGAGTTTTGAAACCATCAAGAGAGACATTGCTGAATGTATACTTCCAGAACAAAGAGAAGAGATTTCATCAGCAGAGCCCTCACCAGAACGACCCGATACGAATAGAGCAATCTCGCTTACCCCAACAGTAAAACCCAGAGAGCCTAGGTTTCGTAACACACCTCTAGTTGGAACCGAGGAACCTAAAAGAAGAGTGAGATTCAACGAAATGGAAGAAATAGCTGAGCAAAGCGAGAACTCCTCAGTAAAATTAAACTTCTCACGAGAACCCGCAACTGACTTGCCATGCTTTATCTCACTGATATCACAAGTTGCCCCACAAATCAGTACCTTGACCCAGAAAAACAAAGAGAATTACTCTCTGCTACAGAGATGTCTAGCGACGAAAATGACGGAAATGAATTACGATTACGGAACAACGTGATGTCCTCTCGAGCTTGTCTCACATACAAAAGAGACAACTCAGTTGATTTCATTTCGAGAGATTGCGAAGTCATAGGTGAAACTATGAAACTTTTACTGGGAATAGGTGCTATTTTTATCCCAACCTTGAAGGAAAAGAAACCTAAAATAGGTCAAGTATTAGTGACTCCCTATAAGAATCATAACGTCTTTTCAATAGTAGTGAAGGAGAAACATTTTGATCCACTTACCGTGAAAAACGTTCGTGACGGACTGAAGAATCTGAAAAACGTTCTGACTAGCAAGAACCTAAACAGCTTCCGAATCACTCGGAAAGGAGACATGACCGACAGTCTAGAACCTGGATTGCTAACCGAAATGGTCAGAGAAAGATTTGAAAATAGCAACATCAAAGTAACAATTTGTTATGGAAAAGTAAGCCTACCATCAGAACACGAGCGCAAAGAAATTATTGAAACCTTGCACTGTAGTATGATGGGTGGACATAAAGGAGTAAATGGAACCTATAAGAAGGTTCGAGAAAGATTCTATTGGCCAGGGATGCGCAACGACATTTTGAATTTCATACGAAAATGTCCTAATTGCCAAGAAAGGAAAATCGATCGAATAAAAACCCGAGACCCCAAGATACTGACCGACACTCCAATAGAAGCCTTTGATAAGGTCTCAATAAACACGGTCGGAAAACTGCGAATGACCCCAAGAGGAAATTGTCACTTACTCACTATTCAATGTAATTTAACCAAGTACCTGATTGCGATACCCATACCCAATATAAAAGCAGCTACCATAGCTGATCCCCTTGTGAGACATCTAATATGTCAATTTGGAGCCCCACGCGCAATACTGTCCGATAATGGCACTAGTTTCCTCTCGGATTTAGTGGAGACGATGCTCCGAATTTTTAGAGTACACCATCTTACCACATCACCCTACCACCCTCAAACAAATGGATCCCTTGAGCGTAGTCACGCACCCTTAATGGACTTTGTGAGAACCTATTCAGAGAAATATGATGATTGGGACTTGCTAGCATCGTTCGCGACCTTTTCCTACAACACAACCGTACACAATTCCACAAATTTTACACCCTACGAATTAGTTTTCGGTAGAGTAGCTAGGTTACCAATTAAGGTACCCCGTGACGAAAAGCTAAGAACCTATAATGTTTACTTAAGGGACTTAATAGAGAGACTGAGCGAAATGAAATTAATAGCCGCGGAGAATCAAATTCGAAGTAAAGAAAAATCGAAAGAGAGGTACGACCTCAAGACAAGGGAATTCAAAGGCAAAGTAAATGACTATGCACGCATTTTGAAGGAACCACGTAATAGCAAATTTGACAGCTACTACAACAAGCCCCTAAAAATAGTAGAGGTATTGGGCAAGAACAATGTGGTCCTTGAATTGCCAAATGGCAAATGTATAAGAAAACACACAGACAAGCTAAAGCTTGCCTATAATGATTAATCATTTTCCATGTTTTTCAGGAAATTTACACTTTCATCCAAAATGTACCGTACCATTCCTCTATTACTAATGATCCTAATGACTATGACACTAACTGAGACGACGAGACAATATGAGGTAAGCTATCTAAAGCATAACCCCGGACTATACTTTGAGAAGAAAGAGACCATGCATCTTAGACGAGCAGAATGGCAGGTGGTAATTCACATAGAAATTGACCAGTTCATCAAGGAAAACTCTCTAACGGTCAGCAAGCAAGATTATATGAAGAACTGCGAGAAATTAACCAAGGAGCAATGCGAACAAATAGCTCAAGCCAACCAATTTTCAGAAAGAAACCACACCTTAATGGCGAGTAAAGCAAAACTTGACCGTGTGGCACGAAGTCTTGCACCTCAATTATCACAGATGAATGGACACAGCGGAGACCACAGAAACAAAAGAATAACACCTTTTGGATTCGTTGGATCTATTAGTCACTCTCTTTTTGGACTAGTAACCAATGATGAGGTCGAGGAAATAAATGAAAAGGTACAAAGTACTCTCATGCAACAAAGTGAGATAGCTAAACTCATGGGCGACCGTACACACATCGTAGCTTCATCATTGGACGAATTACACACCATTTCCAAAATTCACACCACAGAAATCAAGGATTTCGAAAAACGTATCGAGAATAAAGAAGACAAGGAAATGCAATATATCCGAATAGTGGATTATGGATACCGAGTCGGTTCGATGATGGACCACCTTGCAAGAGGATACAAGGAGATGATAGGGATTCTAGAGGATCTCAGAGGAAATAAAATACATAAGTGTTTCCTAACTGATGAGATTCTGGTGAGAATAAACACGGACATTCTCCAGACAAAAGGGGAATGGGATTTGCCAATTCCCACGGAACATTTGAGACCTGAAGAAGTGATAAACATCGCAACAATGGACGTCACTTACCACGATGGACGTGTATTAGTAATACTGAATTTACCTTTAGTGGACAGAACCCTGTACGAATTATACGAAATACATGAATTGTTTGTACCGCAAATTCATGAAGGAATCGCTAAAGACATGGCTTATGTTCGCGCCAGCGTCAAATACATAGCAATGGACAACAATCATCAGACCTACATGAAAATGAGTGATTCGGAACTGAATGAGTGCATTTTCACAAGAAGCGTATATATCTGCTCTACAGCAGGACCTCTGAGAGATACATCATATCAGCATGATTGCGAGATGATGATGCTGATAAGACCCAAGCCGGAAACTTTGAATTTGTGTGATATAAGATATCGCAAAATCAACCAAACTCAATGGCACTACGTTCGAACAAAGGGACTGTGGCTGTTTTCTACGAGCCACGAGGATAAGATAAGAATGACCTGTGCAGACCAACAGCCAGAGGAAATCACTCTATCGGGAGCTGGGATCATAAAATTCGATCCTGACTGTGAGGCCCAAAATGAAGAAGTCACACTTCTGAACGAGGGAAGCAAAATGAGCGGAAGCCAGTACATTTATGCACCCGAAATGCATTTGAATCTGTTCGAGGTTCATCCACAATTCAGGGAACAACTCCAGCAGCACCTCACTCAAGGTAATACAGAAGAATCATGGGAACAAAATGAAGAATCACTGCACGAAATCATGAATCGTTTAAAGATCATCAACAATAATGACTTGAATCATTTCAATACACACAAGCTTATTTTCGAAAACTATTTCCTCTACCTTGCTCTCATCATAATCACCATCATATTATACTCATTGAAACACGGAAAGAGCAAGAGGTGTTGGGAACTAATAGGCACCAGAAACCAAACTTCATGCACAAATAACATAGAACTAACATCACAGAGGATAAAATCTGAATCCAATGACGGAAACCGAGAGAATCAAAAACAAGACAGAGCAGAAACAATGACCAGACAAAATACGGAAGGACTTGGACAACTGAGCTTTGTGAACACTCAATCATGTTATGACATTAGCGCGGGAACCGCGAACCTCACTGATCACAGTCGCATCCCAATGATTCCCAAATCACCTTCCGTAAGCTTTTCCGCTGAGGTGGTAACTAACATTGTAAATAAATCTGTAAATATGGGACCCATGAATTACTAATTAAAAGCACCAAGAGACAAAAGGAACAAGTTGGACCATGTATGTTGTAGGTTTTGAAAAATCAAGATGGCGGAACAAGTGCTTAAAACAAATCAAGTAAGGGTGACCTACCCTCTGAGAACAACCTTGTCCGACGTCATTGGACTGTTTGAAGGAAGAGGCCATCTTCAGGTTATAGAGGTGTTGGAGCACCCGACTGACACAACTAAGGGAACCTTGAGACTAACATACGAGACTGAAGCAGAAGCCCAAAATGCCATGGAATTAGATGAGGCCATCATACCACGCAGAGTTTCCAGAGCTACATTTTTACCACCAATCAAAAGCACTGACACACCAAAAGCACCTGAGGAACCACGAGTACCAAGAGACCCAAGAAGAATCTTTTGCACCTTACCATGGATCGTGCAAGAGGACCAGCGGGAAGAATTATTTTTTCAACATTTCACCCAGTTTGGGGAAATGGAATACTTGAACACCTTCAGGGATAAGAATGGACAACTTTCCTATGGATACATTTACTTATTTGATGCCGAAGATGCAAAGAAAGCAATGGGACACAGCAATCCACTGTACCGAACCCAACCGGCGGAACCAAGAAGATCATCAGGCCAATTGATGGGACACCAGTCAACCGCTAAAAGGTATCATGTTCCATGTGGAAGACAAGTGGATGCAAGTACCTACACGCTGCATGAAGTAACCTGTCGGAGACAGCTCCTGTGGAAATGTGAAGAAGACTTGCTGAAACGCTTGACAGAAAATAAAAGGAAGAATGATTTAACGAACCAAGAGGATCCCACTGAAAAGCACAAACAGAGTACTACGTTAGAAAGATTCGGGTTCTACAAAAAAACGCCCACATACGAGGTCACGACAAGACCACTGAAGTCAACACAGGCAGAGATTGAGGATGAGACCATGCAAGCCAAACAAAGGAAAATAAATGAAGAATCAACCGAAAGGAAATCAAATGAGAAACAATTTTGTGACGAGAAAACAACAACAAGGAAAACATGTGAACAGATAGACCTTGACGAGTCTGATTCTGACATGGATATTGGTGAAGATCAGGACGTGGAAGAAGAACTACTACTCAAAGAGACCCTAATTTGAGACCAATGTACCATAGCTAGCACTCTAAATGTAAGATACACGTACAAAGAACAGTCACAAAGTCCTTTCCCTTTACCCTACACCTGACAGTACCTCTTTAGCACTAAATCTACCAAACAACACCAACTACCGAATAATGAGAACATAAAGGACCAACTAACCATAACGAATTTTTCTGTTTCAGAGTACCAACACAAGCACCAGCACCAAGTACATTTACGAACAGAACCATGAGCACCATAACTGCAGAAGAAACTGAGTGAAAACCATAGAGCTTACCGCGCCTCGCAATACCTTGCTACTGCAGCTACTGGCAGCATGGAATTCTATGGCAAGATAGAAGATTGTAAGACAACCTTGAAAGACGCAAGAATAATGAGGGTACTAGTAACGTATGGAAAAGAAGACCAGGCGCAGAAGGCATATGCAGACATTGAAAAGAATAAGGTAGTCGCAGTGCTGAGCTCGGAGGAAAGCTCAGAGGAAAGCCCGGAGGGAGAATCTTCAGATGAAGAAGAGTTCGAAGAGGAAGAAGAAGGAGCAGTAGGAGGAATGCTCATTGAGGAAAAAAGGGAAACCACGGAGGCTCTATTCTATTTCATATGAAATGATCGAAAAGAGAGCATGCCTACTAAGATTGAGACATCATGCGTGTGCCGCAACAAGCGCCGTAGTACGATTCATAGAAACAAGAGCCAGAGTCGAGAGGTTGCACGTGGCACCAAGAGAGGGTACCTACATAGAAATACAGATCTGCATCCAATCCAGTGAGGAGATGAGTGAAACCATAACCATGCTGCACCAAACACACCGAGTTACCGACCTACATCAAACCCTGGAAATGGCACCATTGGCGCCATTGGCTATTCAACAAGTAAAAAGGACGGAAACATCACTGGGCTCAATAATACGGATGGAGCATTCAACAAGAATGTTCATCGGAAATCTGATGGCCACCCTCGGAGATGTTGGAGTGGTAACGGAGGCCAGAGCTTATGGAGCGGACGAGCAATGGAGCAGTTCTCTCTGTTTCAGGAGAGAAAGGGAAGCAGAAGAAGCTTTTAATATGCTCAGAGCAATTGCTGATACAACCAGATCAGCAGCCAAAAAGGATGAGAAGGTGGACTGGGCTGAACAGATGGAACCCTGGAGACCCAGGAAGAGCGAGAGGAAGCAGAAGAAGAAATCAAAAAAATGAGACCCGCGTCACATGCCCCCTCGGAGGCAGACAGAGACGACATTGCAAGCCTGGCCGATGATTCCTCAACATCAGCAGAAGCGATGAGTGAAAAGTGGGAAGAACCTAAGAAAAAGTACGACCCGAACACCTTATGCGCAAAGGTACCGTTCAATATAGAGCTCATCGATGCCGTGTATGAATTTCTTCAGTACGGAGCTGTGGATTTTCATACGCATTTGGAGAAAAGGTACAAGAACAACACAGGGTACCTATTGTTTGTTAGGTACGTGTATAAGGCGGGCGCAGACCTGGCCTTCAGGTATCTGTGTGGCAAGTACAGAATAAGACCTGCACCTGAAAGGAGACACCGCAACACTCACATACATGAGAAGTGTGGGTGGGAGATAACCACCCAAGAAGAAAGGAACCACCTAAAGAGCTGTGCAATACAGCGACTCGACATCTTCCATGACGAGTGCCAGAGGCAAATATCTACATACCGTTTCATGCAGCACTGTCTTCAATGCTGGGAGGAGTAAGGATCGACTGAAATACCATGAAGCAGAAATCTTGAAATGCACAAAAGGAACCACAATGTACCATGGGACCAATAAACATAGTTTTACCTTCTTATAAAATGACCGTTTGTTCTTGATTCAATATTATTAAATACCAATGAAAAACATGTATAGCACCCAATCACGAATACATTGGCACCAACAGAGACCCCAGCGCCATTGTGTGTAAGGTAAGACAATTAGTATAAACTGACCGAACAACAACAAGGAGATTGATCGGTGATTACAAAGTAAGATAATACATATAAAGCACCCACTCTGGACCCCTTGATCCCCATAATGAGACTTGCGACAACTGTTTTAAATTAAATAGGATAATTAGCTATAAGTAAGGGGACCTCAACACTTGCACAGGGCATAAACTTAGAATCACCCCCTTTTTCTCCTCTAGTGAAGCTCATTAAAGCACCGTACCATTCATTGTTGCCATCGAGGACGACGGCCGCACAGTGGAGGAAGGTGTTACGTTACACGTTTTCGCAAAATTTTTAAAGAGCGCATAGCATGTAGTTGCTGCGCAGTAATGAGCATGGCTTGCCTGTACATCTTTCTGCCCGAGAGAGACAGAACTCTCAAGGACAGGAAGATCTCAGGTAGCAACACCCAGACGCTGACTCGGCAGTCGCCGCGCCGAGCGGCGCGTGCAGCTGCACGTACCCTCCCGCAAAGCCGTTGCAAGCATTGTGGGAGGGCATGGTCACTGGCAATTGGCTAGTTGCCGGTGACGAGACGGAGAGGGACGAAGAAATCATGGGTGCGAGTGAGAGAGCATATCTTTCTTCTCCAGGCTTTGTTTAACGGGCCTCACGCCCCAAGTCCGCGCCGCGACTCAGAAAAAGCAGTGCGTTACCGACTAGCCGAGAGTGCAGTCGAGTTCTCTTTTTGATTGTCTAATTTGTCCATTATCAAAGTTTTTGTATTAGTGACTAGCCGGAGGTGCAGTCAACTTTTGTTATTTCACCCGGTTCCGAGCAGTAATTCATTTTGGGAAGAATATATATATATATATATATATATATATATATATATATATATATATATATATCTGAGAAAATCCAGAAGTTTCAAGGTACCGAGAAGGACCTAGCCCTTGCACGCTGAGTGCTGAGCAAGCTGCGAAAACCAACAAAAGTAAGTGAAACACCGGAGGGATTTCCAACTTTTAATAAACTTTTTCATTCCCCCTTGCAAGTGTTTAGGCCCCATTTACATTCGTTTTTCTTCTTTTGTTAAGTTAGTCCTGAATTTTTGAGAGGCTTTGAATTTTGAAGCTTGAATTGAATTGGATATTATTGTTTCTAAACTGTGCTGAATCAATAAAGAAATTACACATTTGAATAGTGAATCATAGGAATTATTTAATTATTGAAAAGAAGGTATCAAATAGTGAACGAGTACGAACAAATATACTGAAGTGAATCCCTTGTGTTTTAATATCTTTAGCTTGAAATACAACAAATGAATTGAATGAAATAAATACCAGTCTATTGAAAGAGAGAGAGAGAGAGAGAGAGAGAGAGAGAGAGAGAGAGAGAGAGAGAGAGAGAGAGAGAGGAATTTGGTGCGTATAGCGGCGCGAGGTTCTGCTACCCGCGAGGTCTGCACACCTGCCGATGCCGAGCCACAGGGACACCTAGTGTCCCAACAGGAGTGCCCAGCACTTCACGAACAAGGGTACCTAAGGTACTCTTCTGTAGGATTGCCCCCCCCCCCCCAGTCCCTAAGACAGGACAACGTTAATAACTTAATATAAACGGGTTATCTATTCAAAATCTGATTTTGCAGATTTATAGTGTAAGATGAGCATTTTCATAATCTAAGGTGAAAAATCCAGGAAAATAGACGTGGAGGCGTTATCTATGTCATAGAAAATTATGCATAGTCGAATTTTCGTCATACGAAAGAATTGGAAGTGATAAACAAATTGGAAAATGATGATTTGAAGAAAATTCGGTATAATGGGTCGGAAAAGGAGGTCAAGAGCTACAATTTGAACTGGCTATATGTTGGCAAAATTGATACCTTCGGGGCGTATTGACCATAAAAACAATTATTCGACGTTTGATTCCAGGATAACGTTGAAAAAATTAAATGAATGGGTTGTCTATTCAAAATCTGATCTTGCAGATTTATAGTGTGAAATGAGCATTTTCATAATTTAAGGTGAAAAATCGAGGAAAATAGACGTGGAGGCGTTATCTATGTCATAGAAAATTATGCATCGTCGAATTTTCGTCATACGAAAGAATTGGAAGTGATAAACAAATTGGAAAATGATGATTTGAAGAAAATTCGGTATAACGGTTCGGAAGAAGAGGTCAAGAGCTATAATCTATAGCGGCTATGTGTTGGGAAATTCATACTGTGGGGGCGTATTAACCTTGAAGATAATTAATCGACGTTTGATTCCAGGACAACGTTAATAAATTAATATGAACGGGTTATCTATTCAAAATCTGATCTTGCAGATTTATAGTGTGAAATGAGCATTTTCATAATCTCAGGTGGAAAATACAGGAAAATAGACGTGGAGGCGTTATCTATGTCATAGAAAATTATGCATAGTCGAATTTTCGTCATACGAAAGAATTGGAAGTGATAAACAAATTGGAAAATGATGATTTGAAGAAAATTCGGTATAACGGTTCGGAAGAAGAGGTCAAGAGCTATAATCTATAGCGGCTATGTGTTGGGAAATTCATACTGTGGGGGCGTATTAACCTTGAAGATAATTAATCGACGTTTGATTCCAGGACAACGTTAATAAATTAATATGAACGGGTTATCTATTCAAAATCTGATCTTGCAGATTTATAGTGTGAAATGAGCATTTTCATAATGTAAGGTGAAAAATCGAGGAAAATAGACGTGGAGGCGTTATCTATGTCATAGAAAATTATGCATTGTCGAATTTTCGTCATACGAAAGAATCGGAAGTGATAAACAACTTGGAAATTGATGATTTGAAGAAAATTCGGTAGAATGGGTTGGAAGAGGAGGTCAAGAGAGCTATAATCTGTAGTGGCTATGTGTTGGGAAATTCATACTGTGGGGGCGTATTAACCTTGAAGATAATTAATCGACGTTTGATTCCAGGACAACGTTAATAAATTAATATGAACGGGTTATCTATTCAAAATCTGATCATGCAGATTTATAGTGTGAAATGAGCATTTTCATAATCTCAGGTGAAAAATCCAGGAAAGTAGACGTGGGGGCGTAATCTATGTCATAGAAAATTATGCATAGTCGAATTTTCGTCATACGAAAGAATTGGAAGTGATAAACAAATTGGAAAATGATGATTTGAAGAAAATTCGGTATAACGGTTCGGAAGAAGAGGTCAAGAGCTATAATCTATAGCGGCTATGTGTTGGGAAATTCATACTGTGGGGGCGTATTAACCTTGAAGATAATTAATCGACGTTTGATTCCAGGACAACGTTAATAAATTAATATGAACGGGTTATCTATTCAAAATCTGATCTTGCAGATTTATAGTGTGAAATGAGCATTTTCATAATCTCAGGTGAAAAATCCAGGAAAATAGACGTGGAGGCGTTATCTATGTCATAGAAAATTATGCATTGTCGAATTTTCGTCATACGAAAGAATCGGAAGTGATAAACAACTTGGAAATTGATGATTTGAAGAAAATTCGGTAGAATGGGTTGGAAGAGAAGGTCAAGAACTATAATCTGTAGTGGCTATGTGTTGGGAAATTCATACTGTGGGGGCGTATTAACCTTGAAGATAATTAATCGACGTTTGATTCCAGGACAACGTTAATAAATTAATATGAACGGGTTATCTATTCAAAATCTGATCTTGCAGATTTATAGTGTGAAATGAGCATTTTCATAATCTCAGGTGAAAAATCCAGGAAAATAGACGTGGGGGCGTAATCTATGTCATAGAAAATTATGCATAGTCGACTTTTCGTCATACGAAAGAATTGGAAGTGACAAACAACTTGGAAAATGATGATTTGAAGGAAATTCGGTATAATGGGTCGAAAGAGGAGGTCAAAGCTACGATTTGAACTCGCTATATGTTGGAAAAATTGATACTGGTGGTGCGTATTGACCATGAAAATAATTATTCGACATTTGATTCCAGGATAACGTTCAAAAAATATAATAAATGGGTTATCTATTCAAAATCTGATCTTGCAGATTTTTAGAGTTAAATGAGCATTTTCATAATGTAAGGTAAAAAATCGAGGAAAATAGACGTGGAGGCGTTATCTATGTCATAGAAAATTATGCATAGTCGAATTTTTGTCATACGGAAGAATTGGAAGTGACAAACAACTCGGAAAATGATGATTTGAAGCAAATTCGGTATAATGGGTCGGAAAAGGAGGTCAAGAGCTACGATTTGAACTGGCTAAATGTTGGAAAAATTGATACTGGCGGTGCGTATTGACCATAAAAATAATTATTCGACGTTTGATTCCAGGATAACGTTCAAAAAATATAATAAATGGGTTATCTATTCAAATCCTGATCTTGCAGATTTTTAGAGTGAAATGAGCATTTTCATAATGTAAGGTGAAAAGTCGAGGAAAATAGACGTGGGGTCGTAATCTATGTCGTAGACTATTATGCATTGTCGAATTTTCGTCATACGAAATAATTGGAAGTGATAAACAAATTGGAAAATGATGATTTGAAGAAAATTCGGTATAATGGGTCGGAAAAGGAGGTCAAGAGCTACAATTTGAACTGGCTATATGTTCACAAAATTGATATCTTCGGGGCGTATTGACCATAAAAACAATTATTCGACGTTTGATTCCAGGATAACGTTAGAAGAATATGTGGGCACTATGGCCAGACAGGAGCGATGACCGGGTGTCATATTACGACCTTGACATACTGAGTCAAGGCTCTTGCTAATATGACGCCCGGTCATCGCTCGTATCTCGTCATAGTGCCCAAGAAATAAAAACAAACAGGTGAAAAAAAAAATCTGCGGGTGAATTTTTTTTATTAAATCTAAATTTTACAAATATTTAATAGAAAAAAAACATAATTATAAATTATTTTTAAAAAACAAAGTTGGCCTCTTCCTGAAGCTTCTCAGGCCTCTGTTGGCGGACCTATTATAACAAAGTAGAAAAAAAAACAGGACTTTATTTTTCGCCAAGAAAATTTAATAAAAGAGAAGAATTCAGAATTTCTACTTACAACATGCGCGTTTCGAGCGCAGATTATATTTTATTTGGCCGCACCGGGCACAGTCGTCGCGTACTCCATTGGCGGGGGGCTTTTTCGGCGCTTTATTCGCCGGTCTTACATGCAGGCGCCGCCGTAGAACACCCTCCCGTTGGTTGATTTTTCGAATGACGGCGTTGATCTCTTCGCGCGCCCGCGCTTTTATTATCATCTTTTGATGGAAGAGGTGCAGCTTCCAATATTTTCGTAGGAATTCGTAGTCTTTATGGAGCCGAGGTAATACATTATCCCTCTCGGCTATCTCCTGAAAAGCCTCTTCTTCACCGTCCGACGGGTCGTGTGGCACAGGGATACCCTGCTGCTCTGGAGGTGGCGAGGCTGGGGAATCACGTAGGTAATTTGGGGGGTGATAGTCCGGGTCGTCGGCTTCGTTGATATCTTCGTCGCTGCTGTTGTTTTCAGACGACCGCTCCTCTTCGGGGTTGTCGCTCATCGGGTCGTCCTTTACCCAAATAATTCCATCTATGGGGGTCGTCCGGGCACAAAAATCGTCCAGGTTCTCAATCATGGGGCGAACACACCGACACGGCAGGCGATCGACAATCGCCGAGCACTTGATGCAAAATCGCGGCTGGCACAGGGGGTAACACGCACGTTTCACCCGCGCTCGCGAACATTGCCGCGTCGACTTCCATTTTTACAATACTGGCCATTGCGAAGAAAAAATAGTTAGCGAACAGATGTGGTCTGTTTGAGGACCGGTGAGCAACTGATTATTCGCTGGGCTGTACACCGGCTGCTCCAGCATCCCCCACTAGAAAAAATAGCTCTAGTTTCCCCTGCAGCAGCTTCCCACGATAAACTGCAGCATCTGCAGGCAGACAGTCTGCGGAGCCGCGGTATTCAGTGGCATAAAATAATATGAGCTGTCAGGGAATGCACCGTAGTTACCTTGCATTCGACACTCCTGTTTTACTTGGTTTCGCGAAGCTTCTTATCATCCCAGAGGTGATACGCGATACTCAGACTCTAAATTCAGCTGCTGAATTGAAATCAGCAGTTTCGGTGTGAAACGGCTATTTTGACTTCCCCACGTGCAAGTAGCATCACGTGCTGGCAATGACGTCAAGATAAAAATGCTGCATCGCCAGTTCTGCGTGGAATAGATGAGAAAGTCACCGTGTGAAACAAGGTGTCCCGCGTCCGCTGTTTCTCGCGTATACTTTTAAATACGTAATACGAGATTTGCTTTTTGATTCTCCCAAACGCGAAATATTTTATCCCACGCAGCATGCCTAATGCCGTTCAAGTTTTCTAAGTAAGGAGTCTTAAAAATCGGCAGTTTTCGTGGGAATGCTTTAAACTGTAGGCTATGCGTTTTGGATGGCCAAACCTTGCCGCGCGTACATGTTTTCAATGTAAAGCTGCTCTAATTACAATGAAAATCAGCAGTTTTGGTGTGAAAAAATGCAAACTGCAGTCTATGCGTATTTGGGTGGGCAAACCCCACCACATCATACGAAATGGTACTGTTGGGGACTATAAAAAGCCCTCCTTGACTGGTTTTTGCCACAGTTTAATTTATTCCCAGTGAAGAATAAATCTATTCCCTGTAATATGGAGACGTCAAAAGCTCTGCTTTTGGACATTATCCACATTGTGTATGGAGTCGTAATTCTCCAGGATTTACATAAAGATTTGCCCCAATGGTGCCGAGATTTCAAAATGTTCGTGAAATTACGATCTTTACCGGTATCAGTGCTAATGAAGCGGTTGAAAATGCTATTAACCCTTTGTTCGCTGAGAAGCATCGAGCGTTTGTACAAGCGCGATGTCTTTAAAGATGACAAAGACATTATTAGGATGATCGGGAGTATTATTATCTCCCGAAATCTGGAAGACTCACCAGCAGTTCGAGAGATTATGGCGGAGTATCAACGCTTGACTGGTAAGTCATGATTTATATATGATTCCTTGGTCAATCGATCGAGAATTCTAGAATAATAATAGAGAACGTGCATATTTTCGAGATGGATTATACATATGGGGCGTTCTTTGTCAGCTCTCCGAAGCCGGCGCGCGGACGCTAAAACCTCACGTTTTCGACGCTTGTTTTCGACTCTATATGACCCATATCTAAATAATGTTGGATATGCTATCAATGTAGTTTTTTCTCAGCTTTCCGATGGTGAATTTAGTTTTCCGAATTTTTCACATTTTCACAGAAAAAAAATATAAAACAGGCCATATCTCAAAAACCTATTTTTTTTAATTTTTTTAACTAGTCTAGATCGAAAGCTGAGGTTTTTTTACGTTTATATGGACCTTCTGGATACCTAGACTTTTTTTGTATTCGAGTAATTGAGTAGCAAACATGAGAAAATGCGCCGCGTCGGGCCGGGCCGCGCCGCGCCGCGCTGACTCCACGCGCTCCAGCTCAAGTCTTCTGCTTACAAGAGTGCCGAAATCGGAATATATTTAATATCCATACAAGTCTCTATCAGTTGGATAAACTACTATCTAGATAGTAGATCATGTACTCATTTGGGTTATGGACTGAGATATGCGGACATTATTTCATTTCACATTCTTTGACCTCCGTTTTGGCTTTGATATTGAAGACTTTGCCATACTATGTTTCAACTGAACTACTTTTTCAGTTCGTTTTGATCTAGGAAAAATTTTATATTCCTCAGCAGATGAAATTTTTTTGACCATCAGTCTGTCATCGGAAGTTGGTATGAACGCATGAAATTGCAAAGTACCTTGTATATCAAACCAATTATCAAATCTTTCTTTCAATTTCAGTTTAGTTTGCTCATAATCTTCTTTTTTACTATAAAATACCATGGTTTCTTTACAGTAATTTCTTGCTCATTCAAATAAACCTTCTGCGGTTAAAATATGATTATTTGCAGAGCGTTGTAAACTTGCTCGTTTAGCACCTCGTTTCACATTAGCTCCAATTCCATCGCATGCTCCCTTCCCATGTGCGGTCGCACAAAAATGCCATTCCGCGGGAATGCCAAAATCATTCTTATGATTAATAAGATTAGAGAAACTTTTCTGATTTTTGAAGTGTTGACCCACTCTATCGGTACTACAATAAATTTTCTTTGGTTTGTATTCTTTCTTCAGGTAATTTATGATTATGAGCAAGCTAAACTGAAATTGAAAGAAAGATTTGATAATTGGTTTGGTATACAAGGTACTCTGCAATTTCATGCGTTCATACCAACTTCCGATGACAGACTGATGGTCAAAAAAATTTCATCTGCTGAGGAATATAAAATTTTTCCTAGATCAAAACGAACTGAAAAAGTAGTTCAGTTGAAACATAGTATGGCAAAGTCTTCAATATCAAAGCCAAAACGGAGGTCAAAGAATGTGAAATGAAATAATGTCCGCATATCTCAGTCCATAACCCAAATGAGTACATGATCTACTATCTAGATAGTAGTTTATCCAACTGATAGAGACTTGTATGGATATTAAATATATTCCGATTTCGGCACTCTTGTAAGCAGAAGACTTGAGCTGGAGCGCGTGGAGTCAGCGCGGCGCGGCGCGGCCCGGCCCGACGCGGCGCATTTTCTCATGTTTGCTACTCAATTACTCGAATACAAAAAAAGTCTAGGTATCCAGAAGGTCCATATAAACGTAAAAAAACCTCAGCTTTCGATCTAGACTAGTTAAAAAAATTAAAAAAAATAGGTTTTTGAGATATGGCCTGTTTTATATTTTTTTTCTGTGAAAATGTGAAAAATTCGGAAAACTAAATTCACCATCGGAAAGCTGAGAAAAAAACTACATTGATAGCATATCCAACATTATTTAGATATGGGTCATATAGAGTCGAAAACAAGCGTCGAAAACGTGAGGTTTTAGCGTCCGCGCGCCGGCTTCGGAGAGCTGACAAAGAACGCCCCATATATGTGCGCATGGTATTTTTTCCGTACGAAAATAAAATTTAATTCCGGTTTAATTGCAAATATTCGCATTATTTTATCAAATTCTCGATTTTTTAGCTGACTAATTGTAAAAATAGTGAATAATATTAATAATGGATGAAAATAAAACTTTTACAGTTATTTAGACGATTAAAATTATTCTAAAACGACGAAAAAAAAAATCGATCGGACCGGGAATCGAACCTGGGCCGCACAGTCACGTGGCGAGAGTCTCAACCGCTAGACCACGATCCCGATTGGAAATTTTGATCGGGCTGCCTGGCCAGATCGCGTGGCCCAGGCCAGGCTGCCTGATCAGGGCGCAGCATGGCAGGGGACGGCGCTTAAGCAAGGGCGCCGCGTGGGCCTGACTTGCCATTGTATATGGCAGGTTGCCGTGTTGTGTCCAGTTGTGTCAGCTGACATCACTGCCTGCAGCATTTGTAGAGTATTTTCTACTATCTTCGACCATCTACAGTTCAATTTATTCTCAATCTCGGCATTAAACTTTCTGTTATAATGTCTAACAACAATTACAGGACACTGCGACTGTAGTTTGGTAAGTAATTCGAAAGCTAATATCGATCATGTTGGAGGTTAAGTTCACTAGTAGTTATAATTATCAGATACGAACGTGATTATCACCAAACAGAATAAATTTTGTTGCAGATTTTGATGTCAACCGAGCTGTTCAGCAGCTTTGATTATTAATTGATTGAAATCGGCTAACCTATATGCTGATGCCGTATTATTTTTTTTTATAAAATTTTTCTACAATTCTTCAACTCAAGGTAAATATTTTCATGACATTTTTTAAACTTCTCTACAAGTCTGATGAAAAATTTACAATTTTTTCAGCCGATACCATGGCACAGCTTGTCACATTGCTACAGACACTACCCACCAGTGCCCTGGAGTTGGTTTATTCTTAAAGAATGTATTCATTTTTCTGGGATCACCTACAAGTTTGGACAATCTGAAGATAATTGGGGCTAAACAATTCATTTTCAATCGTGGATGATCATAATTGTCATGTAGCGAAAACAAGAAAAAATATGTGGGGTTGAAGCTAATCTAGCTTGCCACTCTTGTCCTTACAAAACCAAATACTCTCAAAGTCTTGAGAAACATCTTCAAGATCATCTGGGACGCATAAAAAATATGATGAACGGCATGGTTGCCAAAGGTAATGTAAACTCAGTATAAAATGGCATTATGATAGATTAAGCACATGGATCTCAATTTTTTAGAGAGTTTGTATGATATGTATTCAACATAGCATATATATACTTCTCTCTAAATCTAAAACTAAATGCAAAATATGTGACAAAGCAATAGCCAATAATGCATTTAAAAATAATATTAATTGTAGGAAATGTCAAACGAAACTCCTGCTGCAATGTATTAGATGTCTTAAAATGTATGAATCCTATGGTAAGATGCAGTACCATGTGAAATTAATGTGCCAATCGACAACGATGAAGGGACTTCCGTTATGTTCTTCGAAAAATACAAAAAAATCTAAAGTTCTTAAAAGAGAGCTGGAGCATGTCTGTAAACGTTGTCCCTACAAGACTGTGTATGGAAATGATTTTATTGAACATCTCAATGCTCATGCTGCTAAGGGTGATTTCAGCAAACAAAATGAAAACAAACGTAAGAATTAGTGTTCAAATATATTTTTGAATTTAGAACTGCATAATCAAAGTGTTCTCCACTTACAGCTAGTTTTTACATTAATTATTTACTTTATTTGTGTTGTATTCTAGGTCTCGTAGATTTGTACAAATGTTACTGTTCAAAAAGTAATTTAGCATTTGTTAATCAAGCAAAACATGATGAGCTCAATTGCAACGTTTGTGAAACAAAATTCGTCATGCAATGTTCGAAATGTAATAAACAGTTCCCAGACTATAGATTTATAAAATGTCACATACGATACCATTGCAATGTACATATAGATCTTGTTCAACGTCCCAATTGTCACAAAGAATATCGAAATTCAATCATTTTGAATAGACACTTGAGTTTTGTAAGAGATTCAACCCACCAATGCCAAAACAAACGATCGCAACTGCTCTGCATTACTCGCGAATATAATGGGTGACAAAGAGAAAGCATCAAACATTATAATCAACAATGAACTACTTTTCGCAACTACCCATAACCCGTTTAGACCAGTGGGAGGGCTTCTTATTGACATAAAGGTAAGTGTTGATGAATTTTTATTATTATTCAGGACAATAATTGAATCTAAACTTTGAATCATTGCAGACCAGGTTTCCAAGTTAGAGAAAGTCTTCCTCACGGACAGTGTCTTATTATATGCACCTAGTCAAATAGCTCTAGCAGCAATTTTACATGCTGCTTTTAGTATCAATGCCAATTGAGATAATTACGTAACAGATATACTGTTCTCTCCAGAACGAAAGGTGGAATCGTTGAAGCTGTAAGAACCAAGTTTGACCACTATAACAAGCTATCATTTTGAATAGACACTTGGAAACATGTACTCTGGAGGCAATCTGTACTTGCGATATCTGTCCTCTTACTAATCCAAATTCAAGAAACGATCGGGTGCTCATTTAAAAAGTTATCTAGAACATAACATTGCAAAGTGTAGAAATATAAAAAATTGGATAGAATCACATAAAGGTTCTTAACATTATTTTTCATTATAATCCTACTCATAGAGATCATATTTTAACAAAATTTATTCCAACACTTTTATTCATTCAACAGGTATATTAGATTATACATTCGCTATTGTTTAAAGTGTGACAAAACAACTGCAAGTTCAAAAACCAACCAAATTCTGAAGAATGCAATATGGCTTTGCAAATGAAATGTTTGAAATACAAAAAGCGATTCACTCGATAGCATGTAAAAAACTATTCAAATTACCTCAAAGCTAGCAAATTCATAC
The DNA here is from genome assembly GCA_020882685.1 of Aphelinus atriplicis. Classification (NCBI taxonomy): domain Eukaryota; kingdom Metazoa; phylum Arthropoda; class Insecta; order Hymenoptera; family Aphelinidae; genus Aphelinus; species Aphelinus atriplicis. The sequence goes on from JAJGQD010000039.1 coordinate 323,618, forward strand.
GAAATGTAAATTATATGGAATATAAGACTAAATATAAACCTAGTATGATAAAACATCAACAGTGTCACTTATTAGGCTAAAATGTAAGAGCAAATGCAAGAAAAAATAACGAAAAGAAGGAAAGACTACAATGTTGTGAATGCGACTACACTACACTCAATGAAAATATTCTCAGACGACACGTCTTGCTTGTTCATCGTCTTGTTGATCCATGAGCTTCTGCAGAATGTTCAGAATGTGTAGGAATTTATACGAATCTAGTTTGCTTGTTAGCACATGAAAAATACTGCCAAATAGAACCTAAGTTCTCCTGTAATTTTTGCCCTTATAAGGCTAAATATAAACATAGTCTGATTTACCATTTGAAATGCCATTCACAAGGTAAAGAAAATGCTTAGCAAATAAAACTTATCCAATTAAAAAAAATTATTCACATCAGTTGAAGTTGATTTTACTGATATTTTTTTAAAATAGAAATTAGTTGATTAGTTGAAATTGAACAATTTTTCATTTAATACTCACATGGATTAAGGCTGATCGAAAATTAATATATAGAGTACACTTTATCATATTATAAGCGAGAAATTATGAAATTCAGATTTGGGGAACATGTATGTACTAGAAAAATTATTGCAGATATAATTTTTGACTCTTATACTGAGTCAAAGCGAGCTTATGTGATATTTTGCATTGGAAGTTGGGTAAATATATTGTTCAAAATTTCTCTATTTTTAACCCATAAAATGTTAAACATGGGTATTAAATAAAAAAAACGCTACGTTTCCATTGTTTATAAGCATTTGATGTATTTGAGTTTTAATCGATGATCTACGATTTTGACCATACTTGTTGATAATTAATTATGTTCTACAGAATCAGGAAATATTACTTCAAAAAAACCCTTCTTCAATATTTTTCTTGCTCGAAGCTGGGCTGACCCGTGTACTATAATTTCAATACACTTATATGAGTGTACTATCTTGTTCTGGCAAGACTTTCATTGTTATAAGACAAGATTGTCGAAATAACTTTTATATTTTTGAATTGTAGCCGTAACTTCTGCCAATTTATGATCCCAGAAAAATGAATACATTCTTTAAGAATAAACCAACTCCAGGGCACTGGTGGGTAGTGTCTGTAGCAATGTGACAAGCTGTGCCATGGTATCGGCTGAAAAAATTGTAAATTTTTCATCAGACTTGTAGAGAAGTTTAAAAAATGTCATGAAAATATTTACCTTGAGTTGAAGAATTGTAGAAAAATTTTATAAAAAAAAATAATACGGCATCAGCATATAGGTTAGCCGATTTCAATCAATTAATAATCAAAGCTGCTGAACAGCTCGGTTGACATCCAAAATCTGCAACAAAATTTATTCTGTTTGGTGATAATCACGTTCGTATCTGATAATTATAACTACTAGTGAACTTAACCTCCAACATGATCGATATTAGCTTTCGAATTACTTACCAAACTACAGTCGCAGTGTCCTGTAATTGTTGTTAGACATTATAACAGAAAGTTCAATGCCGAGATTGAGAATAAATTGAACTGTATAGATGGTCGAAGATAGTAGAAAATACTCTACAAATGCTGCAGGCAATGATGTCAGCTGACACATATATACTCGAGCCGCTCGGCTCGCCACGCTTTTGCCAAGTCTGGGCCGGATCACAGCGCCGTCCCCTGCCATGCTGTGCCCATATCAGGCTGATCAGGCACCCTGCCCTGGCCCAAGTTTGCGCCTGATTTCAATTTCCACTCGGGATCGTATCTTCTTGCTACGAGCATAATGTCGTTCATATGATATGATGTCGGTAGAAGAAATTTCTCTTTCTGATGCCCGGGTTCGAGCTCATATGGGAAATTTTACAGAAATCATGGAAATGATTTTTTCTGATAATCGGGAGATATGGACCATATGATTACGCGTCTTGGCCATATATATATATATGAAAAATATATATATACATATACATATATATATATATATTATATATTTATTTCAAACCTTCCCTAAAAATAGAACTTAGGTTTTTTTTTGTCAATTTTTTTCAGCGAAATTGATAACTATTGATGTCGCTACATATGCAATTTTTCCCTTACGGAAATAAAATTTATTTCCCAGTTTAATTGCGAATATTCGTATGATTTTATCAAATTCTTTTCGATTTTGTTAGCTGCTTAATTGTAAAATAGTAAAAAATATTAATAACTAATAAAAATAATCTTGTAAAGTTATTTAGACGATTTAAATTATTCTAAAACAACGAAAAAAAAAATCGATCGGCCCGGGAATCGAACCTGGGCCGCACAGTCACGTGGCGAGAGTCTTAACCGCTACCCGATTGGAAATTTTGATCGGGCTGCCTGGCCAGATCGCGTGGCCCAGGCCAGGCTGCCTGATCAGGGCGCAGCATGGCAGGGGACGGCGCTTTAGCAAGGGCGCCGCGTGGGCCTGACTTGCCAAAAAATAAGTATGGCATATATCTGGCATAGTGAACTAATGCCAGAGTTATTCCAGAAATCCAAAATATCTCATAGAAAGTCTAGCCTAAACAATCAATTAATTATTTCTGTGATTACAATTTTGTACTGTATTTTAACTTGGAGTACCTGACCCTTGACCCGAACGATGTCCAGGTAGTCAGGGTACCCGGCGACGGTGTTCCAAGGGTGCGCTCCTGGTATTTTTGGTTGGAGTACCTGACCCTAGACTCGAACGATGTCCAGGTAGTCAGGGTACCCGATGACGGTGTTCCAACGGTGCGCTCCTGGTATTTTCGTTAGAGGACCTGACCATTGACCCGAACGATGTCCAGGTAGTCAGGGTACCCGATGACGGTGTTCCAAGGGTGCGCTCCTGGTATTTTTGGTTGGAGTACCTGACCCTAGACTCGAACGATGTCCACGTAGTCAAGGTACCCGATGACGGTGTTCCAAGGGTGCGCTCCTGGAATTTTTGCTTAAAGCAGCTGACCCTGGACCCGAACGATGTCCAGGTAGTCAGGGTACCTGATGTCGGTGTTCCAAGGGTGCGCTACTGGAATTTTCGCTTAAAGCAGCTGACCCTGGACCCGAACGATGTCCAGGTAGTCAGGGTACCCGATGAAGGTGTTCCAAGGGTGCGCTCCTGGTATTTTTCGTTTGAGGACCTGACCCTGGACCCGAACGATGTTCAGGTAGTCAGGGTACCCGATGTAGGTGTTCTGAGGGGTGCGCTTCTGATATTTTTGTTTCGAAAATCTGACTCTAGACCCAAATAACTCCAGGTAGTTAAGATTAGCTTCAGCTTAAGAAATACCAGAAGCGCTCCTTTGGAACAGCGTCATCGGGTACCCTGGCTACCTGGACATCATTCGGATCCAGGGTCGGCTACTCCAACAAAAAATCCCAGGAGCGCACCCTCGGAACAGCGTCATCGGATACCCTGGCTACCTGGACATCGTTCGGGTCCAGGGTCAGCTGCTGCAAGCGAAAATTCCAGTAGCGCACCTTCGGAACACCGACATCAGGTAGCCTGACTACCTGGACATCGTTCGGGTCCAGGGTCAGCTGCTTCAAGCGAAAATTCCAGTAGCGCACCCTTGGAACACCGTCATCGGGTACCCTGACTACCTGGACATCGTTCGGACAAGGGTCAGGTACTCCAAGTTAAAATACAATACAAAATTGTAATCACAGGAATAATTAATTGATTGTGTTCGGGATAGAAAATACTCTACAACTGCTGCAGGCAATGATGAACAGCTGACACATATAAACTCGCGCCCCTCGGCTCGCCATGCTCTTGCCAAGTCTGGCCCAGATCACAGCGCCGTCCCCTGCCATGCTGTGCCCATATCAGGCTGATCAGGCACCCTGCCCGGGCCCAAGTTTGCGCCTGATTTCAATTTCCACTCGGGTAGACCACGAACGTAGTTTCTTGCTGAGCGCATAATGCCGTTCATATGTTATGATGTCGGTAAAAGAAATTTCTCCTTGGTTATATATATATATATTTTATATTTATTTCAAACCTTCCCTAAAAATAGAACTTAGGTTTTTTTTTCTCAATTTTTTTTTCAGCGAAATTGGTAACTATCGATGTCGCTACATATGCAATTTTTCCCTCACGGAAATAAAATTTATTTCCCAGTTTAATTGAGAATATTCGTATGATTTTATCAAATTCTTTTCGATTTTGTTAGCTGCTTAATTGTAAAATAGTAAAAAATATTAATAACGAATAAAAATAATCTTGTATTTAGTTATTTAGACGATTTAAATCATTCTAAAAAACGAAAAAAAAAATCGATCGGCCCGGGAATCGAACCTGGGCCGCACAGTCACGTGGCGAGAGTCTTAACCGCTAGACCACCCCGATTGGAAATTTTGATCGGGCTGCCTGGCCAGATCGCGTGGCCCAGGCCAGGCTGCCTGATCAGGGCGCAGCATGGCAGGGGACGGCGCTTTAGCAAGGGCGCCGCGTGGGCCTGACTTGCCTAAAAAATAAGTATGGCATATATCTGGCATAGTGAACTAATGCCAGAGTTATTCCAGACTTAAGTATTGTTCGTTCAGAAAATCTCTCATAGAAAGTCTAGCCTAAACAATCGATTAATTATTTCTGTGATTACAATTTTTATATGTATTTTAACTTGGAGTACCTGACCCCAGACTCGAACGATGTCCAGGTAGTCAGGGTACCCGATGACGGTGTTCCAACGGTGCGCTCCTGATATTTTTCGTTGGAGTACCTGACCTTGACCCGAACGATGTCCAGGTAGTCAGGGTACCCGATGACGGTGTTCCAAGGGTGCGCTCCTGGTATTTTTCGTTGGAGTGCCTGACCCTTGTTCCCGAACGATGTCCAGGTAGTCAGGGTACCCGATGACGGTGTTCCAAGGGTGCGCTCCTGGTATTTTTGGTTGGAGTACCTGACCCTAGACTCGAACGATGTCCAGGTAGTCAGGGTACCCGATGACGGTGTTCCAAGGGTGCGCTACTGGAATTTTCGCTTGCAGCAGCTGACCCTGGACCCGAACGATGTCCAGCTAGTCAGGGTACCTGATGTCGGTGTTCCAAGGGTGCGCTCCTTGGTATTTTTTGGTTGGAGTACCTGACCCTAGACCCAAAACGATGTCCAGGTTAGTCAGGGTACCTGATGTCGGTGTTCCAAGGGTGCGCTACTGGAATTTTCGCTTTAAGCAGCCCTGGACCCGAACGATGTCCAGGTATTCAGGGTACCCGATTGAAGGTGTTCCAAGGGTGCGCTCCTGGTATTTTTGTTTGAGGACCTGACCCTGGACCCGAACGATGTTCAGGTAGTCAGGGTACCCGATGTAGGTGTTCTGAGGGTGCGCTCCTGATATTTTTGTTTCGAAAAGCTGACCCTAGACCCAAATAACTCCAGGTAGTTAAGATTAGCTTCAGTTTAAGAAATACCAGAAGCGCACCTTTGGAACAGCGTCATCGGGTACCCTGGCTACCTGGACATCATTCGGATCCAGGGTCGGCTACTCCGACAAAAAAAAAATCCCAGGAGCGCACCCTCGGAACAGCGTCATCGGATACCCTGACTACCTGGACATCGTTCGGGGGTCCAGGGTCAGACTGCCCTGCTACCTGGAAGCGAAAATTCCAACCAGTAGCGCACCCTTCGGAACACCGACATCATCGTTCGAGGTAGTATTCCTGACTACCTGGACATCGTTCGGGTCCAGGGTCAGCTGCTTCAAGCCAAAAATAGCTACCAGGATACCGCTGACGCACCCTTGGGTTAGTAACACCGTCATCGGGTACCCTGACTACCTGGACATCGTTCGGGGAACAAGGGTCCCTTACTACCGGTACTCCAAGGGTTACTCCAATTAAAATACAATACAAAATTGTAAAATCACAGGAATAATTAATTGATTGTGTTCGGGATAGAAAATACTCTACAACTGCTGCAGGCAATGATGAACAGCTGACACATATAAACTCGCGCCGCTCGGCTCGCCATGCTCTTGCCAAGTCTGGCCCAGATCACAGCGCCGTCCCCTGCCATGCTGTGCCCATATCAGGCTGATCAGGCACCCTGCCCGGGCCCAAGTTAGACCACGAACGTAGTTTCTTGCTGAGCGCATAATGCCGTTCATATGTTATGATGTCGGTAAAAGAAATTTTTTTCTCCTTGGTTATATATATATATATTTCATATTTATTTCAAACCTTCCCTAAAAATAGAACGTAGGTTTTTTTCTCAATTTTTTTTTCAGCGAAATTGGTAACTATCGATGTCGCTACATATGCAATTTTTCCCTCACGGAAATAAAATTTATTTCCCAGTTTAATTGAGAATATTCGTATGATTTTATCAAATTCTTTTCGATTTTGTTAGCTGCTTAATTGTAAAATAGTAAAAAATATTAATAACGAATAAAAATAATCTTGTAAAGTTATTTAGACGATTTAAATCATTCTAAAACAACGAAAAAAAAAATCGATCGGACCGGGAATCGAACCTGGGCCGCACAGTCACGTGGCGAGAGTCTTAACCACGAGACCACGAACGTAGTTTCCTGCTGAGCGCATAATGCCGTTCATATATTATGATGTCGGTAAAAGAAATTTCTCCTTCCTGATGACCGGTTCGATCCCTATCATGGGAAATTTTACAGAAATCATGGAAATGATTTTTTCTGATAATCGGGAGATATGTACCATATGATTACGTGTCTTGGCCATATATATATATTATATATTTATTTCAAACCTTCCCTCAAAATAGAACGTAGGTTTTTTTCTCAATTTTTTTTTCAGCGAAATTGGTAACTATCGATGTCGCTACATATGCAATTTTTCCCTTACGGAAATAAAATTTATTTCCCGGTTTAATTGCGAATATTCGTATGATTTTATCAAATTCTTTTCGATTTTGTTAGCTGCTTAATTGTGAAATAGTAAAAAATATTAATAACGAATAAAAATAATCTTGTAAAGTTATTTAGACGATTTAAATCATTCTAAGACAACGAAAAAAAAAATCGATCGGCCCGGGAATCGAACCTGGGCCGCACAGTCACGTGGCGAGAGTCTTAACCGCTAGACCACGAACGTAGTTTCCTCCCGATTGGAAATTTTGATCGGGCTGCCTGGCCAGATCGCGTGGCCCAGGCCAGGCTGCCTGATCAGGGCGCAGCATGGCAGGGGACGGCGCTTTAGCAAGGGCGCCGCGTGGGCCTGACTTGCTAAAAAATAAGTATGGCATATATCTGGCATAGTGAACTAATGCCAGAGTTATTCCAGACTTAAGTATTGTTCGTTCAGAAAATCTCTCATAGAAAGTCTAGCCTAAACAATCAATTAATTATTTCTGTGATTACAATTTTATATTGTATTTTAACTTGGAGTACCTGACCCTTGACCCGAACGATGTCCAGGTAGTCAGGGTACCCGATGACGGTGTTCCAAGGGTGCGCTCCTGGTATTTTTGGTTGGAGTACCTGACCCTAGACTCGAACGATGTCCAGGTAGTCAGGGTACCCGATGACGGTGTTCCAAGGGTGCGCTACTGGTATTTTTGGTTGGAGTACCTGACCCCAGACTCGAACGATGTCCAGGTAGTCAGGGTACCCGATGACGGTGTTCCAAGGGTGCGCTACTGGTATTTTTGGTTGGAGTACCTGACCCCAGACTCGAACGATGTCCAGGTAGTCAGGGTACCCGATGACGGTGTTCCAACGGTGCGCTCCTGGTATTTTTCGTGGAGGACCTGACCCTTGACCGAACGATGTCCAGGTAGTCAGGGTACCCGATGACGGTGTTCCAAGGGTGCGCTCCTGGTATTTTTTTGAGTACCTGACCCTAGACTCGAACGATGTCCAGGTAGTCAGGGTACCCGATGACGGTGTTCCAAGGGTGCGCTACTGGAATTTTCGCTTGCAGCAGCTGACCCTGGACCGAACGATGTCCAGCTAGTCAGGGTACCTGATGTCGGTGTTCCAAGGGTGCGCTCCTGGTATTTTTGGTTGGAGTACCTGACCCTAGACCCGAACGATGTCCAGGTAGTCAGGGTACCTGATGTCGGTGTTCCAAGGTGCGCTACTGGAATTTTCGCTTAAAGCAGCTGACCCTGGACCCGAACGATGTCCAGGTATTCAGGGTACCCGATGAAGGTGTTCAAGGGTGCGCTCCTGGTATTTTTTGTTTGAGGACCTGACCCTGGACCCGAACGATGTTCAGGTAGTCAGGTACCCGATGTAGGTGTTCTGAGGGTGCGCTCCTGATATTTTGTTTCGAAAAGCTGACCCTAGACCAAATAACTCCAGGTAGTTAAGATTAGCTTCAGTTTAAGAAATACCAGAAGCGCACCTTTGGAACAGCGTCATCGGGTACCCTGGCTACCTGGACATCATTCGGATCCAGGGTCGGCTACTCCGACAAAAAATCCCAGGAGCGCACCCTCGGAACAGCGTCATCGGATACCCTGACTACCTGGACATCGTTCGGGTCCAGGGTCAGCTGCTGCAAGCGAAAATTCCAGTAGCGCACCCTTGGAACACCGACATCAGGTACCCTGACTACCTGGACATCGTTCGGGTCTAGGGTCAGGTACTCCAACCAAAAATACCAGGAGTGCACCCTTGGAACACCGTCATCGGGTACCCTGACTACCTGGACATCGTTCGGGACAAGGGTCAGGCACTCCAACCAAAAATACCAGGAGCGCACCCTTGGAACGCCGTCATCGGTACCCTGACTACCTGGACATCGTTCGAGTCTAGGGTCAGGTACTCCAACCAAAAATACCAGGAGCGCACCCTTGGAACACCGTCATCGGGTACCCTGACTACCTGGACATCGTTCGGGTCCAGGGTCAGCTGCTTCAAGCTAAAATTCCAGTAGCGTACCTTGGAACACCGACATCAGATACCCTGACTACCTGGACATCGTTCGGGTCTAGGGTTAGGTACTCCAACCAAAAATACCAGGAGCGCACCCTTGGAACGCCGTCATCGGGTACCTGACTACCTAAACATCGTTCGGTCCAGGGCCCGCTACTCCAACCAAAAATACCTGGGGCGCACCGTTGGAACACCGTCATCGGGTACCCTGACTACCTGGACATCGTTCGGGACAAGGGTCAGGTACTCCAAGTTAAAATACAATACAAAATTGTAATCACAGGAATAATTAATTGATTGTGTTCGGGACAGAAAATACTCTACAACTGCTGCAGGCAATGATGAACAGCTGACACATATAAACTCGCGCCGCTCGGCTCGCCATGCTCTTGCCAAGTCTGGCCCAGATCACAGCGCCGTCCCCTGCCATGCTGTGCCCATATCAGGTTGATCAGGCACCCTGCCCGGGCCCAAGTTTGCGCCTGATTTCAATTTCCACTCGGGTGCGTTGGTCTCGAGGCAGAGTGTGGGCATTGTAACAACGCGGACCGGGTTCGATTCCCACGTCGGAAAATTATTTTTTTTCATGTATAACTACCGTTCTACATTATCGGTGCACGGAAATCAATTGACAAGGAATGATATAAAATTCGAAATAGAGGGCAGTAAAAGCGCGGATAAGGGATTTCAATTTAAATTCACCGCGTAAACGGATTCGGAATTGGAAAGGAAAATAGAAGAACCATGGAAGGGATGATGCGCAGATCGAATCCTGCGCAACGGAGGTGGGGAGAGCCTGGTTACGGATCCCTACCACTTCCAGCGGGTATAAAGAGGGCCTGCGGAGAGGAGCTCGGCCACTTGTCCAGCACCAGCCGAAGAAGAAGGATCTCCTAGCCAGGAAGACACCAGAGGAGCCACAACCAGCGAATCACACAAGGACCGAGTAATCCGCAACTGAGGAAGCGGATTTAGGTATAATGGTTTCCCTTTCCTAAATATCCTAAGTCCCAGGCAGATCCAACGCTAGAGTAGGTGATGGTCGGGGAGCCCGCCATCACTGATAAAAGTGTCTGTCTAGTAGAGAACGGGAGTATAAGTCATAGTTGGACTTAGTTCGAAATCGTTCTCTACTGCTCATTCTCATAGAACGCGATTGTGTAAAGTGGATACGATCACACTGGAGTAGGCATTGGTCGGGGCCCGTCAATGCTGACAAAGTGCGTAATCCAGATGTATTGAACCGGAGTAGGTAGATTCTATCTATCGTTTGAAAGGGTTCATTCATCACACTATAGAGATGAGCAACTAACATTAGTAGAAACTTAGTAGACTAAGGGTAGATATTGTGTATGATTGATGGAATTCGGAAAGTAAAATCTATTATACGAGATTGAGTGTGGTCGCGAAGTCATTGATATGGTTTGAATGTTTAAATTCATTGTAGTTAATCAGTCCACGGCGTTGGTTACCCTTTAACGTATTTGATCCTTTTTCCATAATTCCCAAAGAATGAGCCTGAGAATCTCAAACGGCATTGATACGTCAACACCAGTGAAACACGCAAAGAACAATCCTGATGCTCTGGCATTCGACCAGATTAAATTTTAGGGTTCTCGGCTCAAACTTGATAAATCGATATTTTCTGACGAGGAGTAGGCAACGAAAGCCGTCAGAAGAGTTGAATTTTTGGTTTGTTCTGAAAACATTAACCCGCGTAAATCCGATAGTATGATTTTAAAGCTCCAAGATATTTGAGAAGGAGTATAGGGCGAAAGCTCTCAGATGTATTGGAGCAGTGTCATTATACTTGAGGACTCCGTACATTAAAGATTCACTATCTGTCATTCATCTAAAGGTTTCTGATTTATTAATATGATTACAACAAGTTTTGGTTCAAGTATTAGCATGTATTTTATAGGAATAAATATATTTGATTTGATATTATATGATGATCTTGTGTTGATTATTTTTCATACTACCTTACCATATGCGATCACCAATCCGAATTTGATTAAGATAGATTTAAGTACGATGATGCTGAGATTCCTGATCTGACACCATTGCACTCAGGTGATCAGCAACGATAGAAAATAAGGATTCGCCTTCGGATAATCGAATAAGTCGTTAAAAATATAAGTAAGGCGTTTCAATACAATCCATCACGTACACCCCACAATTGAAGGAATCTTCCGACATCTGGAGCCGCTGTTTGAATGTACATAGAACAATTTGCTATTTGAGGGGATTTAAATCATGCTCACCCAAGAATATTGTTAATCAGCAACAAATAGGCGTCAGTCAACTTCATCTTTATATGCCATTAAAACTTTGCTGGTAAAATTTCTTTGTATGTGCTACATATATCATTGTTACCCGGAATGTTTTTTTCATCTCCAATATCAATGAGAATGATTCTGGACTGTTGGTTGCACAGACTAATTGTATTTTTCCAAACATGTTCTCTAACTGCAGCGAATGCGCTTATTACATCGCCAAGTATTTTTCCTGACTCTCCAACTTTTAATAGAGTTTGGAAATCATTCAAAAATAGTTTACAGGTCCATCTTTGATCAAAATTCTAGGGGTATCTCCATATTCATCTCTATTTCGTTGGTCCGTCAGTGGGTGATTTTTTTTCCTGCGAACAATCCAACCGTGAAAGTTTTTTTTCTATAATAATCTATGTCAAAAAGTAAGCCATTAGTCGATACTGGTAATTTTTTTATTCGAGTAATGGAACTCTTTTTTATTTCTACTAATTTCACTGTTTACATTCGTCTTCAAAGTTTCCAAGGTAACAAATAATACAGATAGATGGATTGAAAATAATTCAGACATGCAAATATTGAATTGTGTTAGTGATTCATTGTTGATCAAGCCTTCGTCAGTTCCTATTTCCTCTGAATTATGAGTCAATCATTTTAGTTCGCTACAAGGTGTTCATAATATTCATCGCTGGTTTCCTCATCAGGTTCTCCATCATTGTTCTAGAGGTTCGCTTCTAGAGGTTGAAGATAACGATTCAAATGATTCATGCTTTAACCTATAAACAGTATCTTCATGCTGACATTTAAGATAATCTTCTTAAGTAATATCAATACCTAAGAAATCGATTAAGCTAGCTATTTATAACGAGTGATTTATCCATTTTTTTGCCTTATATATAGAGCCCTCTTCATACGGTCAATCATCCCATTTGTGGGTATGAAAAATTTAATTCTACCTTTATCTTTCACGTATTGTGAAGCAAATAGTATTGAACTGATGGATTGGAAACTCAAATTACCTCTTATGTTTGTTTCTTCCATGTTATATCTCCACCGAACGCTTTCCGGAGCAACATTCGAGTTTGGTACACATAATACATCGAGTGCAAAACTCGCTATATTGCCAAAAGGATGTCTGCCGTCTTCTTCGATTTGTTTCATTTTGCTCCAGGAAACATCAGCATACTTTTTTCACAATCTCATCAGGGAATGTATACTCTAATAAATTATTCCATTCTAAATTTATCAACTTTTTCAATTCATAATTTTTCCCAATTACTGATAGATATGCATCAAATACTATATCCAGTGGTATATTCTATGTGGAATTCTTCGTTCAACGAATTTTTCTGGTGAAAGCATCTAACGTCTTCTAGAAAATTACATCTTTGCTGGATATAAATACAAGATGGACATTTCAATTCCCAATACGGTGCGCGAAAAAAAGCCTGCAGTACACCTTCACTGTCTTCGGTCCGCGGCAGTAGAACGACCTATCCGCCGGACTGCGCGCTCGTATTATCGCTCACCGTGCTTTACATACAAACTGAGCGTATTTTTTTCAGTTTTCTTTTCAGTTACTTTGTTCCCAAGTATTTCCTCAATATAATTTGGTTTGAGAAGTTAAATCGACCACCATTATTTTGTTTTGGACCTCTCGTAGGACTTGGATGACATGATTTTACTCTTTTAACTAGTTTACCGAAAGCATCTTGGTTTAAACTCAGCATGACCTGCACATACATTTTTAAATAGAACTATCATTTATAGAATATTTGTATATAGATAAAAATGTATGATTGAAGAAATAAAAGAAAAAATGAGTAAATTGCTTCATTTAACGCTTACCTTCTTTTTGATTACTTGCAAGTTTCTTATCAGTTGCTTTGTTTCCACATTTTGCCTCAATATGAGTTGAGGTTTGGGCACCGCTTTGGGTTGTGTGAAGGTTCCATCGACCACCATTATTTTGTTTGGATCTCTCGTAGGACCTAGATGACATGACTTTACTCTTTTAACTAGTACATCAGAAGCATCTTGATTGAACTCAGCATGATCTGCAAATTAATTTTTCAAATGAAATGATCATCTATAAAAATTTATTCATACATATGCAAATTTATGGTTAAAGAAATGAAAGAATAAATAAGTAAATTGATTTATTTAGCTCTTACCTTCTTTTCTCTTACTTGTTAGATTTTACTCAGTTGCTTTGATCTCACATAATGTTTCCTCAATATGATTTGAGGTTTTGGATCACTTCTAGTGGTGAGAAGGAGGAGGTTCAATCGACCGCTATTATCTCTTATTTGCTTACTGAAGTCCCAGAATCCAACAGGTTTTTTCTCTTCATTTAGAAATTGGTAAACCACTTGGTTGTTACCGTATCCAATTGTAGCTTGAGATGAGTCAAAATAATGAGCATTTGCTCGAGTTTTGAATAGACTGATGAACATATCAGTTAATTCTTGAAAGGAATAATCCGTTTGCTTGATCAATTCAATTTCATGTTCTACTCCATTTGTTACCATCCATTTTGCTGGAGTATCAAAAGGATCGATTATGAATTCCCTGTGTTTCCAGCTTACATGAGCTACTCGACGAGTATACTGATTAATAATCGATTTTCTGCCTTCGACAGACACCTGTAAAGTTATAATAATAATCATGACATCACTGGTTAATAAGAAGATTGTAAAATAAAACATTATACAAATACATACAATTTTGTTTGATTTTTCTTTCAAGCTATTCTTCACTACGCCGATATTCTTCAGCATGCTGTCCAGCTTACTACTTTTGGCACCTTCTACTAGAACTCCAGCAAAACCTATAAAATTTATGGAATTATAAAATTTATGAATAATTGATCTAACTTGATCATATTAACTTCTGGAATAAATACTTTGTAAATATAGTCACCAAACAGGTAATTCCATCGACTCATTGTCGATGAAGTTCAGTGCTGTATCTTTACCAAGAACAGAATAAGTCAGCCCGGTGGCATTGGGAAAATATTTTCTCACATTTAAAATGTTCACAACATTATCTGCCACCGGATGCGCAGAGACTTCTCCTCATGGACTATTTTGATAGTCCGTCTTCCACTATCCATCTAAAATTGAAATAAAGTAATAAAATAAGTTTTGAAAAGTTCAAGTTCAAGTTCAAGTTTTCACATACCTTTTTGCAGTGTCATTTTTAGATCAACGATACCCTTTAACCTCACTTTTTAACACTCAAACAAGTTGCGCTCTAGCGCGCTGCGGAATTGAGAGTACTGAAGTTGGCACTCTGCACGTATGCTCACTGCGTGGCCCTTAGGAGCTTCCGTATATTCCGGTGCTTTCTGAGCATCAGTCGGTGTCATTGGGGATATTAAAAGAAAATTTTTGGTACCTCTCCCACCCATTTAGCTCTTAACTCTCCTACAACAATTTGAAGTATCACTTACTGATTTTTTTACCCTTTTCTTATTTCACTATTCTCACTCAACTTAGAAAATCAGGTGTGAATGACTTTTCTCTCTCAAAGTATGATTACTTTTTTTTAAGTAACTAGCTACATTCATACGCGCTGCGCGCGATCTACATACGTGTGTTTCAAAATTATGTTCCAATCATTCACATTCGATCATCTTTTCCATTTGTTCATCAATTCATTCACAATATTCGCATTTTTAAATCCTACATTCAACTTTTATTTCATTTCATCATCCGCAATTTTAAACCTACATTTAGATTTTGGAAGCATCTGGCAAAAAGGATTTGGTCGTTACAACCTCAAAACTTATCGTTCTTATGTTTCTTGCATGCCTGCATTCACTATCTATATCTATATTTCACGCGACTCGTCACGTGGTTAGGTCTATCTTAATTAAATCACGAGTTAAGACGCTTCACTTTGACCCCCATCACTTTCTATATAAGGAATAAGGAAAACATCTCATTTTTTGATTGTTCACATCAGTTTTCCCAAAACTATTTTTTATCCCACTCAAATTGCTCTTGTTTGCATGAAAAATGAGTAAAGCCAATATGTCCCTTTATGCGATTATAAATCGAAAGACTGAGCAAAAATCGTTGAATATTTTTATTGACATGTTGTTACGATGATTTAAATATGTATTTTTGAGGTGAATGTCAAAAGTTTTGAATAAATATTAATGGAAATATGATTGAGAGTTTATTTCAATGCCGATTTGATCGTCCTTGTAGACCTATATGGGCTGTAACAAATGATTAAAAAATTTGTCAAATTGACTGCACGTGTAGTGATTTTGGAACTTTTGCGTTATTTTTAATTGCAATTTTTAATAGCCTGAAGTAGTTAAAATGATAACTATAGATATGATTTCTGATAAGTATTGAGCTAAGCTTTAACCCATTAAGTCCGGGATGGCGTCGAATTTGACTATGTTTTCAATCTCATTTTTTTTATGTTATTCGGTTGGGGAAAAATTTCATGCATGATCTCTGACGTGAAATTTTATGATCTTTCGAAATATGCTATTGATTTTTATGTAACATCAATACAGAAAAAGTTATAAACAATTTTTTGCGAAAAAACGAGATTTTCAAGATGTAAAATTTTTAATTATCGAAAATTTCCATATGAAAGCGTGAAGATGCATATCTTTTCATAGACTAAAACGTGGCTTCGAGTCCTGCACTAAAGAATAGGTGAGGTGCGGAATGATTGATTCGACCCAAATTCGCACCGTACAATTATTTCATGGTTTTTCTCGATGGTTTATCCGCTGAGAAAAAAAACTCAAGCTGCATTTTTACATTTCTAACACCCACGCATCAATTTTTTCAAATTTTAAAGTACGGGAAATGAAAGCGCCGGTGATTTCCTTTCGATCGATCTCATCAGTTTTCATGTGCGTCGACTCCTTCATTGATATTTGTTTACATTAAATTTCCGGGAGGATTAACTTTATATTATTATGTAGATATTCATAGCTCAGGATATGTATTAGCATGATAGAATGTGAGTTTTTACAGTGAATAATTGTGATAAAAGCACAGACAAGTCTTTGTAAAATTTGGAAGTTTTGGCGGTGCAAAAGTCCCGTGAATAGTCATTTTAGCCTATAATCATGATTATTTAAGATAGTAATATATTAATTTTTTGAACGCTTCCACAGCCCAGGCTCATTTTTGCACTATATAGGCTCTATGTGGCATGAGATGAGGCAATTTTTAGTATCCATGGGGTGAAGCTCTTGACGAGTGAACTCCCAGGGTACAAACATAGAGTTTCCATTTGATCACGTGGAGTACTTAATGCGCTCCAATAACCTTGGAGATAATTTTTTTATAAAATTCAGGTGATTTGCAGACAGAAATGTCTTGTTCTTTTTTTGTCTCAGAAGTCATTTTCAGGGTGTGAATTTAGGTTGAACATACCTCTGAAAATGCAATAACAGCAAAATCAGCAACTTGTACTATTAATTGAACAGTCTTAAAGTGGTCGGAGAAATCTGGACAAAATCTGGGCATATCATATGATGCCGTAAAACGTAAAAGAATATTTTCAGCCGAATTAACCCATTAGCGCCCAAACGGCCGCTCGACGGCCATTTTTTTGAGCGATAGATTTCATATGGTTATAATGGTTCAAAAAATTTGGGAAGAACATTTTCTTGTGCAAAATTTTGTCAGCTTTCCGATTCCGTTGATTTTATCTCGATTAAATGAACGCCCTCATTGTTATAAACAATTGATTGCAAAAAAACACAAAATTTCGAGTCAAAATTATGTTTTGTGTCAACCGTAAAACATAGAAACCGTTCGCAACGAACCCCGGGAAGTGAATTTCGAGCGTCCATGGACCTTAAACTAAAAGTTGGCATAGTTGTAATTGTTCAAATTTATTTTTGGAAGACCCAAAATGGCGGCCGACCGAAAAAATTGTAGCTTTCAACTTGGAATTGTTTTTCTCGAAAACTATGGATCAGATCAAAAAATTCTTAAGAACAAAAAAGTCTTAGAATCACCTGAAGAACACTCTTGAATTTTTTCAGAATTTTTTGATGAAATTTTTCAAAATTTTGATTCTTCAAATTCTCAAAAAAACGCAAATTGCTTAAAAACTTCTGAAAAAATTTGAGAATATTTTTTGAGTAATTTTAAAACTTTTTTGTTCTTATAAATTTTTCGATTTGATCTATAGTTTTTGAGAAAAGAAATAATGAAATTGATTTTTAGAAATTTTTCCGTGAGTTTCTTAGCCGGCAAATATATAGAAGTATTGTCGACGTCGTAGTAAACAGCTGGCTATAGTTATATATATATATACCCAGAGTGCGGGGATAGCGTAGGGAGAATATATACGGATATAGTTATATATTATTAGTAGTGTCGTATTAAACAGCTGGAAGGTATAATCCTAAAAGGTAGATGTGTGTTAGAGCTACTCCGACAGCTTTGCCAATCTGATTATTAAGGGGAGGTTTTCATCAAGCAATTTCGAAAATTCGATTTTTTTGCTGATTTTGCTACCTAATGATGTGTAGAATATACCCCGAAAAGCGTGTGACCGACAAATCATTTTTAAAAAAGTTATAGCATAATAATGGAACCTATGATTAACGTTATTGTTATGTTATATATTTTCTGAAACTCTTCCGTTTTTTGATCTCAGATAAAAATTGGAGGCTCTGAGATTCCTACCATGCGGAACCTCTTTTAGAGGCGTGCTCATAAACGATTAAGAAACTGATTAAGTTGTTCAGAATAGGCTTACCCGTTTGCTGATGCATACTTTTCAAGATAAATCAAGGTAATTTGTTCATTTAGTTCTGGATGGATTTAGGATTAGTAATTGACTGATGAATCTGATCAATAATTTTTTTGCAGTCCAAAAATAGATGGGTATGAAGTTAGATGGCTAGTACAACTACTCGGTATCTGCATACAAGCTGGCGGGACTCACATCATAGAAGATGAGAAATTAAGTTCTCAATAATAACGGATGGTTTTATATGGATACGAATAAGCAAGAGAAAAAACTCCAACAGCACAACGTGTTTCACAGGACGCGTTGAACCTTCCATAAAAAGAGAGTACAAGTCAAGCATTCTGAGACTAGGAACTATAGCGTTTATATAATACTAGGGGGGGGGGTACCCCTCTGTTCGCTTCGTTCGCCAATCCCCTACTTTTGCTCAATTTTTTTATGTCCACCGGAGAAAAGAATTCTATGGAAGAATAGAGTCAAGTTGGTAAAATCAAGATCCTCTGCTCGCTTCGCTCGCTAAACCCCGCCCTCGCTGGTTACCATAAATCTCTATGTGATGCAAATTAGTTATCTCTCTATATTAAAAGCTGAACCGCCGCCACCGTGATTTTGCTCCTCACGGTTGCTCATTATATGTCACAAATTATAACTTCACTATAGTGATGTTATAATTTGTGACCGTGTTATCATAACAAATAACATTATTAAGGAGGATCAAAATAAAGAGCAAAATGAGAAACAAAGATGAGTGATAATGAAGAGCAAAAATGTAAAGCAAATATGAGGAGCACTCGTGGGGAGCGACCATGGGGAACAACCATGAGGAGCAACTGTGGGGAGCATCCGTGAGGAGCAATCGTAGGGAGCAACCGTGGGGAGCAACCGTGGGGAGGAAATGACGATAGTGGCGGTTCAGCTTTTAATATAGAGAGATTAAGAACCAAGTCCGAATTTACATCAGTTGATTAAATGGAAAGTAAACTTTCCATAGAGGTATAGTTAGTTAAGTCTGTCTGCCTTTTTCACTTCTTTAAGGGAGAATATACATCAGTTTATCGAATGGAAAGTAATTTTTCATAAAGGTATGTGTATAGAGGAAAATTTTCCAATGGATATTAGTAGTGATTTACAAATTTGCAACGGGGTGAGACCTAAACCACCTCGTGGTATGGGAGCACTCCCTCAAGCATGGTGGTGTCTCCCGCACCAGATCGGGAGCAAATCGCACCACCCCGAGCTGAAGTACGGATCGAGAGAAAATCGCACCATCCCGAGCCCGAGCGCGGTGGCGTCCCCCGCTCCCGGTCGCGGCACAGGCGTTCCACCCCGAGCTAATTACAATAGCCTCGCTCCTCGCCCAGCGGCTAGGTCGGTCGACCAGCTCCCACGAGCAGACGCCGCGCCAAGGGTCTCGAGAGTGACCCCCAGCCGTCCGTACACAGGTACGGACCGTAGCTGCTTGCGTAGCAGTCGCCTCCCCGGGACTGGGAAGAGCGGGGTAGAAAGGGATTCTGGAGGAATCGTTCCGGCGCTCGGGGTCCCACAATGAGGCTCACACCGATTGTTGGAGCTCCGTGATAATCACCACGTGCAATAAGCCCTTAGAGATCTCGTACTTCAATTAATGGGGATACGCGAACGCGGCGAAGCTCAGTAAGCCGAGAAACGGAAGGTTTCTCAGCTGCGGAGAGAAGGAGATTCGGTCGAAAGTGCGGGGAGGTCAATCGAATCAAAACGCGGGACACTAGTTTTAATTAAAACAAACAGCTAAGCCTCTTTATTAAGGAATAAAAATAATACACTTACGCTGGTGGGCCGGTGCTCGCCATCGACTTTAAATACGCGTACGCGCAGAGGGCCGCTCGGTCACGAGGCCGAGTATTCGCTCGTTCGCGAAAATAGAATTCAAAGCGCGCGACTTACAGTTTGGCGGTCGCTTGTTGGTTCTCGCCCGCAGGATGTTCGGCGGCCTCGCTCGCTGCTCTTTGTGACGTTGGCGCTGATCCTGGCGCACACGCTCGCGGACGACTCGGGTGTGCGCGGTCGCGGCTACACCAGCTGTGGGCGGGGATAGAGTTGCCCCACACGCCCGGAGAGAACAGCGTTTTCTCTGGGCAGGTGTAGCGCCTGGAGTGTCATCGGGGTGGTGGCGGGGACACACACACGCACGCACATGAGTACGGGCGTACACGTCGCGGCGCGTGCTCATCAACACGAGGGTCGGCGCGAGAGTGCCATTCCTTCCTGTCCTCGCGCGGCTTGCTTGCCGCACGAAACGGGAGATCCGCCCCTCTCTATGTGCTCTCTCTTCCTCTCTTTTGCGGCGCATACCCCTAAAGAACCGCGGCACGTGCCAACGTCGATTGCGCGTCGATCACGCGACTTGCGATGCTCGCCCGTGCTTCCGACACGACACTTGGCGATCGCTCGTGAGACATTCAGAATATTGCGGAGAGCCACTGGACGTCTACCAAGAACAACAACTGTAAATGATTACTCAAAGGAAATTGGTGAAAACTCGAGAAATATTCAACTAAATGGAAATGTTACATAAAAAGATGATACGATTTAAGATCCAAAGAAATTCAGAGCAATTGGTAAAATTTTCAAGTTCCCAGAAGAAGAATGTTCATGTGGATGTCATACACGTCTGACTGTGACAAACTCAGTCGAAAAATAGAACAATGGATGAACTAAGAATGCAGTGCATTTATTGCTTGTAAGAAACTATTGTCCAGAGAAAACAGAGACTCTGGAAACTGAACTAATTCTCTACATTTCACAGAATTTGATAACGAACAGTTCTTTTATAGAACATTGTCTGTTGTGAAGGCAACACATGGCCTTAGAACGTGATAATGTGAAAAAAAAAACAAAAATTAGTTGTTGGAAATGGCATGAGAGTATTTGATATAAGAATGCATGCAAATATGCACTTGGACGCGTGTGACACGGTATACATGGATCGTCGGGTGAATTTAAAATATACATATACATATGGGTCATTTGACACCAACTCAGCATGGAAAAAATTATTTTTAAATTTTTCTCCACCCTATTTGTTGTAAATGTTCACCTTAAGAGGGGGACATATCTACTTTGACGTCAGATGACGTTGGATGTATTATGCAACTAGTGTCTGAAAAGCGATTTCACGCGCCAGTGTGACAAGCCTGCACGAGTCAACGGCGGAGCCGGCGAACAAGTGGTAGGCGGTCACACGAGTGCTTGGAATCGTATTTCATGAGTTGCATTCGATATTTTATGTTATAAGTGATCTACGCGAATTTCACGCATCGGTTTCCGTGCGTGAAATGCTATTTCACGTACGGAAATCGATGCATGAATTGCGCGTTGCGGCTATTGATCGTTCTGCTGACCGTCCTTCCGCGACACTACCCAACACATTTTGCTCGATTATGGCGAAACAGAGCGCTGCACTCCAAAAGTAGGACTATATGGAACTGAAGATTCCAGGGATAACTCGATCACTCACGATAATTGCGGAAATAAAACGTATTACTGGAATAACATTTTTCTGACCGTCAAAGTAATATGTCGCCCCCTCAACACTATTTATTATTTTAAATTTCTCATGCCCATGTATAACAGAATACAAATATGTGTAAATGGTCGATCTTTGAGGGCCAATCCCAGAGTGAATTGGAAAAGGGAAAATCACAAAATCTACCACATGTTAAATTGATGCGACGTTTCGCCAGCCAGGTTCACTGGCCTCATCAGGCAGTTTTGAATAAAATTATAATTGAGGACAGCCACACGTGTGCTGGTTTTGTGAAGTCACCAGATCCATGTTACCATCAAGTGTATTGAGAAATAAAGGTGAGATGCATTCATCAAGGTACAATAATACAAGTGGTATCATGTATCTTCTGGGGTTTCCTGAGTTATATTATTTTATTTTATTTTATTCAAATGGTTGTAACTGGATCACCATTCCGATACATAGCTCATTTCAAAGCTTGTCAACCAAGGATTAAAATAAAATTTGTTCGGTCTAAATTAAATGTGGCGATGAAGTGTAGTTCCATGTATACGTGTAAATACGTGTAGATACATGATAAAATGATTAGAAAATATAAGTTATGAGGTTAGGAAGTTACTTTTCCATAAAGTACAAGTGATTTATAACAACTCTTATCCATGTAAATTTTTGGATTTGATGAATATTTCATGAGTAAATCAGGCCATGAAGTTGATAAGAATGTGAAAAAAATATGAATTATGTGTGTGTGTGAGTGAGTGTGTGTGTGTGTGTGTGTGTGTGTGTGTGTGTGTGTGTGTGTGTGTGTGTGTGTGTGTGTGTGTGTGTGTGTGTGTGTGTGTGTGTGTGTGTGTGTGTGTGTGTGTGTGTGTGTGTGTGTGTGTGTGTGTGTGTGTGTGTGTGTGTGTGTGTGTGTGTGTGTGTGTGTGTGGGGGGGGGGGGGTGAGAGAGACTGAAAAAACACCTAGGTGATAAAAAGAACAGGTCACACCTTTTGAGAGCCCAAATAAACTGGGCGTTGAATATATGTTTCCTTACATCAAGAAAAGATATATGTGTTTCCGCGTTTTCTTTAATAGGTCTTGTTAGCCTGGTTCTATTGATGTGTTCGTTACACCGATATGAAACTGTTAAGATTGGATAATTCATATACTGATGCATTGACATTCTCGGAATGGATAGTGTGGAAAACAATTTTTTGCTTCAAATACATTTGATATCAACCAAATATTTCAGAAATCCACTCACCAGTTAGGTTTAGAATAGCATGAGAAATGTTGAAAATTCACGTTTCTTGCCTTACTTTCATTGTCAATGTTGATTTTATCCAAATATGACAGATAAAAAGAGCAGGAGGAGATATGTGTATATTGAATGTCATTTTCTTGTAGATGCGGTTTCTACAGAATCATGGGTAGTCAAAGATCGTATCATCAAGATACTTGTCTTCTTCATCACATGGACGCAATTTCCCCTTATACACCAACAGTCGGAGGTGGATAACATGCTTCCTAATAGACCGATCGTCTAACGAGGGTGGTGAAAATGAGGGATGAAAATGGGGGGTGAGAATTAGAGATGAAAATGAAGGAATTGAGAGAGCTTATAGATAAGTCCAAAAGTGGAGGGATTCTATGATTGTCCATGGTAAAACAATTTATGCAATGAAATTGGTATATATTGAAATTCATTATTCACCGATGCAGTAGTAGCATTACAAGCTAGAGGATGAGTAGAACTTATAATGCTAATGAATTATTACATTACCTTATTGTGATGGAGAGAAGATCTCTCATGTTTAGTAAGGTGACCTTTCGTGCGAAAAGAAGTTCCACAACTTTCACATCTGAATGGCCGTTCAAAGTAATGGATATTGATATGTAATCTTAACTGACTTGGTTTGCTGAATATTTTATTGCAAATACTGCACACATTTCGACTATTCTCAGTCAAACTGCAAAAAGTAATCTTACATGAAAAATATTCCTTAGAAATAAAGAGAATGTATATGTATATATATATATATATATATATATATATATATATATATATATATATATATATATATATATATATATGTGTGTGTGTGTGTGGTATGGATCATCTTGAAAATGATGATCTGAATTGGAGCTCCTTTTCTTTTGAGATAGTACATTACGTGACTATACGCAAAAAGTTTTAGGACCTAACGCTCCCTCAGTCCCAAGATATTCACATCACAAGGTTACTTAACTTTATACTTATAATGATATTTTCACTTACCAGGGGACATATGAGAACCGGGTCACCAATCTTGACCAAACTTTTTTTTATGTTAGTTTGGCTCAAGAATAGGCTGTGCCCACAGTCAACACTCCCAAACACCAAAAATATCAATTATTATAACTTGGATGGAGCCGTACCTGTGTTACCGACTTCGCTTCGTTAACCTTTGCCTTTCTACATATATTTTAGAAAGATGTTTCTTTGTGATAATTTTTGTGTTCCAGGTATGCTGTAAAGGGCCAGAAATTGTATTGAAGCAACAAGAAAACTGTGAGTAGATGAGTTTTGATATAATTGGTTATAGTATGATATTGGTCGACACATGTACAGAATTGAAGTTTTCATGAGTGAAAATCAATTCTGACACTGAATTGTCGTCCAATGATACAACATTTGTTGTCTTTGTGTTTGGATACGTGTTGTTATTGCTTCAGTATCCAAGCACAGATTGAAAAGTCGATTAGCGTTGATTTTTTCATATATTTCATGTTTTACTCTATGTGAGTAAGACATGGAAGTGAGATTTGTTGAGCATACACGCAATTTACTTGCTCTGTATGTTTTCTAGGATAAGATGTGATGTGGTATTCAAGTTAGAACAGTGAAAGTGCAGTGCAGTGAGGGAAATACGCCTCAGATGACATATTGTCATTTGGGACGAGAGGTACGGCTCCATCCAAGCTATAATAATTGATATTTTTGGAGTTTGGGAGTGTTGGTCTGTGAGACTGTGGGCACAGCCTATTCTTGACCCAAACTAACATCAAAAAAAGTTTGATCAAGATTGGTGACCCGGTTCTCATATGTCCCCTGGTAAGTGAAAATATCATTATAAGTATAAAGTTAAGTAACCTTTTAATGTATATATCTTGGGACTGAGGGAGCGTTAGGTCCTAAAACTTTTTGCGTATGGTCACTATCGCTCCAGAGAACATACGTATCAAGTTTGGTCCAGATTGGTGACCCGAAGGCCTGATACTCTCTTTGTAAGTTTGACTATGATAATGGATGATTGACACGCGCACATAGCGTCATGCCCTTGTTGCTCGAGTACTTATCGTACGAAGGTACGATAAGTGTAGGAGTATGAGTAGGAGAAGGCAAAGAGCGGGTCCAGGGGCGCAGGGGGCAAAGCCCTCCCGGGGGGTTGGAGAGCGGAGCCCCCCTCCCTTGAACCAACAAAAATATCGACATCAAAAAGAAAATTCACATGATACTATAAGAAAAAACGAACACATTTGAGCAATACATTTTACATCAGCATAATATGATAGTACTACTAAAACATTGCAATTTGTTGATTTTCCTTTCTCGCAAGTGAAATAGAATGTTACACCCTTGTGTATATATACTGGCCATCTGAACCTCATGGTGGCATTACTCTGTAGAGTTTACCTCTACTGCTTTGATTGAATGCTTAATCTTGTCCTTTCGACTCCCAGAGGTCTGAATTTTGAACTTGACCGAGTCGAATTGGAGATAAATTTTCTGTCGGAATTTTCCTTGAGAACTAAAATGGAAGAAATATCGTAATACATACATATATGGGGCGTTTTACGTCAACTCTCCAGAGCCGGCGCACGGACGCTAAAACCTCACGTTTTCGACGCTTGTTTTCCACTCTATATGACCAATATCTAAATAATGTTGGATATGCTATCAATGTAGTTTTTTTCTCAGCTTTCCGATGGTGAATTTAGTTTTCCAAATTTTTCACATTTTCATAGAAAAAAATCATAAAACAGACCATATCTCAAAGACCTATTTTTTTTTAATTTTTCCAAGTAGTCTAGATCGAAAGCTGAGGTTTCTTCACGTTGATATAGCCCTTAAAAAAGTGAACTTTTTTTTTATTCGAGTAATTGAGTAGCGAACATGAGAAAATGCGCCGCGCTGCCTCCACGCGCTCGATTTAATATCCATACTAGTTTCTGTCTGTTGAATGAAGGACTATCTCTCAATGGGTCCACCAGATGGATAACATTATTTTTCATGCCCGCTATTGAATTCGCCCGGAGAATATCATTCATATCTTTATAACTGAAAAAACTCTTATTTGATTTTGCTTAACAATATATCGAGATTCAATAAGAGATTGTCCAAAACTATAACATTCTCTACTCATCGATCTGTCCCTATTGAACGTTCAACGTTTCAATATTGAAACAAGATAGTTGGAGTTGAATTTCTTCAATTTCAGAAACCAAATCATACCGTACAAAATACTTTAGTAAAGTTTCCCCAATCATTTGCTGTCACATATCCATCAATACCTGCAGATGCGAAAATTTGCTTGAAATGTAGGTACGAATTATCCTCATCTTTGAAGAAGGAAAATAGTACAAATGATCTGTTTTCTCCAGTCAGTAAGAAATATAAACCGTGTCAAGAAAACTGCACCGATGAATATCATAGACCAGGCGTAACTGTCCTCGAGCAAATAAAAGAAAAATTTCGAGAGACCCAGAACAAACAGGAAAGAATTTTATTGCTAACTCTTACACCAAAATATTGGAGTCGTGATTAGCTTCAAAGAGTGTTTTCTTGATCAGAATGGGAAGCAAGAAAAGCTCAAAAACTAATGGCTGAAAGTGGTATTCTAACATCACCTATTGAAAAGAAAGGCAAAGTAATTCCTGATGAAACAGTATCTTCAGTTAAAAGTTTCTATGAACGCGACGATGATAGTCGATTGATGCCTGGGATGAAAGATTTTTTATCGGTCAAAAATTATAATGATAAGCGAGTTCATGTACAGAAGCGATTATTACTATGTAACTTATTAGAGCTCTATGCTCAGTTCAAGAAAGAGTATGAGAATGTTATAATGAGGTACAGTAAATTCACACAGCTCAAACCTCCCCATTGTATTCTAGCAGGTAATAGTGGAACGCATAACGTTTAAGTATGCGTTCATCATGAAAATGTAAAACTTGAAAATGTAAATGTTGAGTGGTGTAGAATTGGAACACTTGACAAAAAACACACGCTTACCACTGAAAAGTTATGAAAGTTATGACTGCATTAATGCAATTGTATGTGCCGAACCATTGGATGCGTGTTTCTTAGGGGACTGTTTGGAGTGTCCGAATACAGCTGTGCTTGAAGAGATCTTACTGCAAAGTTTTGATGATAATAATATTCACAATGTGAAATTTGGAACGTGGATGCAAACTGATCGTTGCTCAATTGTCACACATTCTGTCGACACATATGAATATCTGAACTTGCTGGGTAACAAATTAATGAAATCGGAAACTCACGACTTTTTTGCCAGAAAACAGTCTGTATTCATTCATGATTTGAAAAAAAAATGTTAGAAGGAGAATTCTTAGTTTGTTTTTATTTTGCTGAAAATTATGTTTTTGTTGTACAGAATTCAGCTCAATCTTCCCACTGGGATAGTAATCAGGCAACAATTTTCACAGTAGTTATCTAATTTCAGAGGAGTAATGAACTTCAACACAAAAGTTTGTCTATTATTTCGGATAATTTATCTCATGACACTATTGCAGTTCATGTATATCAAGAAATAATCATAAATTATCTGAAGAAAGAATGCAAACCAAAGAAAATTTATTATAGTACCGGTGGAGCGGGTCAACACTTTGAAAATCAGAAAAGTTCCTCTAATCTCATTAATCATAAGAAAGATTTTGGCATTTCCGCGGAATGGCATTTTTCTGCGACCGCACATGGGAAGGGAGCATGCGATGGAATTGGAGCTAATGTGAAACGAGGTGCTAAACGAGCAAGTTTACAACGCTCTGAAAATAATCATATTTTAACCGCGGAAGGTTTATTTAAATGGACAAGAAATTACTGTAAAGAAACCATGGTATTTTATAGTAAAAAAGAAGATTATGAGCAAGCTGAACTGAAATTGAAACAAAGATTTGATAATTGTTTTGCTCTACAAGGTACTCTGCAATTTCATGCGTTCATACCAACTTCCGATGACAGACTGATGGTCGAAAAAAATTCTGCTGAGGAATATGAAATTTTTCCTAGATGAAAATGAATTGAAAAAGTAGTTCAGTTGAAACATAGCA
The DNA here is from genome assembly GCA_020882685.1 of Aphelinus atriplicis. Taxonomy (NCBI): domain Eukaryota; kingdom Metazoa; phylum Arthropoda; class Insecta; order Hymenoptera; family Aphelinidae; genus Aphelinus; species Aphelinus atriplicis. Next base: position 351,327 of record JAJGQD010000039.1, read on the forward strand.
AAGTCTTCAATATCAAAGCCAAAACGGAGGTCGAAGAATGTGAAATGAAATAATGTCCATATCTCAGTCCATAACCCAAACGAGTACATGATCTACCCTAGATAGTACTTTATCCAACAGATAGAGACTTGTATGGATATTAAATATATTCTGATTTCGGCACTCTCGTTAGCAGAAGACTTGAGCTGGAGCGCGTGGAGTCAGCACGCATTTTCACGCGCGCGGCGCATTTTCTCATGTTCGCTACTCAATTACTCGGATACAAAAAAAGGTTCATTTTTCCAAGGGCTATATCAACGTAAAAGAACCTTAGCTTTCGATCTAGACTACTTGAAAAAATTAAAAAAAATAGGTTTTTGAGATGTAGCCTGTTTTATGTTTTTTTTCTATGAAAATGTGAAAAATTTGGAAAACTAAATTCACCATCGAAAAGCTGAGAAAAAACTACATTGATAGCATATCCAACATTATTTAGATATTGGTCATATAGAGTCGAAAGCAAGCGTCGAAAACGTGAGGTTTTAGCGTCCGCGCGCCGGCTCTGGAGAGTTGACGTAAAACGCCCCATATATGTATGTATTACGATATTTCTTCCATTTTAGTTCTCAAGGAAAATTCCGACAGAAAATTTATCTCCAATTCGACTCGGTCAAGTTCAAAATTCAGACCTCTGGGAGTCGATAGGAATGCATTTGTCTCTCTGCTATGCAGGATCCCCAAGAATCTAAAATTATTTGTGGCTCCGTAATGACCTGACCGGAAATTTTATTTCATATTTTAACTTTCTCACACTATTTTCTCGCACTACTTTCTGGCACAGTGAAGAAATAGAGAACTTTGCGCACCCTAATCCGTGAAAAACAGACAAACCTTGCGCTTTAAGATTTAGTACAGAACAGTATTTTTTATCACGAGTGTAGAAAACTAAGATTCAATGATCAACTTTTCGATACAAGTGATGGAAATATATTTCCGTAAGGGAACTTGGTGTGAATTTTCCAAAAACCTCACAATCTGAATGTGACTAAGCTGGAACTATTTGAAGTCCATCACAAGACAGTGAAAGGAATCCGTTAGCGATAGAATCGATGGGAATTTCATCATATAACGTATTATCTAAATTTTTCTTTTAGTGAGCGTTGTAGAATCGTGAACGCACCACGGACGTACGGTGCAACTTCGACCCATGGGTGATCGTGTGATGAGAAAATAACTATTTGTAATTGACAGAATGGGTGACTTCTCTTGGATGGATCTTTTGAAAATCACACTCCCAGTAATGGACTTGAACATTTCAATTAACTTTCCTACCTCGAATTATTTCCATAGAAATCAGTGTTTGTGTATATATACATATATATGGGTGATTCGCTGACGAGTAATTGAGAGACAAAAATCCAAAACTCTGAAAATTTTTTTTTGAGACTCTGTGGGGTCTCATGATGTCACCAGGATTTTCTCAGATTTTTTTGGCCCTATAACCCATGCTGCCAGAGACCCACTGTTGCTATTTTCCCAATGTTTGCCATAATATAGCTATCTTTGAACATTATTTACACTCATTAAATGACCTCTGGCCAGAAAAGTCATGATAACATTTTTCCCTGGGAATCACTTGAAGTTTTAGAGAAAAATATGTCTAATATCATAGGTGGTTATATGACCATCATAATAGTCACTTTGGTACTCTAAATTAAGCAAAAGTTGTTTTCGATCACCCGGATCAGCATCTCATTTCACCAAAAGTTAGCTTATTAAGTTAACAGGGTATCCAGAGCAGTCCCAGAGTGGACGAATTCCTTTATTGTCCATAGTAAACCAATCTATGCAAGAAAATTGGTAAATATCAAGATTCACCAGTTACACACACAGTATACGGTAAAGGAATTTCCCATTATTTTTCTAATATTGATAAGAAAATATTATGGCTCACTTCCTAGAGCATTAATCATGAATATTCACTCATGAAATACACTTATATTTTAAAACTGCACAGCTAAGGTTCGAACAGCTATCAACCGGTTGGCTCAAATTCCAACTTCAAGTTTGGACAAAAAGTAATTTTTTTTAAAACTTCAAGTGATTCCCAGGGAAAAATGTTATCATAACATTTTTGGCCAGAAGTCATTTAATGGGTGTAAATAATGATGAATGATAGCTATGATATGACAAATATTGGGAAAATAGCAACTTTGGGTCTCTGGCAGCATGGGTTCTAGTGCCGAAAAAAATCTGAGAAAATTCTGGTGACGTCATAGGACCCCAAGGAGTCTCGAAAATTTTTTTGGATATTTGTCTCTAAAATATGATTTTTCTTCTATACCTTCAAAGAAATATATGAGTTAAGTACTTGACGTGAATTTGTGATTTGAGTACTTCTGAAGAAATTATTATGCTGTGCACCCTCCATAATTCAAATATGTGTAAATTGTCGATCGTTGAGGGCCAATCCAGGGTGGAGTGGAAAAGGGAAAATTCACAAATTCCACCACATGTTTATTTAACCCATTACCGCCCAAACGGCCGCTCGACGGCCGCTTTTTTGAGTGACAGATTTCATCTAGTTATAATGATTCAAAATATTTGGAAATAACATTTTCTTGTGTAAAAATTTGTCTGCTTTTCGATACCGTTATTTTTATCTTGATTAAATAAACTTCCTCATTTCAATCAATTATTTATAACAATAAATAATTGATTGAAAAAAAAAAAGAAATTTCGAGTCAAAATTTCTTTTGTGTCAACCGTAAAACATGGAAACCGGTCGCAACAAACCCCGAGAAGTGAATTTCGAGCGTCCATGAACCTTAAACTAAAAGTAAGCATATTTGTAATTGTTCAAATTATTTTTGGAAGACCCAAAATGGCGGCCGGTAGAAAAAATTTTAGCTTTCAACTTGGCAAATGTTATTCTCCAAAACTATAGATCAAATCAGAAAATTCTTAAGAACAAAAGTCTTAAAATCACTTGCAAAACACTCTTGAATTTTTTCAGAATTTTTTTATGGGATTTTTCAAAATTTTGATTTTTCAAATTTTCAAGAATACGCAAATTACTTTAAAATTTCTGAAAAAATTGGAGAATGTTCTTTGAGTATTTCTAAGACATTTTTGTTTCTTAGAATTTTTTGATTTGATCTATAGTTTTTGAGAAGAAAAAATGAAATTATTTTTTAGAAATTTTTCTGTGCGTTTCTTAGCCGGCAAATTGAAAAATTTATAGGAACAGAAAAGTTCTAAAATTACTCAAAAAACATTATCCTATTTTTTCAGAAGTTTTGAAGCAATTTGCGTTTTTTTGAAAATTTGAAAAATCAAAATTTTGAAATATCTCATCAAAAAATTCTTAAAAAATTCAAGAGTGTTTTGCAAATGATTTTAAGACTTTTTTGTTCTTAAGAATTTTTTGATTTAATCTATAGTTATAATTCGCTTCGATTATATTATATCTATAGTTATAGTTCGCTTTGCGGTCTGAAACTTTAACGTTATTCAAATCAAATGTGTGCGTACTATTTTTTATTATATGTAAAGGGACCGGTAGTGTTTTATCAGTAATTTTTTTGAAAAAAATTTTAGACCACGAAGCGAATTATAAGAAACTTGACTTATTTTGGAAATGCTCCAAATCAATATATACAATATGTACAAACACACACTGCTACGTGGCGTGATCCTTTAGCGCTGGGTTCAGATCTCGGCTGCGGTATTGACCGTAGACGTTTTACTTGGTAAGGTTCTGTGACGTGTCGAATCAGGTTATCAATAACTCAGTACTCAGGGATTGAATTATATGTGCCTTTATTCCCTATTCACTTCGCTGAGAGCGCTCGTGTAATTATTCCAGATACTAATGTACAATATGAGCGTTGGACTGTCTATCGTCTCCGCGTAACTCGCGTAACTCCCGTCCGACTGCCGTGTGACTAACTCCCGACTGACCGCCGTGTGACTGACTCCCGACTAACCGACGAGCGCCTTGAAGCGGTCGTATTTAATTCCTCGTGGGGGTGCCGTTGCAACCCCTTGATAGCGCGCTCGGTGGGGGGCGGTCAGTCGCCTCCCGCCATCTCAAGTTACGCTCCGCACGTCACGATTTCAACATCGTTCTTCTAGAACGTTCAACAAACAAACACACTAATGTATCTGATGGTATTTTAGACCACTGACGTTAGCTCTATACACAATAATTTGACAATGGCAGTGGAAGCAGCCGCTTCCACTGCCGAACGTTATATTATATTTTTATTCAAAACTGGTGAGAAAGAATATTTTATTGTTACTTCGTCGATTGTTTTGTACTTAAATTGTACTTGAATTGTATTATTTATCACGTGTTTTTTTGTGTAATAAATTTTTAGTCTGATGAGGCCAGTCAACCTTACTGGCGAAACGTCGCGTTAAATAAACATGTGGTGGAATTTGTGAATTTCCCCTTTTCCACTTCACTTTCTTTCTGAAGGAATTGTTCTGGACTAAAATTTGATAACAGCTACAAGAATCAAGTGTACATTTAAAAGTATCCATTCTTTAGTTGATTATCATACTAGCTAGATACTTGGCATTTAATGCTTCCTCGTATCACCATTGTCAAAATCATTTGGAATGTATAACTGGATTCGATATTAATTTATATGCAATTTATTATACTAAATACAACTAAAATAAAACAATATTGATTTGATAATATATTACAGATGGAAGAGTAGCAAACCTTTCTAAAGAAACGTACAACTAGTTCACGAGTAAAGAATTGTTTTGTGGGAGGTATTTATTGGATGGATACCAGAGCTACTTACACCGGGGCATGTAAAAGTATAGAAATGCATTTATATTAGTCCTTTCAAGATCAAGTACATTTGAACCTTTGTCAGGAAGCTGTACATTTTATTGGGAAGGGTTCCATAGTACTATCCAATCTGAAATGCACACATTAAAATCCTATCATTTGACATAGAATTCCAAATCGCATCTTAGAGCCTATGAAGATGTCAGGGTTATTGTAGGAAGCTAACGCATGGCTTGACAAATGTTACAATATATTTCATAGATCCAATTTCACTTTCTGCCCGTGTTATGTTCATTCGCAAACTGATTCTGACGTACGACTTGGGTCCGTCTTAATTTAATAGTTTACCAGCCAATATTACTTCTGGGTCACGGCATATTGTTCAAAAACGTACGCTCCAGAATGGAACGACCAAATTGGAGATTGGCATTGACCTCCAAGGCACGAGTTGCCTAATGTCCAAGCTCCTTTCTATAGACGGTAGAACGCCGACTCTCTTGCAAGAGCGCCGCGATATACCTTATACACGCGCGACTCAACGCCTCGCCATCTACAGGCGCGCCATGGTACTTGATCGGTTACTCGAAAATGAGTTCATACTCTTATATATAAAGTTAATTGGTAATTGCATCAAATCTTACAGTAATTGCATTATTAAGAGGAGAATGTTTTTAAGATCATTCAATTATATATGAACACGGAATAAAATAGACAAATGATTTGTCAAACCAAAGTTTCACAAACTCAAAATAGAATCATAATATTACAGTCTTATTTGAAATAATTTTTGAACGTGTCAGATGCGGATATAGACTTATGAAGCCGTCAAAATCAGGCATTGCATTAACAAGAAGAATGTTCTGATTGGTTATTCAATTTCATATGAACACGGAATAAAATGCTAAAGAACTGATAAAAATAATTAATTTGTCAAATTAAAGTTTGGCAAATTCAAAATAGAATCATAATATTATAGTCTTATCTAAAATAATTTCTAAACATGTCAGAGGTGGACTTATGAAGCCATCAAAATCAGGCATCAACATTTTCATCAATATGTGATGATGATATATGGTCAAGAGCAGTCCTCTCTTTTAATAGAAATTTATTATAATTAATATTCCAACATCGACAAAATAACAAATACAATGAACTATTTACAGTTCTAGTAAAGTTAATTAGTCTTCAGTTTCACTGATCCTCTTGGGATTGTCGAATATCGAAATGACCGATAGAAGTATCAATGAAGTAAACAGTACATAACATCTTTAGACATCTCTTCTTGTAAAGTTCAGGAGTTTCATGACAAGCTGCTTTCCATCATAGCTGTTTTTTCCATGTAACTGTTCACTGATTTTCACTTTATCGCAATATTTATTCAGTCCTTGCATCAGGTATAAACAGTTATCCAACATTTCCATGGTAGTAGGTGATGAATTTCCATTTTCGAGAATTATATGAGCTGGCGGATAAGGAGCTGGTAAAGGCAACAGTCTTGAGTTACACTTATAAACTTGGAACTGTCGAATACTGAAATCACTCACTGAAGTTTCAATGAAGCTAATCATGTCTAGACGTCTCCTTTTATAGTGATGTAGAGCTTCATCTATGTGCTGCTTTCTCTCGCAGTTGTTTTTCGCATTCAACTGTTCACACTTTTTCACTTAATCACAATACTTATTCTATCCTTATAACAGGTATGAATAGTTATCCAATATTTTTACAGTAATCTGTGATTCATTTACATATTTGCAAAATATATGAACTGGGGTATATGGAGCTGGTAGAGTCAATAGTCTTGAATTACACTTATCATCTTGGAACTGTCGAATACTAAAATCACTCACTGAAGTTTCAATGAAACTAATACTCATAACATGTCAGACGTCTCCTCTTGTAGAGATGTAGAGCTTTATCTATAAGCTGCTTCCTCTCACAGCTGTTTTTCACATTTAACTGTTCACACTTTTTAACTGAATCACAATATTTATTTAGTCCTTGCACCAGGTGTGAATAATTATCCATTATTTTTACAGTAATCTATCATTCATATCCATATTCGTAAATTATATGAGCTGATGGATAAGGAACTGGTGAAGCCAACAGTCTTGAATTACGATATTATACTGTGCACCCTCCATAATTCCCAAATATGTATAAATTGTCGATCTTTGAGGGTCAACCCAGAGGAAGTGGAAGAGGGAAAATTGAAATAATCCACCACATGTTTATTTAATGCGACGTTTCGCCAGTTAGGTTCACTGGCCTCATCAGGCAGTTTTGAATAAAAATATAATATAACGTTCGGCAGTGGAAGCGGCTACAACGAGTTTGACAATGGCAGTGGAAGCAGCCGCTTCCACTGCCGAACGTTATATTATATTTTTATTCAAAACTGCCTGATGAGGCCAGTGAACCTAACTGGCGAAACGTCGCATTAAATAAACATGTGGTGGACTTTTTGAATTTTCCCTTTTCCACTTCACTCTGGATTGGCCCTCAAAGATCGAGAATTTATACATAGTCTTGAGTTACACTGATCATCTCACGATTGTCGGATACTAAAATTACTCACAGGAGTATCAATGAAGTTAACACTCATAAAATATTTAGACGTCTTCTCCTGTGGACTTGTGCATATTGATATAAGATGTTATTCTCGAAAAAGATCCAACATGTCAACTGAAATACACTGTGCTGTAGAAGTTTCCTACTTGCTTATTCACGTTCATATTAAGTCAATCTGTTATTGGCGAGAACTTATTTTCTCATTTGGTATGATGAGATTTCTGCTAACTTCTGTGTCCCGTATGAAAATACTGAGCAGTTGTAGCCTTTCAATTTCATTCAGATCTATTTTTGAACTGCAAAAAAAATGATTAATTAGATTCATTAACCAGTCAATGAATGACCTCAAATCAAATCTTTACAAGAATTAAGAAACTTATTCACCTCGAAAAGTATATCAACATCAGCAAACAGGTTAGCCCTTGCCGAACAACTCAATCAATTTGAAGTCGGATTGACAAAGCTGTTGAAATAGCTAAGATGATGTTCAGCACATTTGCACTTTTTATCACGACTACCCAATGTTTGTCTACCAGCTGTTTACTACGACGATACTACTATAACTATACACACACACACACACACACACATATATATATTTATATATATATATATATATATCAGGTGGCCACCGACGACGAGTATGCGCAACAAGCGAGGGGACGCGACAAGCCATTATAAACAGCTCGTTTGCGGTTTAACCTCGCATCTGGAAATATTTTTCTTCAAATCTCTGTCCTGCAGTTCTGTAATAGTTACCAGCAAAAACTGCATTCAGTTGCGTTTAACCCATTAAGTCCCAGATTGCAGAAATTTTATTGGTACTTTCGAGCTCAAATATTTTGATGAATAAGACGGAAGGTTTATCGCAAAATAGTCATTCCTACTGTTTTCGGGTATGCTCTACACGATACAATGGTTAAAAAGACTGAAAAAATTGATTTTCAATAAAAAATTAACAATTTAAAATAAAAAATGCAATTTTTTGGAGCACTTTTTTTTTCAATCCAAAATCAGAGGATGAAGGAATTTTATTTTCACGGTCGCAAATATGCACAAGAGTGCACAAAATATTTGAACTTTCCAAATTCGTTAAGTTTTTTCGACTATGATTTTTTCCAGCAAAATGGCGGCCAAAAAACGGGAATCAATATTTTGGATTTCCATTTTATGAATATTTTAAAGCATTCATTTTCATATTCGATATATTCCTTTGAAATTCCGTATACGGGGGTTTCCAATGTCGCTGATAACGATTCGGACATCAAATTTTCAAAATTCTAGATCCAAGATGGCGGTTTCAAGATGGCGGCTGACGATTTTCCACATTTTTAGTCGGAGAATCGTGAAAATTTGGAATAATGGGTTTTCGGGGGCGCTGATGATAAATCTGACATCAGATTTTCGAAATTCCGTATCCAAGATGGCGGTTTCAATATGGCGGCTCATGATTTTGTACATTTTTAGTCGGAGAATCGTACAAATTTGGACTAATAGGTTCTTGGGGGCGCTGATGATCAATTTGACATTAGATTTTCAAAATTCTGTATCCAAGATGGCGTTTTTAAGATGGCGGCTCATGATTTTGTACATTTTTAGTCGGAGAATCGTGAAAATTTGGACTAATAGGTTCTTGGGGCGCTGACGATAAATCTGACATCAGATTTTCGAAATTCTGTATCCAAGATGACGGTCTCAAGATGGCGGCTTATGTTTTTGTACATGGACAATTTTCTATATTTTCAAAATCTCGTTATTTTCACCTTATAGCCGTCGTTTTCATCCATGAACGACGTCGACGAAATATAGATAAAATGAAGATTCAAATTTTTTGTTTCCGATTTCAGTCACTATTATGCTAAAAAAAATAATAGATGAAAAAACTCAACAATCTTGAAACATCTTGAAACCGCCATCTTGGATACAGAATTTTGAAAATCTGACGTCAGATTTATCATCAGCCCCCCCGAAAACCCATTAGTCCAAATTTTCACGATTCTCCGACTAAAAATGTACAAAATCATGAGCCGCCATCTTAAAAACGCCATCTTGGATACAGAATTTTGAAAATCTAATGTCAAATTGATCATCAGCGCCCCCAAGAACCTATTAGTCCAAATTTGTACGATTCTCCGACTAAAAATGTACAAAATCATGAGCCGCCATATTGAAACCGCCATCTTGGATACGGAATTTCGAAAATCTGATGTCAGATTTATCATCAGCGCCCCCGAAAACCCATTATTCCAAATTTTCACGATTCTCCGACTAAAAATGTGGAAAATCGTCAGCCGCCATCTTGAAACCGCCATCTTGGATCTAGAATTTTGAAAATTTGATGTCCGAATCGTTATCAGCGACATTGGAAACCCCCGTATACGGAATTTCAAAGGAATATATCGAATATGAAAATGAATGCTTTAAAATATTCATAAAATGGAAATCCAAAATATTGATTCCCGTTTTTTGGCCGCCATTTTGCTGGAAAAAATCATAGTCGAAAAAACTTAACGAATTTGGAAAGTTCAAATATTTTGTGCACTCTTGTGCATATTTGCGACCGTGAAAATAAAATTCCTTCATCCTCTGATTTTGGATTGAAAAAAAAAGTGCTCCAAAAAATTGCATTTTTTATTTTAAATTGTTAATTTTTTATTGAAAATCAATTTTTTCAGTCTTTTTAACCATTGTATCGTGTAGAGCATACCCGAAAACAGTAGGAATGACTATTTTGCGATAAACCTTCCGTCTTATTCATCAAAATATTTGAGCTCGAAAGTACCAATAAAATTTCTGCAATCTGGGACTTAATGGGTTAATTACGTCAGGGAAGATTTACGAAAATTGACCTGGTTATTTGGGTATAGGAGGTATAAGTCGACGAGCAGACGACAGACACTATGAACCTCTCGCAAAATCTTCCACAGAAAATTTTTCCCACCACTGACGTATATTACGTGAGAGCGGTACGAGGCCTATTGCGAGCGTGGTTCTCAACGTAACGTAAACGTATATTACGTCCAGTCTCGTACCCTCGAATGATAGTGATGATGAAGAGGTATATATATATATATATATTGTGAAAATCTTTATAATGATCAGACAATTTTTCTTCAGAAAACGGTATCCGGATTGCAGTTAAATCAACAAATGCACATGCCTTCTGGATTCAAAACAGTTTACGTCTGAGACCGATGGTTTCGGACTGATTCATTTCGTTCTGAGCACTAAAGACAAGAATAGATATTGTCTATTCTATTGTAAGTATTTTCAGTATTTTTATCTTATTTTTCCATTAAAAATTAATGAATTTTTCAATTGTAATTTGACAAATTTTTCTTTTTTAGGTACGTGAGAAGTCGCAGTACTATTCTCTAAGATATAACAAATATCAACTTATACAATTATTATTATGAAATACTGTATAATTTACTGTATAATTTAATTTCTGTAATAAAAAATTTTTTACCAGTTGAATAATGAATGTAAAAATTGAACTGAACGATTATTTACCTTTCAATAAACCATAACAGTGATGATTACCAAACCATAATCAATAATCGTAACCGAATAACCATAACCAAAACCAAAACCATAACCGTAACCATAGTTACAACCATAACCAAAATACAACCACAACCATAATCACAACCATAAATAGAATACCAAAACTGAAGAAATTGATCATAAGTAACTACTAGCTTCATTCAGACGCGCTACGCGCGATCTACATTTGTGCGTTTCAAAATTATGTTCCAATCATTTACATACGATAATCTTTCCCTTTTGGTTATCAATTCATTCACAATATTTACATTTTTAAAATCTACATTCATATTTCATTCAACTTTTATTTTATATTGATTATGCGCAATTTCAATGCCTACATTTAGATTTTGGAAGCATCTGGCAAAAAGGGTTTGGTTGTTACAACCTTGAAACTTATCGTTCTTATATTTCTTGCTTGCCTGCATTCACTATCTATATCTATATTTTACGCGACTCGTCACGTAGTTAGGTCTACACCAATCAAATCACGAGTTAACTGGCTTCACTTTGACCCCCATCACTTTTCATATAAGGATTTACAAATTATTATAAAAAAATGCGTCGTAGACATTTGACTCAAGAAGTACGTCTAGCTGAACGACGAAGACTTAAAGCTGAAAGTCAAAGACTTAGACGACAGAGAGACCGTGATTCATTGAATGAGATACATCGAACTACTGCGATACAACAAGATTATTTAGGTGAAATGAATGTAAAATGCATGCATTGCGATGCATTGCATTTTAAATCAGAGAAAGTGTCTAATAAAGGTTTATCTTTTAATGACTGTTGCAGTCACGGAACAGTAAAATGAGAACCCACTCCTATATTTCCTAATGAACTTTTGAATTTGTTCAACGGAGCTCACGAAAAATCGAATGATTTTTTTAAACACATCCGTCATTATAATAATTTGTTCTCATTTGCGTCTTTCAATGCTAACTTGGTAAATTTTGGATCTCGTCGTTCATAGTAGGGCAGCTGGTGGTAAAAAACTCTTTGGTTTAGTTATGGCTAGTTTTTGGATATGATGCAGTGTGAAGGGTGTACATAAGTCAGCACCCACTCACAAGGTCTGGTGACGTCGCGTTTTGCGGGGGCGCGCTTCGACGTATGTCAAATTATGATATGCGCTGAATATGATTTAGTTATGGTTCAAAATCGGTTGTAAACTTGTTCATGATATAGCAAAACACAAGAAAGCAGTCAGACCGCATAAGCGTATTGCGTGGCAAGTCAGCACCTCCGTTAAGTTGTCGTAAAAACGATGCGGAAAAATGAGTTAATTATGGCTGAAAATTGGATCTGACCAGTTTTTCGTGTTTTTTTTATATCATAAACCAATTTACAGCCAACTTGCAACTCCAACTAAATTATATTCAGTGCTCATCATAATTTGACATACGTCGAAGCACGCCCCCGCCAATCGCGACGTCACCAGACCTCGCGAGTGGGTGCTGACTCATGTACACCTTTCACACTGCATCATATCCAAAAACTAGCCATAACTAAACCAAAGAGTTTTTCACCACCAGCTCCCCTACTATCAGGCCCATATTGCTTTAAAATTCAAGGACAGATCTATTATCAAATCAATACATCATTATACCCAGGGGAAAATGAAGTTCCTTCTTATGGACAGCTGTTTTTTGTAGATCAAGATGAAGCAATGAATGTCAGAATGGGTCAAAATTCCCATCTTGACTAGACAACTATCGAAATGTTAGATAGAATTATTCGAGAAAACAATATATTCGCCCAATCTTATCGAATGATGAGAGAAGAAATAGATCAACAACGCTTAACAAACAATGATCAAAATGAACCTGAATTACAACTCCTATTCTCTCTTAAACCAGGCGTTGACAGGCGGAGGTATAATTTCCAAAGAACTAATGAATTAGCTGCTATTTTTTCCACTACCGCTGATGGAGAAATTCCTGAATCATATGTTACTATTCGAAATAGGAATACGAGATGTTTGCAATGTGTTCCTTCGATGAATCCTAACGTGGAACCATGGATTTATCCCTTACTTTATCCTTTTGGAACACAAGGGTGGCATTCAAATTTAGAATGTGTCAATAATAGAAATAATGATAGAAACAGAAGAGTCACACGTTTGGCTTATACTAAACATAAAATTGCTGTAAGGTCTGATGAATTCAATCCAATTATTTTGGGTCGTAGATTATTCCAACAATGGTTAGTAGATGCTTACGTAAAAATTGAAAAAGATCGAATTCGGTGGTGCAAAGATCATCAAAAAGAAATCAAAGCCGATACGTATCAAGGATTGCATGATTATTTACAAAATTCTGCAAATGATATTGGTGGTCAAGTAGGAAAAACTGTGATTCTTCCATCTACTTTTTTAGGCTCACCACGTCACATGCAACAATGTTACCAAGATTCAATGGCCATAGTTAATGAAACTGGAAAGCCAGATATTTTTCTTACTATGACCTGTAATCCTAGATGGCCTGAAATCTTAGAAAACCTCTTGCCAGGCCAACAACCTTGTGATAGACCAGATCTTGTAGCTCGTGTATTTCATCTTAAAAAGGACGGTTTACTTGACACGATTGTAAAAAAAAGTTTCTTCGGAGATGTCGCATCTTATGTCTATGTGATTGAATTTCAGAAAAGAGGCTTACCACACATGCATTTGTTGATAACTTTGAAACATGCTTATGAGATAGTTATTACCGAGACTGTAGATAAATTCATTTCAGCAGAAATTCCTGATGCAACGAAAAATACACGGTTACATGACATTGTCATGAAAAATATGATACATGGACCATGCGGTGATTGGTGTATGGTGGATGGTAAATGTTCTAAAAAGTTTCCTAAAGCTTATCAAAATAAGACAGTTATGGATGAAAATGGTTATCCTTATTATATGCGTAAAAATGATGGTATAGTCTATAAGATGTTAAATGGGCATACAGTTGATAATAGATGGACCGTACCATATTGTCCAAAATTATTAGAGACTTTCAATTGTCACATGAATGTAGAAATAGTAAAAAGTATTCGATCTGTCAAATACATGTATAAATATGTCTACAAAGGACACGATGCAGCTAATGCAGTTATAAGTGAAAGTGATAATAATGATAGAATTATCAATCATGACGAAATTCATGATTTTATTGAATCTCGATATGTTGGCCCTTCTGAAGCTTGCTATCGTATACTGAGTAAACCATTACAAGATAAGAGTCATTCTATAATTCGATTGCCAGTACATTTACCAAAAGAGCATAATGTGGTAATTTCTAATGATGCAAACAATATTGAAGTACACCTAGAACAAGCAAGCAGTATGTTACTTGATTACTTCAAATTAAACATTGAAGATAAAGATGCACATCAGTATCTATATAAAAATATTCCACGTTTTTATACCTATAAAAAGGAGAAGTGTAATGGTATCATGGTTTCCAAATGGACAACGCGGAAGAAACATTTTCAATGTATTGGTCGTATGTACTCTATTAGTCCAACTCGATTAGAGCTATTTCATTTACGATTAATTTTATTACATATTAAAGGAGCTACCAGTTTCGATTCTTTAAAAACAGTTAATGGAATGGTACATTCTTTGTTTACAGCTGCATGTTTGGCATTAGGTCTCATAGAAGACGATGAAGAGTGGGTTAGAGCAATGGAAGAAGCAGTAGTATGGATGATGCCGCGAAGACTTCGTCAATTATTCGTCCGTATCTTAATACATTGTTAACCAGTTCATCCCGAAGAATTATGGGATAAATTTAAGGATGCAATGTCGAAAGATTTTTCACGCACAAATGAAGCTCTTTTAAGTCATCAAATAGCATATGCTCATATTAATAACTTATTAATCAAAGGTCGAAATTTATCTGATTTTCCTTCTATGGAGCAATCAGTCATAGAAACGGAAGTTAATAATGAAATGAGTAATGAATCACTTGCTCAATTCTCAGTAATCGGTCAACAACAGTACGAGCGGTTGAATGAACAGCAAAAAGAAATAGTAGATGTAGTTCTTTGTGCTGTTGACTCTGATTCAGGTGAAAACAACTGTATATACGTTGATGGACCAGGAGGATCTGGGAAAATATTTATTTACACTACTTTATACAAACTATTATTATCAAAACATATTAAAGTATGTACCATGGCGTTCACTGGAATTGCAGCAATTTTGCTTCCAAATGGTAGAACAGTACACAAAACATTTGGACTACCTGTTCCTATGTTTTATGATTCATCAACAAATATCAAAGTTCAATCTAAAGAAGGAATTTTCTTGAAAGAAACTAAAGTATTCATTTAGGATGAAGCACCAATGGCTCCAAGATATGCCTTAGAGATAGTAAACAGGACTCTGAAGTATATCATGGGAAACGATTTACCTTTTGGAGGTAAGATAATGATTTTAGGGGGTGATTTTCGACAACTGCTCCCGATTAAAATGGGAGGAACAAGAAGTGAAACATTGAATCTTTCTATCAAGTTCAGTGAATTGTGGAGACATTTTATAAAATATAGTCTCACTGCAAACATGAGAGTTCGACCAAATGAAGTTGAATTTGCAAAATTCTTATTGGAAGTAGGTGATGGAATATTAAACGATAAAAATGACAACATTAATCTTCCTGAAAATTGTATTCTTGAATTCAATTGCAGTGTAGTTAATACCATTTTTGGGAAATTAATAGAGGAAAAGAAATTTGAAGAAATGTCAAGTTGTGCTATTTTGTCAGCTCGGAATATTGATGTTGACGAATTGAATAAACAAGTTACTGATCTTTTAGATGCAAGTACAGAACACATATATAGTGGTATAGATAGTACTGATAATTGCGACAATGGTGAATTGGATGAAATTTTATTACCCGAATATTTAAGCTCTTTAAATCCACCCAGTTTACCACCATATGAATTGCGGTTGAGGAAAAATTGCATCATAATGCTCATTAGGAATATTAGTATTAATGAAGGTTTGTGTAATGGCACACGACTGCAAATTGTAGATTTTCCTAATCATTTATTAAAATGTCAGATATTAACAGGAGACAAATGAAATGATATTGTTTTTTTGAATCGTATTACTTTGTATTCAATTAATGAGTATCCATTTCACTTTCAAAAGAAGACAGTTCCCAATAAAATTAGCTTTTGCTATGACAATTTATAAATCACAGGGGCAAACCTTTGATAAAATTGGCATTGACCTTCGAAGAGATGTTTTTAATCATGGACAGTTATACGTAGCAATGTCTAGAGTTCGATCGTGGGATTCTCTTAAATTTTATCTTGGCGATCAGAGGGAAAAAGTAAAAGTTAAAAATTATGTATATAAGGAATTACATTTATGAAATAGCTAATGATGTTCAGAAAAATTATTACCTTCAAAATATTTTAATTAAAAATTCTAGCTCCAATTCACGTAATGGTTATATTTGTCCTAACCTATTTTTTCTACAACTGGTAGCCTGGTTCAATATTTATATCGGCTTTACATTACAGGTCATCTCTTTTCAACAAGGAAAAAAAATACAAAGATACATATATTTTTAAAAAATTTTTTTTTAACATTACTGTATTTGAATTATGATGTAACCGCGCGCTTGCGCGCGTTGATGTAGCTAGTCACCATATAACTTCAATTGTAATTCACTGAAGTTTTCAACTGTATCTTTGAGCATAAACGCGTACTCGGGTATGATTCTTGGAGAAGTAGTTATATCAACAATTTGACGCATAAACAATAACCAGTGTTCGTCATCTCTAGGGATTAAATCGCCGATCATTAAAGGACAGTATCTGACGAAACATAACATTTCAGCCGCAGTCATTTTCAAAATTAAATAATTTTTATCAGTATTCAGAGGAATTTCAATTGGCTTATCACGTTTTTCATACCCATATTCAAAATTTTGTATTCTTTCGTTGAGCAAGTGTAACGGAAAGTATTCCTTCACAAAAATAAATGTATATAAAATCGATTGCATGACATATACGCATACACCCTCTAGTAAGTCATGCATTAAATCAACTGTTAAATTTTGTGTCACGTGAAATCCTTCAATTTTATTAAAAACACATGCCTCTTCAATTCCTGTTTTAGAAAAATCTGCTCGCTTCACATCTTCATCATAATTTTTCAAATTTCTGAGTTTCGTCTCATTTTCTACAATTAACTTTGAAAACTCTTCAGATGAAGCTTTACATATCCTGCAACAATAGCTAGCACTAAAAGATTCTACAAACCCGAAGATACCATTGAGACCTAAATTATCTCCTAAAATCAAAACTGTTTGAAATTTTACTCTATGTGAAACACCGTCAACCATGATATCAATTCCTGTTTTTCGAATATAATTTAATTCGTCGATTACTTTTTGGAAAATTTTCTTGTTTGTGGTATATTTTTTATCTTTCGATTGAAGCAGAGCACAAAGGATTATACATTGCAGACGAGAAGCTATGTGGTCAGGAAGACATGCTAATGATGCGTATAAAGCACCCAACTTTGTTTTTATAGCATGGCCACTGGAAGGATTACCGACGACAAAATCATCAAAGAATAAATAAAGAGGTAGCAGGATAGAACCATCATTATCTGTATAATTAGAGTATTTCGTTTTCCATAAGTCTGCTTGCATTATATTTTTGATCACTTTCGATTTTGAACAATTTAAACTCTTTATAAAATGATCAGTGTATCAAATAGCGAAGCTGAGAATAAATTAAAAGTTATAAGTTAGAAGTGAAGGAAAAGTGTAATTTATTTACCTGCACCTCCTATTATCCGAACGACCACGCAAGCCGCCCTGATAGAACTGCAGAGCCGAAGGAGTCGCGCTTGTAGCCAACGAGTAACTGGTGGGCCGTAACGGGACACCGACGATTTTGGAGCAAGTCGAGGAGACGCAGCGGCTGCCCCTCCCTTTCCACAATCGACGGAGCGCCTCTCTCTCTCTCTCTCTCTCTCTCTCTCTCTCTCTCACTCATCAAGTAGACATCAAGTAGACATTGCTTACTCACAACAGTTTGAGTAATTGTAATGAAAGTTTATAGATAAATTTCCGTCACAATGTTCTCCAGCAGGTTTGGAGCTTTATCGTGTGCAGCTGATGAGGATCATTTTTATTCAAGACGCAAGGGAATTCAGATAAGTAAAGTTAACCTTTGCCTTTCTACATATATTTTAGAAAGATATTCCTTTGTGTTCCAGGTAAGCTGTACAGGGCCAGCAATTGTATTGAAGCAAGAAAAAAACTGTGAGTAGATGAGTTTTGATATAATTGGTTATAGTATGATATTGGTCGACACATGTACAGAATTGGAGTTTTCAATAGTGAAAATCAGTTCTGACACTGAATTGTCGTCCAATGATACTGTTGAGAAAGAGACAGACAGCACATCAAAAACATATGAACCAGCAGCGCCAAGCGGCTGACTTCGCGCACAGCGCGAAGCTCTTTTCATTCGTTGTTTCGTCAGCCTACTAACAGGACGTGCCTTTTGATTGCTAGTTAATTTTTCATAGACAGTGTCCATTGATTTTGATAAATAAAAGGACAGAACTTCTTGGAGCTACACTCGCGTGACTCGTGTTTATTTTTCATCCCTGAATCCTCCGAGGTTTTGGACCCGGCACGCTTCCACTGCGCGCGCGAGTGTTGTACTTGTGTTTGTGACGTGACCTCCAGAGCCTACACCAGTCCGCTCAAGAGGATGGCTGGACGTGTGGAGCCGGGCGAGGTAGATCAGAGCCTGAAGGAGGCGGAAGGTAGGTGCACGTGTGTGAGCGAAAGAAAGAGTGCTCGCGAGCGCGACTGCCGGCATGATCGTCGTGTACATGACGTACACACGATGTGCACACGACGTGCACCGACCGCGAGACAGAAGGACATAGAGACAGAGAGCCACGAGACAGCGGCTCTGAGAATGGTCGCGTGATTGCTCGACTACTCATGTAAAAGGCCCTTATTCACGCCGCTTTCGGGAATCGGCCTCGATGTAAACAAGCGAGGCTCGCGGATATATGAATGAGGCTGGGCGAACGCGTCTGTATGGGTGCGCGAGCATGTATGTGTGTGAGACAGCGCCGAGAGACTTGGGCGGGCGCCCGACTATGATGACGCGTTGGCCGCGCACGGCAGACGGCCCGAGAGGTATACCCTCTCTATATAGAGAGCCGGCCGAGCGTCCGCGCGTAGGTAAGCGCGCGTGCATATGTGTGCGTGTGCTGCAGTGGGCAGCGGGCACGACGCGCGCAGGCTGGCCAGACGCATGGGTGTATATGTGTCTATAGAGCCCAATGATAGTACGTGCGTGTGGTGGTTGGTTGAGTGGCGCCGCTCGATCAGCTGTTACATGCACAGCGCTTTTCATGTATACATATGTATGTGTGTGTATGCATGAATATATATGTGGGTGATACTCTGTCAAGTGAGAGAGTGAAAATGAAAATTTTTTTATGAATTCTAGAACACTTCATCATGTCCCCTGAATTTTTTCAGAATTTTTTAGACCATATGTCCCATCCTGACAGAGGCTCAAAGTGGTGGAGTTTGCAATATTAGACATTTTTTCAGGACCTTTGACCTCAACTTTGAGCTATCTAGAGATGTTTTAGAGTAGAAACTCAAGAGAACTCTTTTTCTAGAAAAATGCCAAATTTTTTGAAAAAATTAGTTTCAGGGTCATTGGTGAACATATAGCTATCACCTAACTCATTTCTAGGCTTAAAACAGAGCAAGAAGTGGTTTCGATCACCCGGACCATAATGTGATACATACCAAAAGAAAGCTTACTTTATTACCAAAATACCTTGACTAGTCCCAGAGTGCTGCATTTGATCTCTTTTCTTTTAATCAATCAATATATTATAGAAATTAATGAAAATACCCTAAAAATGGGTGACCGCATACGTCACTTATATGTATGCATGTTACTCTGGTTTTCTCTTCATACTTTTCATTCACTGTATTGGTTGGCTGAAATTTTTCACTCACCAACAGATCCATTACACATTTGAGTTACCAATCTTAACCAAACTTTTTTTCATGTTTGTTTGAGTCAAGAATAGGTGATATCCAGAGCCCCAGGGTGTAATAATCCAATTATACTCCCAAGATATTCATTATTACATCTTGGTTGGAGCCGTAGTTCTTGCCTTGAATCAGAATTTCCCTCATGAGGTGTATTTCCTTTGAATGAACTTCATATTCACTACCACTTGTCGGATCTTACTGCATTTAATATCCTGCAAGACGCATAGAATCACTTAGTTCAGTTACATTACTCAAATTCACAAAAACATTGCACTCGAATAGAATGAAATATAGAATGAATTGATGAAAAAAAACACGGTTCACGACTTCGCACTCTGGACTTGGATAATAAAGTAATAACAACTTTTATCAAAGTACAAGTGACACAAATACATTCAATTTCTATGATAATTCAGTGTCTGAATCGAATTTCAGTTATAAGCACTTCAGATCACTTGATGTCACACACTGGTAACCTAAAATAATATTCTTCTTACATTTAATTAGCACCCAACTGACATTTCAATTTCCGTCCTGTTCAGCGCACCAGTAACAAAAAATATGAACAACAAAGAATCATATACTTAGAGAAAATAAATAGGGTGAGAAAGTACAGGTTGAAAGTATAAACTTATCTGAATCTTGCCGCAACTCCATCCCATGGGAAACTGATCAGCTACCTACGTTGAAGAAAATCTGCTTGTACAGAGGAGAACATTTGTACAAACAATGAGAAAAACTTCATTCACTATCTCTTAAACTGTGAGTGATAACAACACTGCAACACATAGCCAGTTCAAATTGTAGCTCTTGACCTCCTTTTCCGACTCATGATATCGAATCTTCTTCGAATCATCATTTTCCAAGTTATTAATTACTTCAAAATCTTTCGATGGACGAAAATTTGACTATGCATACTGTTCTATGACATAGATTACGCCCCCGCGTCTATTTTTCTGGATTTTTCACCTCAGATTATGAAAATGCTCATTTCACTCTATAAATCTCCAAGATCAGATTTGGAATAGATAACCCATTTGTATTATTTTCTTAACGTTATCCTGGAATCAAACGTCGGATAATTGTTTTTATGTTCCATACGCCCCCACTGTATCAATTTTTCCCACACATAGCCAGTTCAAATTGTAGCTCTTGACTTCCTCTTCGGACTCATGATATCGAATCTTCTTCGAATCATCATTTTCCAACTTATTAATTACTTCAAAATCTTGCGATGGACGAAAATTTGACTATGCATACTGTTCTATGGCATAGATTACGCCCCCGCGTCTATTTTTCTGGATTTTTCACCTCAGAATATGGAAGTGCTCATTTTACTCTAAAAATCTGCAAGATCAGATTTCGGAAAGATAACCCATTTATATTATTTTCTTAACGTTATCCTGGAATCAAACGTCGGATAATTGTTTTTATGTTCCATACGCCCCCACTGTATCAATTTTTCCCACACATAGCCAGTTCAAAT